>CM038706.1:23258865-23386365 GCA_021613375.1 Megaleporinus macrocephalus
AAGTGGACAAAATAATGTGACTAAACAGTATATTATTATTATTATTATTATTATTATTATTATTATTAATACACATAGGAACATACATATACATGTATGACCCCACATCCTATCATATCTCCCAACCAGTGTACACATGTGAACATATGTGTGTGTGCATGTGTGTGGGTGTTTGCTGGCTCATATGTGAGTGCAATTGAACGCATCTGTTCTGACAGATTTCTGTTTGTACCTGAAGATACGTTTCTCCAGATGGTGCGCAAAGCCCTGTGCCTAATTTGTGGCCACCGTGCGCCGTATCTCTTACAGTTGCACACTGTATGCACGTTTTGAGGATAAAAGCAAAAGCAATATGACTGTTGTTAAGTTGTTCCAGAGATCATTTATTTAAGAAAATCTGACTCGCCGGTTCACATTCAGTGTTGCTAAGCTTAGATTCTCTTGGTCAGCCAAATGATGCATGCTTTAGCAAAGCACTCGGACAAGATGAGAAAAGATGCGTCTGAAAAGAAAGAGTGAAGGAAAGATAGAAAGAGAGAGAGAGGGGGAACAAGAGAGGGGGGGGTTTGGTTGAGCGATAGGTCCGGCTCTTAAGCTGGAACACAGAAAGAAAGTGGCCGCAGCATGCTGGTGTATTCAGCAAGCTTCCTGCTGTGTATCGACTAGAGCTGTGTGAGTTCTGGAGGCTGTGCCTTTCCAGCTCCCCTGCTGAGTGTGGCAGTTTGGGACGAGTTCGCTCTGCTTCACTTATGCTCATATGCACGTGTATGTGGTTTGTGTG
This sequence comes from Megaleporinus macrocephalus, assembly GCA_021613375.1. Classification (NCBI taxonomy): domain Eukaryota; kingdom Metazoa; phylum Chordata; class Actinopteri; order Characiformes; family Anostomidae; genus Megaleporinus; species Megaleporinus macrocephalus. The sequence goes on from CM038706.1 coordinate 23,259,647, forward strand.
TGTGGTGAGGGAGAGGGAATGATGACAGAGTAATAGGTGGTATTGTGTGCGTAGGAGTTTTCTAGTAAAGGTAGTACACGAAATTGCTTTCCAGACTAACAAGGTGGGTAGATAACCATCGCCTGCAGCTGTCAAATACCTCCCGTGCTATGACAGACCGTTATTTCTGAGTTATTTCTAAGCTATTTCTTACAATCATCTAGACTTAGCAACAAATGTAAAGGTTAAGAAACCTATATTTGCATAGTTATATTTTAAGTTATATGGTGAGGCAGTCTGGTGTAACAGCATTTCTGTTCAGTTTAGAGATCGCTATGGTAACGGGTTTCAGTGTTGCATCTAAGTATTGACCCTATCATCTGGAGGACATCAAATTTAACCAAGGTCACGCCAAAGCCATCCATAACAGCCCTCCTTCTACGCCAACAGTTAATGACACTGTGTTAGCAGCAGTTCAATAATGAGGTGGTGCTTCATGTGAAGGAAGCTAGCCTTCCAAGTCTGACAACATCAGAAGGTGAAACCTAGCTCCAAGGTGTAATTGATCATGCCTAAATTAAGGGAAGAAATATTACAAATTTAGGTGTGAACCACTGGAGCAGGCAGTCCAGTCATAGTAAGTACTAAGACTACTAAGTACTTCTTTTCAAAACCATATTTACTGCTGCTACATTCAGTCATCTTATGGCACCAAATTGTAGATCCAGCAGTTTCATTCCTGAGGTATTCTTCAGACTGCTGAATCAGCAAGAGAAGCAGAATAAACGTTACATGTGATATGTGAGCCTCTCCGGCTGTACAAGTGCCCTCCTGATGGATGTGTGCAATAACTGTATTTTCTACTGCCCCAGCCATTCTTCAAGATCCTTTCGGCCAGTCTCCTTGTGATAATAGAGCTCATAAGTTGACTAGAGTTCTACAAGACTTATCGTTCTAGAGTGGCCCCTTCTGGTGCAGTACCGAGATTCCTCCCCACTACACTGCTGAAAATGCCACCAATAACATGCTGATAATCTGTTTTGAAAAATCATATAAAAAGATCATATAATGCGGTTATGTTTAACATTGAACAAACTTAACAAGGAGTTTCAATAACTATATCAAGTCTGTTTTACTGAGAATAAAACAGCATTCATATGATTATATCTATATAAAATTAGTTAGAATAATTACACCATATTTATTTATATGTTTACTTTGGATCTTAATTAAGCAATCTCAGCCAAACCAAAGAAAAACAGAAGTGTACAGTATTAATCTCTGCCAGCCTTTTAATGGAACTACTGGTAAGCCTCATGATCATCTAACCATAAAATACATGTAGTTTTATGTGGACCTTGTTTTTTTACACAGTGTAAATGAACACTACCTGTAAACAGTTCTGGCACTCAACTTTTTTAATGGTGTAATATCATAATATCCTTTTGTGCTGATTGTGCAAATGATCTCCAATGGTATCAGAAAGTCCATCCATCCATCCATCATGTCCCACTTTTCCGGGGATCCAGGTCGTGGGGGTAGCAGTCTAAGCAGAGAAACCCAGACTTCCCTCTCCCCAGCCACTTCTTCTAACTCCTCAGGGGGGAAACCAAGGTGTTCCCAGGCCAGCCGAGAGATATAATCCCTCCAGCGGGTCCTAGGTCTTCCCCGGGGTCTCCTCCCGGTACACCTTCACAGGGAGGCGTTCAGGAGGCATCCCAACCAGATGCCTGAACCACCCCAGATGGTTCCTCTTGACATGGAGGAGTAGCGGCTTGACTCTGAGCCTCCCCCATATAATCAAGCTCCTCACTATTTTTCACTATTACGTCCACCCCTGCTTTTTCACAATAACTGTTAGCATTACTTTGCTTTCATGTAGTACATATTTAAATATATTCAATGATTTTTTTAACATAGAAATGTTGCAATATAATAGTTAAAATATCTCTCAGTGACGAGTTGAAAGAGATAGAACCCTCCCCCATCCCCAACCCTTTCCCAACAGCACACCACACAACAGAAAAAGGGAGTGAGGCTGCCCAAGAAAACATTTTAGTGCAGTCATCAGGGGCCCAGTTCTTAAGCATGGCCTTTCAGCGTGAGACAGGCCTAGAGAAAAGCACCTTCTGTTACCAAAACTGCAGGAGTTCATTCATACAGCACCACCACTGCAGAGAGACCTTTTCCTTTCAACAATGTACAAAAGAGACTGACTGAGAGGAACAGAAAATAGGTCACATTAAAGAAGACCAGCACAAAACATCAGAAATATCTGTAATGTTCCTCCTAGTAGTGTCAATGCAGCAGACATCCAATAATAAGCTTTTCAATTTACTGTCTGTACTGAGTCAATGCACAGTGATTAGTATAAAGGTGGTGTTAGTCTTACTTATTTCACAGGTACGTGTGTCTGCATCTTCTTTTTAAATCGATTTAAGGCTGTCTTCTACACTATGTGTCCAATCATTTGTAGACACCCGCACATTTGTTTCTTCTTAATGCAGTGCATTAATAAAGGGGTTTGGACATCTACGCTGCAGTAACAGCCTCTGTTTTAGGAAGACTTTATACTAGATTCTGAAACATTGCTGTCAGGATTTCATTGCATTCAATATTAAAGAGGCAAGGTACTGGTGTTGACTTTTTAATTTTGGATCACAAATGCCACTCCAAGATAAAGTCTAGATAAAGTCATCTAGAGAATCACTCAGATGCTGGGCATTGGACTTGGTAACCTTTGGCTCACATGCAGCTACTTCATGTCCCACTCTATTCTTCTCTATGGAGATCATTCAATCTGTGTATGCATCAGTGTTAGCAAAGGGGGGCACCTTAAAGTAGCTACACTGACTGATTAGAGGGGCTGTCTGGATACTTTTGCCAATATAGCATACAGAGGTGAATCATCAACACTTTCACAGAAGGCCTAATGATTTATGGGAACTAAAACAGTGCTGTGAAAAAGATTAGTCACATTAAATCTTTCAGATTATCCAAACATGTTTAATATCAGACTGAGTGAGAACAAAAGCAGTTTTTAAATGAAATGAAAAAAGCTATCCAAACCAACTTGGCCCTATGTGAAAAAGTAATTGCCCCCTAAACCTAATAACTGATTGTGCCGCCCTTGGCAGCAACAGCTGCAATCAAGCGTTTGTGATAACTGGCAATGAGTTTTTCACATATCTGTAGATACATTTTGGCCTGCTCTTCTTCTTTTCTTAATTCAGCCACATTAGTGGGTTTTCGAGCATGAACTGCCTGTTTAAGGTCATTCCAGAGCATCTCAATAGGATTTAATTCAAGACTTTGACTGGGCCACTGCAAAACCTTAATGTTTTATTTTTAAGCCATTCAGAGGTGGACCTGCTGGTGTGCTTTAGATCATTTTACTGCTGCAGTACCCAAGTACACTTGAGCTTAAGGTCACAAGCTGATGGCTGGACATTTTCCTTCATAATTTTCTGGTAGAAACCAGAATTTATGGTTCCACCAAGTACAGCAAATCAACCAGGTCCTAAAGCAGCAAAGATATTTGTCTACAGAATATTTTCCCAAAAGTTTTGGGGATTATCAAGATGTTTTTTGGTGAATGTCAGACGGGCCTTTGTGTTCTTTTTGATTAGCATTGGTTTTCACCTTGGAACATTTTTTTGCTCAGTCTCTTTCTTGTTGTTGAATCATGAATACTGACCCTAACTAAGGCAAGTGATGCCTGCATTGCTTTAGATGTGGTTCTGTGTTGTTTTGTGACCTCCTGGATAAGTCTTCGATGTGCTCTTGGAGTAATTTTGGTAGGCCGGTCACTCCTTGAAAGGTTCACCACTTCCATGTTTTTCTCACCAAATCCTTAAAAATGACTTTCCAGACTGATAGATGTCTGATCGGTGCATAATGTGTTGCTTTTTGAGATCTTTTAGCGTGCTTCATGTTGTCAGACAGGTTCGAACCTCGAGAGAAACCTAGACTCAAAAGAGGGACCCATCCTCCTCTCATCAATCCTAGATAGCAAGACAAAACACAAAAGTAATATAAAAAATTGTACAGACAGAGGCAAAGCAGTGCTGCTGGAGTTTTTAAATATCTTAATGTAACTGCTGGAATGTACACAGTGTTGAAAAACTGCAGTGTCTGATCCACTCGTACCAGCACAGCAATCCTGAGAATGATCCACCATCCAAATAATACCGGTTCTGTGCCCCTGGGGGGCCCTGACATTGGAGGACAGGGTAAAGGGGGCTAACAAAGCAGAGAAACACTGTCTATATATAGTTGTAGAACTACAAAGTGTTTCTACATCCTACAAGTGGAGCTGATAAAAAGTGTAGCAAGTTTTAATATTATGGCTGATTGATGTATATGATATAGAAGATGAAGAAAAAGAAAAAAACAGTCTGTGATTGGACAAAAGTATTTAGATTAACAAGTGATAATCAGTGATTGTTACAGTCCTATCAGAGTAGCGGTGAGAGACAGAGCTGAAAGTCAGACAAACCCTGTCACTGTTACCGGTTACTGGAATCAGTTACTGCTGTTAGGAGCTAATCACAGTAAAAAAACATGAGTTATCAGTTATGAACTATCAGTAAGAATATTGGAGGACTGATTAGTTTGTGAATCAGGAGAAGCAAGCAGAACTTTCAGACGGGCCAGAGACATGCAGACGAAGCTTTTTACATAAGACTAGACAGCAGGAAACTCCATATTGGGTAAACCACTTTTGAATGTGGGCAAGCAGGTGCAACTGGTCAAGTCAGATGAAGCAACAGCATCAGGATGGGCAGTTGTTCAGCTCAGCAAAGAAACACACAGACAGTTAGTTCTGTTATGAGAGGCGGATAAAAAATTTATAGTGTTAACGAGTGCAGCAGTGACTCCAGCAGGGCTGGCTATTAAAAGGGAGAGCTGAAAGGTAACAAAGACATGAGGGCTCCCTGAAATGTCAGCGACTCTTCGTTCCACCATCAACAACTTTGAGTGAACATGTGAGAGCGGGACGACAGCACCAGCATTCTCAGTCAACTATAATACTCTCTGCCAGTAAACCCCTATCCCAGCACCTTTTATCTAACAGACAAACTAATTACCAAAGACTTCACTAAACATTTAATTTTGTGGCCTAGACTTAAAAGCTGAGGCTGTGCCTGAGTCCTGAAAAATGACTGGAAGGTTATTCCAAAGCTGGGTGTCTTTGTATGACAAGGCTCTACGCCCTATTCCTTTACTTTATTTCTTATAGGCACTGATAGTGAGCCAGCAGCTTGTGATCTAAGTGGGCATGTAGGTTGAAAATAGGAGATAAATTCACTTTCACATTTTAAAAAAAGCTATTCTAGTAATATTGGTAAAATGTAGCTATTGCTATGTACCTATTTAACAGAATCACATTTGTTTTTATACACTACATATATTACAGTGCTACCATTGTTTATTTTTTTTAAGTAAGCATGATGGCAACTAAAGGGTTAACTTCTTGAAACATCCAGCAGAGGCCTCTACTGTTCATTCAGCTCAGAACTTACAAACCACTCAACACGTTTTTAACTAAATTATGTATTCAGGAAACTATTTTGGCTATTTGGGTGAATATAGAGTGGCCTACTTGTGTTTGCTAGATACTTTAGCCTCTCAGCTCCAGTTCTACACTAGAAAGCAACATTTCCAAACATGAGCTCACTGACTAACTACATCTGGGTTAAGTGTAAAATTGTGTAAATTCAATTTTCCTTTTTTTCCCCCAAACTATTCCTTGAATCTTACATTATTTCTTTTGGTAACTATAATGGACTCAAAATGTACATAGATGTGAGAGTAAGGAACCCTTAGAGTTTCAAGGGTTATGGGTTAAGAACCAGATCACCACATTAAAACATTTTATTGTGGTTTTTAATAGAGCTTTTACAGTGAACACACTCTGTCAAAGACAGACAAAATATTAAAAAAATATTTATCTGGTATACCATAGTTGTAAACTTAATTCAATAACTTTTAATACAATATTTCAAAATACAATAAAACACTTGAAGTGGGATAGATAATGTTATGCAACCACTGTACAGGAGCGAGCAGCAGCAGGCCATGGTAAGCAGGTAAGGCTTTAAAAAAACATGACGAGATTAAGTTGACTTCCCAATGCTACATGTGCAGAGCTGTGCTGGTCTGTGCAAGTTCATACTAGAGTGCATTTAAAACAGTACTTTGACGTGTAATCCCTCAAGGTGCAATAAAGCTATTTTAAACAGAAGAAGATGACACGGAAATCTTACTGTATGTGACCTTAATGTTCTTAACAGCTCAAACACTAAGTGCCAAAGTGATTTCAGAATGCAAAACGAATGTTTAGGAAAGAGACCATACAAATTCACAAACACTGTTTCTACAAAATCCTTTAGGGTAGACAGAGAGTCATTTTCTCAATGCATACAAAAGTAAGGAAAGCATACATGAATCTACAAAAGACTACACAAAGAACATGAAATGTAAATTATGCTACACTTAAAAGAAATACAGGAGAAAATACATAGATTTACCTCCGTACCTAATATAGGGACTGCTTGGCAGTGCAGAATTCAACCTTACAACTAAGGTTCAGGCTTGAGTACCAGCTGTGCCAAGTGCCATCTGTGGGACCTAGGCATGTAATTGGCAGTGCGCTTTCTCACAGGGACTAATAATAGTAGAACGCCGATAGGCTCCTTCACATAGGTTTCACTAGTAGCCAGCTGATCAACTGAGCTGAGCGAGTTTGCGGAGGTGCTGTTACAAACTTTATTTACATCACATTTACCAGAAATGTCCAGAAGTTGATTCAGGTGAAAACGAGTCAGGCCTTGAGTCACTGGGGTGCAAGGTTTGAGTCAAGATGTTTAGTTTAGTCTCATTATTTACTATTAGCTGCAATTATTTAATCATTTTATTGTACAAATGTAAACACCTTGCAAAAACCTGGGAGGCTTGACACAGCTTCCAATAACTAGCCTTTTGTCCAAAAAGAAAACCTTCAGTCTACACGCAGGAAACACAGCGTTTCAAGGAATGATGTGAAACAACATGAAACAGTTGATTAGTCTGCGGTTTATGTGGCATATAAAGCTGGTGTGAGAACAAAACCTTGTTCTTATCTATTTTCCATTTTTGTCATATTTCCTAATTAACCTCATTTGAAAGCACTTGCTCGTTACATTGTGTGTTGATGAATGTGATTTTATGATGAACAGACTGAATTAAATGGCACATTTATTTGAAAAAATATGTGGTTCCTTTGTCCTACATCAAAAATATGTTTTTTTCTCTCCCCTGTGAAGTTTTCATTTGGAGATGGAGGTTTAACTCCACCAGCACCGAGACTCACTAGGCTGACTAACTCACAACTGACGTTTAAGTAAGTTTTGATGTGGTTTGTCAGTTACCATACCATTAGCTAGAGTTAGCTAACCAAACCACATGCTAGCCACACTTTCATGTAGCTCTGGATGTAGCACTTCATTCTGTCCTTCAGCCTGAAGATTTTCATTCTATAATAAAAGGCAGTTACATGAAGCCGTGTAGAATCTTATGCACTGGTAAAGTTATTCTCCTGTGGACTTGCTAAACCCATACATAAGCCTGCCATTGATCTGTGTGTGTGTGTGTGTGTGTGTGTGTGTGTGTGTGTGTGTGTGTGTGTATGTGTGTACTAGAGAATATTGGATATATGTGGCTAAAATGCACGGCTTAGTGAGAGGGGACCATGTTTTTAATGACAGGCTCTCTGTTGAGATAAGTGGCCCAGTAGACCAGGTTGAAGCTGCCAAAGAGCACAGGGAAGATGATTCGGGACATGCGGTCGATTTTGCTCACACTGTTGAAGGTCTTCTTGCTTTCTTTAGCAGCAGGCTGAGCCTTAGCAGGCTCTGGTGGTGCGCTCTTGGAGACGGTGGGCAGAGCCGAGTCTTTACCGATGTGGGGGGCGTAGTTAGCCACAGCAACTGCATAAGCATTGTTTTTCTTCATGATGGAGCCCTCCTTTTTCTGTAAATGTGTCACTCAGTTAGTACATAAATGAACAGATTTATTTGTGAGATCAAATTTATAATCATAAAATAACATTTTAAAGATTTTTGGAGGTCCTAAAAATAAAAGTTCTACTACACCAAATACTATACAGTTTAAATGTTCACAAAGTACGCCTCCCATTTTGGCTGCTCAGATATTCCATGAACATGTGTACGTTAGTCCCTATTATTTAAGGCATGTAAGGTCAAGATGTGAGGTCTAGAGTTGATTTCAGGTGTGACATTTGCATATTGTTGCTGTCCAAAAAAACATGTTTCTCCACAATAGCAACTTTAAAACGGTTTACAAGTAATTTCAGAGCATTTCTATTGGTCCAATCCTCATGGAATGTTCACAGGATATAAAGGGCAGCTGCCTTGTTCATTTCATATAGAAAATGAAAATCGACAAAAATGGAAAGACATGGTTTTCTGGTCAGCAACGATATGGAACCTGTGGATGTTACCTCTCTGTATGAAATCCAAAGAGCTTCACTCTCAGTGAATTGAACCATGATTAGACTAAAACTTCAAGATAAACTTTCTTTGAGAAAGTTTTTGTCAAATGTTTGGTAAACTATTTGGTATATTCCTAAACAGAAAGAATGAATGAACTGGTAAGCCCAGAAACACCAAAAGGCCCTGAAGACTGTGGAAACACTTTTGAGAATGACAGCAGAATTCTCAAGCAGGTGAAGAAAAACTTCTTGAACAGATGAAGAACAGCCTTTAGGAGGTCAACGTATCTGTGCTTGAAGTCAAATCAAGAGAAGAAATCTGAGTAAATACAGAAAGTTTATCACAAGATGTAAACATCAGTAAGTCCCAGATTACAGTTTGCCAAAAACATCTAAACAAGCCTGTAAAGTTCTGGAACAACATCTTAAGGACAGATGAGACAAAGATCAATCTGAACCAGAAAATGAGAAGCGCATATAGAAGGGAAGGAACTACACACGACCCAATGCATGCTACACCTTATCTTTCAGGGGGTAGTGTTATAGCGTGGGTATGTATGGCTGTCAAACCAAAAAACAAGTTTCCTTTGTGTTTCCTGATGAAGTGACTGCTGACAAAAGCAGCAGGATGAATTCTGAAGTGTATATAGCTGTGTTGTCTCCTCAGATTTGGCCAAGTGCTTCAAAACTCATTGCACAGTGCTTCATAGTGCAGAGGGACAATGACCCACAGCATACAGCAAAAGCAACTCCAGACATAATAAAGCCAGAGAAGTAGGATGGTGAAGTCAAGCATCTGATCTCATCCAGTCGAGCATGCCTTTCACTTATGGAAGGCAAAACAAAAACAAACAGGAACTGAAGACAGCTGCAGTAAAGGCCTGGCAGAGGGTTGCCAGGGAAGAAACCCAGCAGCTGGTGATGCCTAGGGGATCTAGACTTCAGGCAGCCAATGACTGCAAAGGTTTCAAATTTTTCGACAATTTCATTAATCATTATTTTAGTTCTTTTAATTATTTTTGAGCTTAGAAAAAATGAGTGAGCTGTGTGTGAAAATGGCTGTAATTCCTACAAGGCTCATCTGATTTATCTTTTAATACCCTCTAATTAAAAGTAAAATATTCTGTGACAGCTAAAATAGTAGGAATTAAATGTACATCCAAGCATTTGTGGCCCTGACTGTCTAAATACTGGAAACCAGTATTTTTTTTGTTTTAGACATTTTCAAAACACAAGAATGCCCACTATATCTTATACACAGTTCCTGAAAATATAATAAATGATATTAAGAGATGCTAAGAATAAATTCACCAAGCTGGTAAAAAGTCATATCGTGATGTAAATGTTTTTTTAGGACTATATTTATATTTAGTATGGCACTCACTGCGAAGGCTATTCACATAACCCAGATATGAGTGCACTCATACAAATGAAACACAGCTTCTCAGCCTTCAGAGCCACAGCTGCCAGATGTGTCTCCCTGCATGACTCTTCGTAGTCATGGTTACCTTGTCATTGACGATGCTCTTGCCATCCCAGGCCCAGCCACGTTTGGTGAAGTAGTTGACTGTTGCGAACTCGATGAGTGCGGAGAAGACGAAGGCATAGCACACTGCGATGAACCAGTCCATGGCGGTAGCATAGGCCACTTTGGGCAACGAATTACGGGCACTGATACTCAGAGTGGTCATGGTTAGCACTGTAGTCACACCTGGACAAAGAACAGGCCTTGAATACACTTATTCCCACAATAAAGCTCTTTTAACTGCTTTTGTTCACAGTTGCATTTTTCTAATCTCTCATGTGCGTTTTCGACTTGAAATAGCTGAAATAGTGGTCTCGAGGAGTCTTATTTTTTGACAGCGTTGCTGCAAAATCAGCAAGTTAACCAAGGCATATGTTGGAAAGGGTTTAGATTTGTTCTTTTTTTTCTCAGGAAGGTCTTTGGGTAGAGGACGCGTTCAGCTCTAAAGTGGACATGGCGCCAGAGGCCATCAACAAAATAAAGGCACCTCAGCATCCGCTGACTCGCATGTTCAAAAGGCTGAAGGGAGCCAGATTTTTGTGCCTGAAGATATGCGTCTGTCATCAAGAAGTGCCAAGCTCCATGTGACTTCCAGCCCCTAAGTCAGAGTGCATTAGTCATAAATCATGTTTCTGCGTTTGTAAAAGTACATTTCTGAGATGATGTGCGCAGTTCATGGGTTTTTAAACGTGGATGTGGCACAATGCTCTGCAGAACAGAGATTCAGCACCTCAGAAATGGAACTTTTTTTCCCCCAATAATATTTAGCAGCAGTATACAGCAAGGTTTGAACGGATAACAGTGGTACTGATTTAAACAAAACCAGTTAACATCAGTAACAACCAGATTTTTTGTCCTCTCAAATGTTTCTTTTCTGCCACTTCCAAAGCAGTTGGGTGGATGTCATTATTTCTTGCCAGAAATTGTACATCATGTTATCTGACATAAAAAAACTATACCAGGCACAATACTGTTCAGTCAAATACGGTTACGTCAGAACGTAACCTCTTAAATCATTTTTTTTCAAGACCTCGCAGTAGTTATCAATGTGTTCATAATTTAAAATAAGCATTTACTTGATTTTGATAGAAATGAATAATGAATAGTCAGTTCTAAATCCATAGTTTTTGTGATGTGATAAAAACCAACATGTTTACACAACAAAAGTTTAGCCCTGCCAGTCCACAAAAAAACTGTAAGGACTATTTCAACCTAAACTGTTTTTTGGATGAGGTGCAATACCAGGCAGCCAATTAGAATATAAATAATTCACATAGTCTTAAAGTCACAGTAACAAAAGCAGCCCTTTATCTTGAATGGATAAAGATGAAGGAAAGCCATCATGTTAAAATAAGTTATCCACATGAATGTTACCGGTGGATCTCAGGGGAAAAATGCAATACAAGAAAAATGTAGGCTGTTTAAATTTAAAAAAAAATTCTACAGACTGGTGGGGAAAGGAAAACAGATCAGTCAGCAATGAAAAAAAACACATACTCAAATACATTTTTCTGTTTGTTATTATCGTTTATATTGTTATTGTCATAAACTGGCAATCTACATTTATTTCCCTAGAGCTTCCACCAAAAAACAGTTCAGTAAATTCAACATCACAGCAAACACAAGCACACCAAGAACACAAAAAATGTTCCCTCACCGAATACCGTTCGAGCAGGAACGGACTCGCGGTTGAGCCAGAAGGACACCTGAGACAGAATGACTGTCATGATGCAGGGCAGGTAGGTCTGGATCACAAAATAACCAATCTTCCTCTTCAAATGGAAATGAACTGTCATCACTGTGTATTCACCTAGAGAACATGGGAAGAGTGTTTGAAACATGTCTATAATAAATCAACCCATCCTGATTCTGAGAGGGCCATAACCTAAAGTAATGAAGACACTTCACTTATGATCCCAGTTTGTACTATATATAAAATATACATTATATAAAGGTAAAACCAAAATAACTGTAAAGAACAGCAGGGACAGTTATATTGGATATTGGAAGTGGTGTTATACGTCTTCCTATTTAAGTCCTTCCTATTTAAGGAATTCTATTATAGAAATCAAGTTTGTTACATACTAAAATTAAGTGAATAATGATAAGTGATGAAGCTATACAAATGTTCCAATTCTGTCTTAAAACTACAGACGTGTGCTGCTAAAAGATAATAAATATAATGATAATTACCTTACATTTTGTTCACCGTTTAATTATAAATTAATAAAATACATATTTAATATACTGAAGATATACTCTGAATGTGTTTTTTGTCAATAGTAGTATACATATGCACTGTTTACAATAAAGCCCCAAAAAGATGCTGAAAAATCTACTCTAGGTTGACCTTAAGCACCAATGCTAGGAAGACATTGAATTTTGGTTAGAAATCAAAATCATTTTCGGTTGACCTCGAGCTCCAACGTTAGGAAGACAGTAGGGTCAGCTGTAGTTGTGACACACAGGGAACATTTGGGTGCCTTGCTCAAGGGCACTTCAGTCATGGACACTCGATTAGTGGACAATATGCTCAGTGATCTGAACTACTAATACCTGTACTGTACCAAAGCTGCCATATAATCATTATTTACATTCCACACCAGTTGCTATAAAACAGTATCATAAACTTTATACAATGTTTGTAACATTCAGACACTGATAACTGTCAATATATTGTGGGGCAAAGCAAACATACCCAGAGCCACAGGAAGAATCTTAAAGAGCAAAAATCTTACAAAGGTGATTCTGGCCTATAATGTTTGTTATCTTCATCTTCACTGAACTCACCAGTGCTGGATTTGATGGTTTCATTGCCAACAGTTTGCCCCCGTAAATCGTACTGGTTTAACCTCGATCCATCTGGCGCCACTTCTACTGAAAAGGTGGCATTTTTGGTCCAAACATAGGTGACCTCTGTCATAGTGTAAGCATCTACCCACAGAAGCAAGACAAAACAACACAAGACCTTAAAGTTCAAGTAGGATAAACTTATTGTATTATTACATGTTTAAATAGATCATCTACGTTTTTAACCATGCAGGTGAGCCGTGTTACTGTACTGCATGCACTAATGTGTAATGCTGGCATCAGTAAAAGTATAGGGACTAAATTAAAGGACTGCTCCATTCATTGATTAGTAGAGGTGGGGTGCGTCATGCTGGCCATGGAGATCTACCACCAGTGTAGATCCAACCTAACCAAACACCTCTGAATGTCAGAGCTGGGCATGTTGAACCTGACCTCTCCAGGCTGGTAGATCTCCAAGTCCAGAAATGTGCATGCCTGGGTTAGAGAACGAAGAAACATTCAAACTCACAGCTGCCAAATTTCAGTGGACATGAGTGAGAGTCCATGGGGAAGTCCTCAAGATGCATTGGGCACTCTGCCTGCACCGTTAACCTGTATCATACACAGATTGTTTCCCCCTTTATGTCATACCAGAGATGCAAAGCAGGGCACAACCTAATACTGGCTTCAGGTGGAACTTCATCTCCTCTGACTTTTCTCAATTTTCACAGCAATCATGCAGAAATGTTTAAAGATTCAACCCTGAGACCACAGAAATAACTTGTTCAATCATTCACACCTATACTACTATTACCTCCCTACTGAATCATTTTGAAGAATATAACCAGCCAACAGTAAGAGCTGATCAGGCTAAAGTACAGCCTGGAGTTTACATGCTGTTACAACTAAGTCTCCTCAAACTATCAGTGAGATTTGAGCCCAACCTTTATTTATTTATTTATTTATTTATTTTGTATTTGTAAAGTTCATTTGTTTCAAAGAGCATAAAACTGTTTTGGAATAATTGCATCAGTTTTCCAGACTTTAGCGACTTGGACGGGCATTAAATTTTTTTTTTAACATTTTTACCCCCTTCTGAAAAAAACAGTCATAATTAATTAGTCAATAAAAAATAAGCAATTAAGAAATTAAATTGAAATTAAGAATGTATCCTTATATAGTTACCTAGTTACCAAGTTTTATGTCAGTTAATATATGCTTATAAGAGATAATTACTGGAACCAAATTACTGGTGAATAAGTGATATAGTTATAGTATAGATATAGAGTATAGTTTGTATACCTCATGGTGTAGAGCAATGTTCCATTCTCCATAATCCGCAGTAATTTGTTGGGCATGGTCATGTTGTGGGCCACAGACTTTTTGCCGTTGTGGAAGAAGGTGTCGGGGGTCCAGATCTTACTCGCCATCAGGTTATTGAGCCGCAGGATGTTCATTGGTCCACGGAACTTCAGCCGCTCATCCATCCAGCGCTGGCGAAAGAACACGTCTACTGTGTACTCCTGATAAGCACGACACACAGCCAGAGGAGAGCTCTGAGCAACACGGCAATTAGACGAAGATAAATTAGAGCTGCTCAAAGAAGAAATGCATTCGTGGTTCTTCCCCACAGCTCAGCCAAGTTCATTTATTTCAGTGGAGGAAAAAAAAAGCTCCAAATAGATTCATTTTGGGATTCTTTGGCTCATTGCCTGGAGAATCCTGTGAAGCTTGTGAAAGGAACCTTTGGGCAATATCTCTACCTGCCACTATAGTGTTCTCCAAACTTTAACCTGAAATACAAACTTTTATGACCTTTTCATCATACTCCGGATACGTGAGGAGTGACCACAATATTGACTGGCTAGATTTACTCGTTATTAGATTTACTAGATATTTTTGTAATTTGTACAATTTTGAAATGATAACTCTTGTTATTTCTGCTCCAGAGTATTTGTGATAAAATTGTTTTGTGGTGTTTGTGACCTGTACATTGTGATTGATCACACCTCTTTTTACTTTTGAGGATTTTAATTTGATTTTAGTCCAAAAGGAACTCCACAAAAAAAGCCCAACAAACTTGCTATGCAGTGACGTATGTGGTCCTAATGTGAAGACGGAAAGTAGTATTTTACCTGGTGTAGTTGTACTTCTACTCAAGTTGTTTTTTTGTGCCTTGATTATTAAACTAGTTATCTACTGACCTCTGGTGATGGCACAGTATTGGTCAACCACTATTTAATCATATTTACTAATCTACTATAAATGATTTAAATCTGCAATGTTCTGTTTGGACTGAAGGCAACTCCCTACTAGGCATGCCAGTATACTATATATATATATAAATATATCTCTTTAGATCGATGGAAAATGTGTTTTCTATGTAATATACAACTGTCTACAGGACCAATTGCATCAATCTGAACAACCATTTAAGAACAGAAAGAACACTTTAATCACACAAACCCTTTTGCTATTTGAGTGTTCGTGTTTCTATATAGAATTTTTTTCAAGTATGTGTGATAACATTATTGTGGACACTTCAAGACACTGAGAAAAAACAGACCAGTGCAGGATTACATAGTTATACTAACAACTTTTTTACTTTATTTTATTATTTTATTTAATTGTTTACAGACTCATTTTGCAGTAATTCTAAACATGTGTTTTTTCCTCATAGGTATACTGACATACTCTTTTTTTTAAATACTAGACCTAATAAATGTAAGTTATTAAAATTAATAGATGAACAAACACACAGACTGGCAGATGGATGGCAGTTAAATTTGCCTGCAATGTTTTGTGTGTTAGTGTTTAGCTTTCTTGCAGTAAGACTTGGGCACTAAGGAAAAGAGAAGATTAGGACCCCTGGTTTACATCAAAACGATGTGAAACTCGCCAGATATTTATTGCCCATTTAAGAGTTATTCACAACTCATACTTTGATTATGTATGTAGTGTGTCCACAAGAGCAGGATTAACAAACTTAGTTTGTTTGCTTGTTGTAAGATTAAGGTTCTTTGGACGTTTACAAAAAGGTTTTACACGTTTACAAGGTAGAACCCAGTCCAACTTAAAATAATTTATTTAAGGGTTTAAAATTGTTCATCCCTCCTACATTTTGTACGTACATCCATATGGAGGGTCATTGTGGGGACCAAAGCATTCACGTTGTGGGGACCTTTCTTTTGGTGGTATGGTTAGGGTTAGGGTGAAGGTGAGGTTAAAATTAAAGTTAGGGTTGGGTTAGTAGTAGTTCTGATTAAGGTTTGGGTAAGTCTCCAGGAAATAAATGCACATTTATGTAATGCTTCCCACAGATGTGTGTGTGTGTGTGTGTGTGTGTTTGAGACATGTCCCAAGTGCTAAAATGTCAGAAACAGTCTTCATCATCAACTATCTCACAATCCCCTGAGGCACCAGGTTCCCCATCATTGACCCCAGGGGCAGAGGAAAGCATAAAGTTGCCATAGCAACAGGGAGAGCGCTACACAATGAGAGGTATTCAGGGAGTATACGTTTGTCAATTCCCTAGCTCACACACACACACACCATACAAACAGTCTCTGAAGATCTTTGATAGATCCCTAAAACGCACAGTCAACTCCGAACTAATGAGCCATAGACATTTCATTAAAGGCTTCAGAGACTCCAGAACACAAAGGATAAGAGATCATTAGAAGAATAATTCAAGCATTTTTATTCAGCAGTGAACAACATACCTGAACATTTTCAGCATGTTTTCCTTCCTGGTTTACCATCTGAGACTCCCTATTTAGTCTCCAGGTCTTGATGTACCAGGAGGTTTCTCACCTATTACATGAAGCCACTTCGATAGGAAAAATGGTGTGAATGGAGACTGTCACATCTCTTTAAGCTACCTGCCAAGATTTGCTGATACATAACATAGCCACCCTTAAGGGGGAAAATGGAGAAAGCTTCCAGGGGCCCCAGCCTCAAAACCAAGGCTAGGCTTGAGCGCAGGTGCCTTGAAGTGACTGCAATGTGAGCCCAATCAAATTTATGATCAATTAGACTATAGCTTATCATGCAAACGGTTCATAGTCTCGCCTACTGAGTGCATGCTCATGAGGAAGAGGGTTTAAACAGTGTAGTGAATAATACGGAGAATGTTACAAATACATAGCAGCATAGCAACAAAGCAAATACATGCATATTGTGAGTCTACACATGCACATCTGGTCCTAAAAGCTAAACAAATGTTATTTTGCGGTTATTATTCTTTCAGCACACGTTTGAGGCTCGTGCCTTCGTTTCACCACTATGTGTTACCATTGTAAAAGGGAGTCTCTCCACCACACATCTCATAGACATTACCGCAAATTTACACAAACTGGTTGCTGCTACATGCTCAAACGTTAGTAAATTGAAAGGAACATGTAATCATCTCAATCCTTTTCTGCACACTCCTTCCACAGTTTGCACAATCTGTCCTCTGGTGCACATGCCTAAAAGCGACAAACGCAGCCCGTGTTTTTTCACGCGCATGGCCCCTGAACCGCGGGTTCAGGTTTGTGTGCCACCTTCATAAATAATATGTTGGGAGAAAGTGTCCAATCTGGGCTTAAAACTGGCTACAACAGTCTAGTACATCAGGTCCCAAATACATTTTAAAGGGGGCAGAGACAGTTCAGTAGCTGAAAATCAGGAAAATGGTTACACTCTATTTGGTGCATGTTCCAGCAAAAGGTACCCCTTTAAAAAAAAGAGCAAATTGATTTACTGTTTAATCCTTAAGCATGACCACCCTGACCCATTGTGAAGATATGTGCATACACAATGGCTAAAACAACCTGAAAATCATAGTTTTTTGTTAATGAAGCCAGACGCTGCAAACTATTTCTGACTTTGTCAGTGATTTCAAATATTTTTTTGAAATATCACTGTGGCTTTCAATTTTAAGTGTATAGGTCTCTCCCCATTTAAAGTGATAGAAGCCCAGTCTTCTGTGGCTGGAAAAGGGTAAACATGTTTCCTGTTGGGACCATGATAGTGGAAAATGTTTTTTTTTTTATATAGAAAATAAACACTTTACAAGCTGGATTGCTTATGTCATTAACGGACCATAGACACAAATACCCTCTAAAAATGCGTCTAATCATTCTGTGCAAGTCATGCTAAATGTGAGTTCCAACAACAAATAGAATGCTCTGCTAAGTCATGCTTTTATCTGGTGCACCTTTAAGATGTCTGGCCCTGCACCTGACCTTTGCTGATCAGAGTCACACCCTGCTGTAATCCATGATATTGTAGATTCAGCATAACACTGTTATTCAATGCTAGTCAGAGGTTCTGCAGAGCCAAACCCCAGACACAAAGAGGAAAAGCTTTACAGCTGTCACACGCTACCACACAGAGAGAAACAGGGTAATGGAGGTCCTGGTGCTCAGAGGCCCTCCCACTATACAATCTGTGTGAGTGCACGAAGGGGGTCAGAGAACGCCAGCGGAGAGGAAAAAGAGAGCAAATGAATAATACACAGGGCACCTCGTTTTCATCTGAACCTCTTTTGTGCTTTATTCTAAATATTTGAGAGCAGGGAGACTGTGAAGCAGATTGAAAGTGGGTACTGAGAAAGGCTTTTAGGCTTGTAGCAGATACCATTGCTATGAATAGGCAACAGGGAGAGAACGGGACAGAGACAGAGAGAATAAGCGAATAACAGGAAAAAACATACAACAAAACAGGACCTAAATACATGATCAGGGCTTCAGTAGATCAACTGGATCATTTCAGTACTGTAGACTATTAGAGTACCACCCAATATCAAATTTCGATATCTAAGTGGCCAGCCTATCAGTATCTGTGAGCTGATAAGCATAATTGATCAAAATGATCAGCCTTATAAATTACATTCCATGTTTTCAATGTCAGACCTTCTGAAAGATGCAACATAACATTGAAAAATATGTGTATGATACTAAAACTGAGTGATATTTTAAAATCAGCTGAATTAATAAAACAAAAAAACGGAACTGTTATAAAACATGACCGACTAGTCTAAGAACTGCATGGGCGTGGTCTTAATATTTTAATAGGCATGGCTGATTGACAGACCTCAGACCACAGCTCCCAGCCGGCTTCATCACTGAAGCAGAAATAACCTACACAGCACGAGCGAGAAGAAACGAGTGAAAAGGGCTCTACATATACAGGTGGTGTTGCAGACCCCGCTGTGTCCACTCACTCAATAAACATCATTCAGATTTTATATGGCAATGTCTTAGGGAAGGTTCTAATTCACTTTATGGCTGGATGTGCTTCCAAGGATGCCTCAGTGGCCAACTGGCTGAAGGAACAGATGAATGAACATTCTTGTCAGTCTGTTTATGCCTGCTAGGTTAGCTTTTATTTGCTGTTAACCTAAACAGGGAGGAGACTGTTGTGTGTACAGAATTAGCACTGTGCTTTTTACAATGAAAAGGGGGGATGTTGGCAAAGTACATTGGACCTTTTGTGGGGTTTTAGAATTATCGGGTTTTTGGCTATTCACAGTACATACATTGCACTTGTACATTCTGTTGCTAAAAGAGTAAGTTGAATTATAATGTGTCAGCATGAATAGAAAATTATGTTTTCATTTGTGTATTATTACCTGTAACTACACATTATTGTGTTTTTATTAGCTAAGAATGAGCTCTTCATATTTACATTGGAGCTGGTCACCTTCCAACAGAGCTGCCATGAAGAGGTGTAATACTGCTACAATAGCCCACAACAAACAAACCACACACTGACCGTAGAGAGTTTCTTTTGTGTTTCAAAATGTTATCAGCATTAATGTAATAATTTGGATGTTTTGATGGCCAAAATCAGTCTGAAACAAGTCTGAACCAAATTAACATTAAAAACACAACTGAACCTTTAAAACACACTGAGTTACTATGCTATACTAATGCATACTAGGTGCTATACTAAGCATACTAGGTAGGACCAATTGTTAGAATATTGATGCTTTAACAATTTGTGTTGTCAGAGATTTGAGAACCCAAATTATGGCAAAGAGAGACTCATTTTTCAGCATGAAAAACATAAGAATAAGCAACAGAGACTGAATCCTTGCCACAAAGGAAGAAAAAACATGAAGAAGAAAAAAAAGAAAAGGTTGGTTCTAGGGAAGGGAAAGGTGGTGTGGGGGTTCAGTAGGTTGCACTATGCAACCTCAACACTGCTTCCTTAACTTGAGAAGACAGCTTTAGGTTCCCTAGGGCTTTTAATTCTGTACAGTGCTCCTGTGAATTCTCTGCAGTCGACCGAGGTCAGTAAATATTCGTTTTATGGCTGATTCTGATTTCTTTACAACCAAAATGACTGATGGTTGCTTTACTGATGGCAGCCCACACTGTGTGTGGTGTTTTCAGCACCTTCTATTCATCGAAGGAATATCATTACTTGTTCTTAAGTAGGACAAACTGGCATTTACAATTCCTAAATGAAAAATCAGTTGCCTGTTTAAATAACAGACACAAACCACATACATTTCTATATCGAAAACAACAGCCTGGCAGTTTAGCACAGAAACTCATTTATAATTATACTGCGTGTGTTGATACCAACCTTGGCTGGGTTCAATCATGCATCCCTAGTAAATATACCCAGTGTTGGTATTGAAATAACCAGCTGTCTGTATGTAATTATTGAAACAAGCAAAGAAACGTAGTCATGTCTTGCAAAAGAAGAAGGATAGTTTTACCATGTCTGCGTCCGATACTGGCCCAAAACTGGTGACATAAATATCAGTCTTCACCTCCGTCACTCGATCTACAAAACAAAACGCAGAAAAAAGACACTATGTCATCGTGACTGTATGATCAGTGACAGCAGGAGGCCGGAAAACTCGGAAGCAGAGTCGTGCCGTGTCATGATTAACTCAGACCACACAGCCACAGAGCAATGATTCATCCATGATTCACATCCATTCATCCATTTGCCTCTGAATTGATTAGAAGAGACTGAGTTTCTCTCTGTGTGTGTGTATGTGTGTGTGTGTGTTGTACAAGCAAATGTTTGTGTCCTTGGTTTATTTTTAGAAAAAAAAAATATATATATACTCATTATTTGGAGTCATATAGTGATTGCAATCACCATTGATGAGCACATTTTGCTATGTAGCCCCCATACATTTCTCACAAACAGCTCTCATAATTAACTAATTACAGAGGCCAAATCATGGTCTCGTTTAATTTATGATTAGTTGCACAGCACTCTCCTAAGAATCGCACAATATTTGCATGTCTCAAAGCTCTGATTGACAGCTCACTCTGATTATTGCGCATCCAAGTCTGTTCTGCATATAAATGGACAGTTAGGAGCAATTACTCAAAGACTACAAGGTGGAGTCAGGGTTTGATACTGTGTCAGTCGGGGCTTTGTGATATTATCTTGTTTATTGTTTGTGGATAATTTCCATGAGCATCCGCACCACATCACAGCAGTGAGCAGGTGTTACAATGAGGTGAAAATAAAAATAAACATGCATGAGCAGCTTCAGACAGCATCCATTATTCTGCCACGTGAACCATGTTCTCAAAAGAACAATGCAGTTGTCACGGTTTGTAATCAGAATTCTGCGTAGTGTATCTAAGACTCTAGTGATTACTGCAGGTGCTGAGCCTAACAAAGGATATAAGTACAGTTCATCATACATCTGATATTGAACGCTTTAAAAGCTCTATAATGTTATGATAAATGCTGCCTGACCACATATGCGTGTACCTCTGAGTCTCTGCGTAATCAAAGTTTTGTAGGCGTTAAAAGCTGATTGATTGTTACTGTCATTGCCAAGTCCATGCAATCTGGAATCTTGTGTATTTTTATGTACAGAGCTGAATTGATTTATTTAAAGCTACGAAGCATCATACAGCAAACACACTCTGCAATCTTGTAAGATAAACAATCTGCAGTACAGAAAAAAGTCTCTGGCAAATCAACTCAGCTCCAGTTAAAACTAGAACTTCATTTAAACTGAACTGTGCTGCACACAGCTTTCAGAAACAAAACACATAACAACATCTTTGGATGCCAAACAGTCAATATGCCTGCTGTAGCTTCAATAAGAAACATTTACTCAAGGGAGCTAAAGGGAAACAGACGCTATAACTTTTTTAAATGCCTGTCCACAAACATACAAGAAACACAAGTACTGTATCTAAGAAGACGTCATTGTAAAACATTCCTATAACTATCCTCACACTGCTGAAGTGCCCAATATGTAGTGCTGTCAGTTAGGGCTGGGTATCGCCACTGATTTCCAATTCCCGACTCACAAGGTCCCAATTCAATTCGATTTCCGATTCGATTAAATTCAATATCGATTCCTTTAGGGATATGTCAGTTACAATAATATGTTTTGTTTGAAAATGAAAAAAGATTTTACAAGAACTAATGTGGTAAATGTACAAGGAACACTCAACCTACCTTTACTAAAAACATTAGTGTTTATATGTTTATATACCGTCATGGTTTTTGAATCCAAAACGTAGCCAGACATCTGCTTTCAAGTTCTGGAGCGCCTTCACTTGTGCTCCAGCCATGCTTAACTGATGTGCGCCCCCAGCTAGATCCCGTTGCGCGAAAAAAATGGCTGATCACGCGAGACTGGGGTTGGGGGGGGTGGTTGCAGGGGGGGCTGGAATGCTAATTTTAAAGGTCGATCTCGGGTTTATACAAATCAATATCGGATTATACAAATGAAGATCGATTTGAATCGAAAAATCATTTTTTTAAACACACCCCTACTGTCAGTTAGGCCTGACCAGATGGATGATGTAATAGTATATAATTGATAACTGCCAAGTTACTCGATGACAATGCTTTAAAGGGGATAAAAACCATTTAAATGGTTTTAGAACATTTGTACACCTGAAGGAGTTCAGGAATGTAATATTAAACTAAAAAAGACAAGTAAAGTTGTTTTTAAAATGTTGTAATTGTAATTACTTAATGTTTTATTTTATTAAAACAGTTCATATATATACACTTAAAAAGTGCTAGGAAAGTTGCAGCATACCATGTGTACTGGTTTAGGGGAGGCTTCTTAATCAACAATCATGATTTTGTAACTACACTGTGCTAATTATTTTTAGATATTGTGTAGGTCAAGTTTCCTATATATTATTCACAAATAACTCTGAAGATATTATCCATCCATCCACTATCTTCCGCTAGTTGTGGTCACAAGGGGGCTGGAGTCAATCCCAGCATCATTGGGGCGAAGGCAGGGTACACCTTGGACAGGTCGCCAGTCCATCGCATGGTCAACACATACTCACACACACAGGTAATTTAGAGTGACCGATCAAACTAACATGCACGTATTTGAGCTGTGAACATGCAAACTTCACACAGAATGGCTCTGGACCAGGAACTGAACCCGGATCGTCTTGCTGTGAGACAACAGTGCTAACTACACCACCATGCTGCCTGTATTATATTTATTAATTCATTCATTCATTAATATTATATTAATTCCCTACCCAGGCAGGAATGCTACTGCTGTTCCAGTAAAAGTTCTTGGGCAAGAAATCTAACAATGCATTATGCTAGCATTGTATTTGGCTCTAGGAAAGATATTTCATGTAAAATATGTATGGGGTCTTATGTGCAGTTCTTTAAATAATCTCAGTACATTAAGCAGCCAATATAATAGACAACTAAATTTCACTTACTTTTCAAAATAAAAGTATACTGCATATATTGAAAAGAGCATATTTGTGATGTTGCATGAACAAATGCATAAACATATATCCACCAACTTAGGATACAGTAGTTTAGCCCTGTCCGTTCACAAGTTATAAAGAGTTATAGAGAAGTTATAAAGAGTGTTTCAGGCTGGACTGCTTTCTAATGTGGAACTGTAGCAGTCAATCAGAACAGAGGTCATCTGTACACAGCATCCTTAACAAACGTGGTTTTTCAAGGGTTCTTCTATAGTAAAAAGAGTGGTTCTATAAATGCATACATGTTTCTTTGCATGTTTAAATAGTTCTTCAAATGGATGGACAAAGTGCATATCACTGCTGTCAGAATATAACCTCATAGCTCCAAAATTAAAGAAGAAGGAAAAAACATGAAAGATTTTTTTCAGAGTAATTTTGGACCATTTCCAAAAGCCAGGCTTTTTTTTCAAATCATGTTAAAAATAGAGCTAGCTTGGTTCTAGCTCTTTCGGTTGGTTCTAACAGCAGCATTAGGGTTCTTGTAGTAGAATATGGTTCCAGTATTTTAATGATGTTAAGCTTGCAACATATGAAGAAACCTGTTTGGTGCCATATAGAACCAAAGACCCATTTCACCGTGTAAAGAACCATTCAAGCATGCGAATGGTTCTTTGAGTGTTCATGGCTCCGTATACACTCTCGAGCACAATGTTTGGTTTTTGGCTGGTCAGAGTCCAGATTTAAACCCTGGGGAGAACATTTTTGCTTCGTATCAATCGCAAACTAACTTTGAAATGTTCTTAACTGTTGTCAGTGCTGAGTGGAACAATATTAACGTCTTTC
This sequence comes from Megaleporinus macrocephalus, assembly GCA_021613375.1. Lineage (NCBI taxonomy): Eukaryota > Metazoa > Chordata > Actinopteri > Characiformes > Anostomidae > Megaleporinus > Megaleporinus macrocephalus. The sequence goes on from CM038706.1 coordinate 23,283,957, forward strand.
TGTAAACGATTGTTATTAAGTTCATCCACAAAACTTTGTCTGTTTGTTTAATGCTTTGTTGTCAGGATCATTAGAAGCCTAACATTTTGATATCTTTGGGCATTTTAGGGCTCTAGGAGCACAGTTTTACTAAGGAACCCTTAAAAACATCTTTTTTAAGAGTCCATAAATAACAGTGTGAAAATGAATTAGAAGTGTTTTTGGTAAATAAAACTACACAAATGTTATCAGTGGACCAAATAAATAAAAATACAACTACAAAAATAATGTGGGCTATTTTTAAAGAAAGGCACTTCCAGTTCATCGTTACTCACCTCCAAGACCTGGTCTCAGTCTGTTGTCGTAGCCATCCAACAGTCGATCCAGAATCCGCGTGAACAGCGTGATGTTGTTTTTGAAGGCATCTGATGCTGACACTTCCACTCTAGATCTTCAGGTATTGCAATAGCAAAGACACAACAACAGGAATGTCTGTAATTCTGCATCAACAGTGCTCTGTGATCTTGTCTATTACTCATGAAGGAAACTGAAAGACAATATAGATGGTCGGAAAATGGTTCAGAAACAACAGGTTTGATTTTAAATTATACTAGCCGGCCTGAACCCACTTGGTCTCCTCAGATTCTGCTCCCTTTTACGCCCGGGAATGAGATCCTTCAGCCTTCATCTCACACTGATACATATGTCCTGATTATAAATCTTTCATGAATACAATACGCCCTCAAAGAACCTGTCAAATCAAAGATTCCGGCGTGTGCTTACGAATTGGTCAGTGTGCCAGTTCTCCTCCACGAGGCTATTCAATATAAAGGGACAGTGTTATGCACAGATGCCTAACCCCAAAAGAACTGCACTCACCGAGTCTGCAAGGCCACCAAGAGCAAAACGTATACCAGCAATCCATGCGTGCAACCTTTCCGGCCATTCATGTCTGAATAATCCCTGCGAATTCGAAAGAGCAGATTTATTTGGATGAGAGTAATAAGGCAATGTCTAGGCTACATAGAACAAAACTTCCTAGGACATTCACAAGAGAGTCCAGAGACCTGCTTTGACTGAACACAGCAAAATGAATAGTCAGATTAAAGCTGCTTGTATCTAACTGGTCTAGACCCAGCAGACTGAATTCTGACCTTAATCCAGTTCTATTAAGTTTCACACTCTTAAAAATTAAGGTTCCTACGTGGTTATTGGTCTATAATTGCTATAAAATCTTTGTTATATGGACATAGTTTAAACTTAAAAACTTCACATTCGCACATCCCATTTACAAATACGTTTCTGTAAAGGCCAGTTCTTTGAAAGGTTCTTTGAGGAACCAGACGTGGATCTTCTATGACATCGCAAAGCGCGCGCTGCTCTTAGTTACTCTTAAAAAGTGACTTTTTAATCTCTAAAATATCTTCTGTTTGGAATGAGAAAACCTCACATCGGCTTCTCTGAGACAAATCAAACCGGCGCCCTCTTTCCACCAGCCTCAGTGATCTGGAGATGGTTGGCGACTTTACAGTTCAGCACATGGTCTGTTCGCGCAGCAGAGGAGCGAGTTTACCTGAGCAGGAGCGCGTTTCCCAGCACGGCTGCACGCGGCTTTATGGAGAGAGCTGTGTCCCTGGAGCGCGCGCAACAGACTGTGGATCACGATGGAGAAAAATCCGGAAAAGATCCAGACTGAGCGGAGCTCGTGCGCTCCACCACAGGCCACCTGTAAGCGCGCGGAAGTGTGTGTGCGGAGCAGCAGAGTCTCTCAGAACACACACACACACACACACACCGCCACCGCCTGAGGAGCGCGGAGGAGTTCAAATCCCGCGTGGCTTCAAAACATCAACAAACTCCGGGGTTGAGAGTGAAAAGCGATTTATTCCAGATTAAAGACCAACAGAAGAGAAGCGACGCTCTCCCAAACCAGCGAGCACTGCATCCACTCTCTCCTCCTCCCTGTCTCTCCCTCTGTTTCTCTCCTCCTCCCTGTCTCTCCCTCTGTTTCTCTCCTCCTCCCTGTCTCTCCCTCTGTTTCTCTCCTCCTCCCTGTCTCTCCGTTTCTTTCCTCCTCCCTGTCTCTCCCTCTGTTTCTCTCCTCCTCCCTGTCTCTCCCTCTGTTTCTCTCCTCACTGTCTCTCCGTTTCTTTCCTCCTCCCTGTCTCTCCCTCTGTTTCTCTCCTCCTCCCTGTCTCTCCCTCTGTTTCTCTCCTCCTCCCTGTCTCTCCGTTTCTTTCCTCCTCCCTGTCTCTCCCTCTGTTTCTCTCCTCCTCCCTGTCTCTCCCTCTGTTTCTCTCCTCACTGTCTCTCCGTTTCTTTCCTCCTCCCTGTCTCTCCCTCTGTTTCTCTCCTCCTCCCTGTCTCTCCCTCTGTTTCTCTCCTCCTCCCTGTCTCTCCTGTTTCTCTCCCTCTGTTTCTCTCCTCCCTGTCTCTCCGTTACTTTCCTCCTCCCTGTCTCTCCCTCTGTTTCTCTCCTCCTCCCTGTCTCTCCGTTTATTTCCTCCTCCCTGTCTCTCCCTCTGTTTCTCTCCTCCTCCCTGTCTCTCCCTCTGTTTCTCTCCTCACTGTCTCTCCGTTTCTTTCCTCCTCCCTGTCTCTCCCTCTGTTTCTCTCCTCCTCCCTGTCTCTCCCTCTGTTTCTCTCCTCCTCCCTGTCTCTCCTGTTTCTCTAACTCTGTTTCTCTGCTCCTCCCTGTCTTTCCCTCTGTTTCTCTCCTTCCCCTGTCTCTCCTCTGCATCTCTCCTCTTTCCTGTCTCTCCTCTGGTTCTCTCCGTCCCCTGTCTCTCCCTCTGTTTCTCTCCTCCTCTCTGTCTCTCCTCTGCTTATCTCCTCTTTCCTGTCTCTCCTCTGTTTCTCTCCTTGTCCCTGTCTTTCCCCCTGTTTCTCTCTCTCTGTTTCTCTGCTCCTTCCAGTCTCTCCTCTGTTTCTCTGCTCCTCCCCGTCTCTCCTCTGTTTCTCTCCTCCTCCCTGTCTCTACCTCTGTTTCTTTCCTCCTCCCTGTCTCTCCTCTGCTTCTCTCCTCTTCCCTGTCTCTCCTCTGCTTCTCTCCTCCTCCCTGTCTCCCCTCTGTTTCTCTCTCTTACTGTGTCTCTGCTCCTTCCTGTCTCTCCTCTGTTTCTCTCCTCCTCCCTGTCTCTCCCGTTTCTCTACCTCTGTTTCTCTGCTCCTCCCTGTGTATCCTCTGTTTCTCTGCTCCTCCCTGTCTTTCCCTCTGTTTCCCTCCTCTTCCATGTCTTTTTCTCTGTTTCTCTCCTCCCCCTGTCTTTTTCTCTGTTTCTCTCCTCCTCCCTGTCTATTCATCTCTTTCTCTCCTCCTCCCTATCTTTCCCTATTTCTCTCCTCCTCCCTATCTCTCACTCTATTTCTCTCCTCTTCTCTCCTCTCTCACTGTATTTCTCTCCTCCTCCCTGTCTCTCCCTCTGTTTTTCTCCTCATTCCTGTCTTTCCCTCTATTTCTCTCTCACTGTATTTCTCTCCTACTACCTGTCTTTCCATCTATTTCTCTCCCCCTCTCTCTCTCCCTCTATTTCTCTCCTCCACTATATCTCTCTCTATTTCCCTCTCTCTATTTCTCTCTCCTCCTTCTTTCTATTTTTCTTCCACCACATTTCTCTCTGCCTGTATTTCTGTGTTCTACACTTACCATCTCCTTTCTCTCAATTTATATCTCTTTAATATCCCTCTTACTTTCACTATTTCTCCTTCTCTACTATTTATCTCCTTTCTCTCCTCCTCCCTCTCTCTTTCTCTCTTACTCTTCCCTTTATCACACCTTAACCATAATATTTAAACCACCTCATTATTTCTACACTCACAAGACCACCACAGAGCAGGTATTGTTTGGGTGGTGATCATTCTCAGCATTGCTATTGTTTAAACGCCTCAGCGTCACTGCTGGACTGAGAACAGTCCACCAACCAGTAACATCCAGCCAACAGTGTTCTGTGGGCAGCGTCCTGTGACCACTGATGAACAACTAGAGAACTACCAACCCAAAGTCTCTGACTTACATCTACACCGTGGACCAGCAAGGTAGGAGTGTCTAATAGGGTGGACAGCGAGTGGACACAGAGTGTTTAAAAACATCAGCAGCACTGCTGTGTCTGATCCACTCATACCAGCACAACATAAACTAAAACACCACTACCATGTCAGTGCTACTGCTGTGCTGAAAATGAACCAAATCATATTTACTCTGTGGTGGTCTTGCGGGGGTCCTGACTATTGAAAAACATGGTAAAAACTAAGTATTTGGAGAAGAGATGGACTACAGTCTGTAACTGCAGAACTACAGAGTGCACCTACAGGCATTGTAGAAAGAAGGCGGTAGTTTTAATGATCAGGCTAATCGCTCTATCTCTGTTCCCCCTCTATTTCTATATCTTTTCCTCTACAATTTCTCCACTCTCTCTATCTCTCTGTCTCCCTCTTTTCTCCCTTCCCTTCCATTTCTAACCCACAATCACTCCCACTCCTCTATATCTCTCTTTCATCTCTTTACCCCTTGTGTTTCTCTACCTTCTCTTTCTTAATTCCTCTATTTGTCTTTTCTTTCTTTCTATCTCTCTCTATATTCTCTTTTTTCTCCTTTATTTTTATAATCTCTGTAATCCTCTCTTCCTCTTTTCTTTTCTATTTTTCTGTATTTCCTTCTCTATTTCACTCTAGCTCTCTTTTTTCTATTTCTCTCCCATTTGCTCTCACCCACACTTTTCCCCAGTCATTTCTTCTCTCTTACTCCCCTTCTTTTTCTCCCCTCTCTCTGTTACTCCCTCCCCACTCACTATATCTCTTCTCCACTCACTGTTTCTCTATCTCTCTTCCTTTCATACCCACAACCTAATCATCTATTTCTGTCTCCTCTCTATTTCTTTTCCTGTTATCTCTCACTTACCAACTCCACCTATCATTCCTCTCTCTCTATTCCTCTCTCTTTGCTGTCTTTCTGTCCTCTTCTGTTTTTCCTCTCACATTTCTCGCTTTCCTTCTATTCCTATTTCTCTGTCCATTTAATCTTTGCTTCTTAATCTGTTTTCTCTCTTTTTCTGTTTTCTGTTTGACTCTCTCCACTCTTTTTTCTCACACACTCTCATCTCTCTCTATCTATCTATCTCTCTACCATCTTTTTCCTTCTAATTTACTCTTCCCCTTCTATCTCCCTCTCTCTGTCCCCTCTATTTGTCTGCTAGATGGTGAATCAAGAGTCAGTTCAGTTGTAGGCAGGCTTTTGGTAGAGCTTGATACTAAAATATGGTTTAATGATTTATTTACTGAAGATTGTTTTGTGATATGAAAGATGACTACAGTGAGCGTTGGAGAGAGTGGGAACCTACTGTACCAATGAAATATTTAAAAATCTATAGAATCCATCATTTCTTTATTGTGAGCAGAAGCAGATTGATCAATAAGTTTGCATAATGTTGCATGCTCTGCTGGACAAGTTTATTGGAACATTGCTGTAAGGATTTAATTGTATTCACCCATGAGAGCATTAGCGAGGTCAGGTACTGATGTTGTTGGACATATGGAGGACACAATAACAATCTGTCTGCAGCACACACCTGGGATTTTTTTTAAACCTAAATGGACAACCATCAGGCTCTGCCCCACACCTACACCTCCTCTCCTCACAGTGTTTATAGAGCACAACACATGTCAGGACTCATTACACACAATAGCAGGGCACAGGGGCACAGTGGCAGCTCTGTTTCCTCTGTGTGTCCAGCAGGGCTGTGTTAGATGAGCCCAGTCTGCTGTCCATATGGAGTTGAATGCTCATCACATGTGACCCTGTGAAATGGGAACACTCTTTGTAGAGGCTTTTCTTTTCAGCGAAAGCTTAAATAGTGTAATCTGGACAATAATGTCAAAGTTAAATTTATTCATGGAGGTATTTTGGGATATGATATCATGCTGTCAGACTGCCTGACATTTATTGATATATTTGCATCTTTGGTTGTTGCTTAAACAATTTGCAGCTGTTGCTAATATGAGATGTGACCATCGCTGGCCTGTTCATTTCTGACATTTGTTGACATTTTCTGACATATAACATTTCTTCTGTGTAATCTAGAAGAGCACTGCTGGGAGAGTGTAAGACAAGCCTGATACAAAGACACACACACATACACACGTGGACGATAATCCTAAAGCACACCTCAGCATGCTTGTAGCACGCTTGTGCCTTTTACAATATATATATATAAATTTTATTTTGTTTAATTTTTTTTTTGTTTAATTATTTTGTTTAATTATTTTGTTAAATATAAGCTTATTCAAATATTCTGTAAAATTAAAAAGAGCACAAGATATGTTCAACTTTAATAGAACAATAATGAATTTTTATTATTCTTGACGTTCTTACTACCGATTATTATTATTAGTTCTTATTATTAAACATCTTTGTGCTAGTGCTGTATAATATTGGTTGTGAATCATTAAACTCACTTTGACCAGTGTGTGAAATATTCCCTGGTATTTTTTGGGGGATCCCATGTTAGCTCACTTGCCATAGCAGCTTCAGTGGCATAAATATAGAACTTGTTACTGATAACAGTCTGGATGTCAATGCATACTGGACTGGCCTGCCTGGAGTCCTGACCTTTCCCCTGTAGAGAGTGTGTGGAGAATTTTAAAACGAAAAGTGTGACAATTATCCAGTGCACACCTTAAGATGTGTTTACATAATGATTGGGACAAAAGGACACCTAAAACATTCCAAACGCTTGGTATCCTCCATTGCAACGTCTTCTGGAGTGTGTTGCAGGCCTGAAATGCAGGTATGAATGTATATTAACAAAAGAAAAGAAGGTGACCCAAAAAACATGATTCGTAGACAGCAAGCACTGCAATGACATATAAATGTAAGAAATACTGCATTTTTTATTAACTTTTTCCATACTCATCCAATTTTTCTGATTAGGTGTTGTATATTTTGTTGTTGTCCAAAGAATTTTTTTTTATTTTTGTTGATTATCTTTTTACCATATTATTTGAACAAGACAGCTGCCCTTTATATCCAGTAAAAATTCATGTTGATTGGACCAATAGAAATACATTGAAAAGTAAAGAAAGTTCCTGTCAAGTATATATACATATACATATATATATACTGATATGCCACACAGAGAATTACCTTGTAAATGTTTTTTTAAATGAAATTGATACATTTGATGGACCTGCTACACTAGCTACATGCTCTATATATATATATATATATATATATATATATATATATATATATATATATATATATATATATATATATATATATATATATATATATATATATATATACATATATAGCATGTTATTTACCACAGACTGTAGTTACCCTGGATATAACAGACTAATGCTTTAACCTAGTTTGTTAGCAATAGCCAGCTAGTGTAGCAGGTCCATCAAATTTATCAATTTTATTAAAAAAAGCATTTACAAAGTAATTCTCTGTGTGGCATATCGGTGTATGACTAACTACAGTTTTCATGTCTCTGGCTTTGGCTGAGCATTCGACTTCTTGAAGTTGGTAAAGCCCTCAGTCTAACAGCTGCACTAATCTGTGTTAGAGACAGCAGAGGTCTGTATGTGTAAATGGTAATGCAGAAATGTTAGTCTGATATTAAGATATTAAATTAAACTAAATTTTTTGAGTTTTAAGTTGTGAAATTAACACATTAACGCATTAACCTCTTGGACCCCATAGATATCTCAAATTCAAAAAATTCAAAACATGAATCTGTTTTGATATTATGTTGTTTATTGGGATAAAATATGAATTCAGGCAAATTTTATTGTTTATCCTGCTTCACCTTCGGACCTTCTGATATTCTTAACTCACTAGAGCCGCAGCGCAGGACTGGTATGCCTCAGCGTGATGCTGCAGCAAGTTGATTCGGTCGGTCCTTCACAGCCTAGTAACTATAACAATGCCCTAAAAAAATTATACTATGCTGTAGCATGTCTTTAATCAGAACATTTGAAGAGTGAACTGTTGCTTAATTTGCAGACCAAAGGCAAAAGAGACTTGGAAGACCTCAGTGTGTGAAAGATGCATTACCAAACTAGAGAAGAATTGTTGAGCAAGAATTGTTAAATATTTTGCTGCCACTGAAGCTAGCATCAGAGCTGCTGTCTAATGAGCCAACATGGGACCCCCTGAATACCAGGGAGTATTTTACTCAAGTGAGTTTAATTATGCTAAGTAATGCCACTGATTCTGTGTATTGATTTTGCTTTTTAATAGAACTTAATACTAAGTTTTTGATCAAACATCATAAAATGCAAACCAAGGATCCAATGCAACAACCATGATTATGTGCTAAATTCAGCTGCAGTGGCTTTAATAGTTTTCTAACAGCTCTGGGCAGCTATGACTGTGTTTAAAATAGAATACAATATAACATATAAACCAACAAAAGCCTGTACTGTTGCCTCGATTTGAGAGACTTATATGCTGTGTTAAATTACAGCCTCTAATGAGTCAGTATGTGCTTCTGACTAAGTTATTTTATGAATGTAATAAAGATACTGTTTTTTTATTTGTATGGCTTTTTGCGTTTTTCTACATTTTAATTATCATATGTATTGAATAAAAATTACTGAATATTTGTTGCAGCCCTAGTGGACATTACCAGATTGCATTGATTATTGGCTTTTACATCTGAACCCTCTGTGATTATTGATTGCAGAGTTATTTCTATTGTACTGTGTTTTCCATCCTAAGAGGCCAGAATCCGCATAATCTTATAAGATTATATATGCTCTTTGCCCAATCTATGGTTTGCTTTCACTGTATAGCGTTGCCTGCTTTGAAGACATAATGCCATTCTTGGCAATATAATTCTCTTGCAGAGTAAGATGCACATAATATGCACATTCTAAAACATATTAAACTAAATTTGTGCAAAAGGCACAAAAACATGTATTATTGTAAATTAAGCCCGACTGCACTGATAATTTACCAATATAACTTTGAGATGAGTCAGTTGGACTGTCTAATGAGGCTGAGTCACTCTCATAGAGCATGCTGAGAGGATGAAACAGACAATTAGAATGTGAGCTTATACTGCCACCTCTTGGCCAGTACAAACACAGTTCCAGCTCCAGCAACATAGGGATCACCTTGTCACCAAACTTTATTTATCCAAAGTTTATTCTGAAATCAAGATCATTAATAAGGAGATGTTGGAACATTGCTGTGAGAATTTGATTGCATTCAGCCACAAAAAAAACATTAGTGAGGTCAGTTACTGATGTTGGCTGTTTAGTTCTGGATCACTCCAGCTCATCCCAAGGATGGATGGAGGTCCATCACTTCAAGGAATGCTCTGCCCTACAGTTCAACGCTGGTAAGCTTTATAGCCCTCTAGCCAACACTTAGATGATGACCTCAGGCTTATGTACAGTCGCTCCTGCAGTGCTATGTTCATGGAGACGAACAAACAAGCAGCTGAGAGAGACACACAGAGACAGAGAGAAATGGACAGAAAATGGTAATGAGAAAGAAACAAATAGAGAGACAGAGAGAGAGAGAGAGAGAGAGAGAGACAGAGAGAAATAGACAGAAAATGGTAATAAGAAAGAAACAAATAGAGAGAGAGAGAGAGAGAGAGAGAGAGATAGAGATTGTGTCTGCCATAGTGACTCACACATTATTGAACTACTCACAGTGTGGTCTCCATGGCAACGTGAAACACACTGAAACGCATCTACAGAGAGCTGTCGTGACGAGTGTGTTATTTCACTGAAATATGGGGTTGAGGGTGGCATCTGCATGTGGGGCTCAGATTTCTTTCACATCAAAACCTGAAAACATGTTCATATACTCACCTTACAGGGAGCTTTCATCCTTGGTGGGGGTTTAGGGTTAAATTATGGTTATGGTTATGGTTATGGTTGGTTATGGTTAGGTTAGGTTATGTTAGGTTGGGTTAGGGTTAAGGTTAAGGTCAATGTTAAGGTTAGGATTAGGGTTAGGGTTCAGGTTGAGGTTACTGTTAGGGTAAGGTTAAAGCTTGTCTTATGATAGGGATTTAGGTTAAGTTTAGGATTAGGTTAGTAGTAGTTCTGGGCAAAGTCTGGGGGACTTTTCAGAAAATGAGTGGAAGTAATGTCCCCAATGTCCCCACAATACACAGAAATAAACATCTGTGTGTGTGTGTGTGTGTGTGTGTGTGTGTGTGTGCGTGTCTGGATTGGAATTAAGTCCCATTTTGTTACATCTCCAGAAAAGGTGTAGTACTATCAATGACTACAGTAGTGTGCAAAAGACAGAGACCAGCCTTCATTTATTTAAAATAAAACAAGTACTAAGAGCAAATTATACTTTTTGTGTGTCAGGAGAAGAACAGCAGACACATTTGCACAGAAAATTCACAGAAACTTAATATAATACCAATATTTTTACCACTTTGTCTTTTCAAGAAACTAGTTTTTAGTTTCTCTGAGGATTATTAAGTTCGGTCTGCGTTTCTGCTTCTCATTTACACTCTCATGTTGAAGTCTGGACTTCGTGCCGTGGTCAGTTAATTGTTCTGAAAACACTCGCAGTTTGATTTGCATTTTGTTTGTCAATGGCTTTTTCTCAATATGTCCAGAGGGACCATGTGGTAGTTATAATTTTTTTTCTGATCTTAAGATGAGTTGAGAGCTTGAGGAGCTTTTGTTATCTTTAGATAACAAATTGAGAATACAATTTAGCCATAAGATAACAGTATTAAATAACTATAACTTCTCTACCTTTAAATAATTTTATTTATTTAAGTTTTGGCTCTTGCTTGTTTGTTTGGGTTTTTTTTTTGGTTTAGTTTTTTTTGGTTTTGCTCAGTTTCCTTTTCTTTGCTCTTCCTTCTATCTAACCCTACATAAATCCCATTAAATATCCACAGGACGGACTAATCCAGAGCCAAAATATTGTAATTTCTACTCAGGAAACTTAATCAATACTACTAAAAACTACTATACGTCTCTCATCTGACCAATCATGTAACAAAACAATGAGCAAGAAGTTTCAACTTAAACCTAATACAATATGGCTCTTGCAATTATAGAGTGCATTTTCCCCCAAATAATTCACTCTGTCAGGCATTCGCCCCAAGTGTTTTGAATGCTGAATCAGTATTATGCTTGAAACAATTATGTGCTGTGAACTATTTACCTTAATGTATCACAGTAGTTAATGTATGTATTACACTGCTGCTATTAATTTCAGTGCTTATTTCATTTTATTTAAACATCTAAGTATCTGCTTAAATCAGCTGTTATTGAAAGCCGGTTTAGTGCCATGCTCATGGAAAGTATTAGGGTGCCCTCTAATGTTCAATTTTTGTTATTACACTAAGGAGTGCATTGTCTGAAATAAGGAATAAATGCCACCTTGGCGGAAAAAGCATTTATATGCTTCAGTGTCTGTATGGCAGGTATATCGTGAAGATTTGTACTGCTGGAGGTGTATGTGGATGAGAGATTACTAAAGCTATTTATGTGCTTTTAGGTGAGGTTTGTACATGAAAAGCTTTTTTTCGCAGGATGTGCAGCCTGAAAACACAGCAGTGGGTGCAGTAATTATAAGCAGATTCATCTGAGATTATAAAATGTATTTGTACTGAATCACTTGCCATCCTTGGTCTCCCTGCTGAACAAAACAATACAAACCTGCATGGATTTCATGCTAGTCTAAGATGATTTATGCTGATGCTGATTTTGCTGATCACCCACAACGGTCATATATTGAATACCCAGTATAGGCTGATTTTGCTAGTGACCATGTGGGTCAATGCTGTTGTTTCTAGCAAGACTAGCATGTTTTACACCCCAAAACTAGGAGTGAGTTTTCATGAGAATGGCAGCCAGGGCTCAATTAGAGAAGAATGTGAGAGAATGCCATCAGGGCAGAGCAACTACCAGTTTTGGCTTATGTTGGGTGACTTTGAGCAAGCCAACCCTAAACCTAACCCTAGATTTAATCTACATTCACCAAAATCACCTACCACAGTTGACATGCCAGGTTTCCAAGTTTGTCAGACCTAGCAACAGTGACCATGTGGTCATGGTTTTCTGAAAGGTCAACTCCAGCTACGGGTGGCAGAATGCACAACATTTTGTTACTTTTGGTGCACTCACAGTCCTCATTTGCAACTGCCTGTGAGGACCACAAAGCCATTGAGTGTCCCATTTCTCCTTTGGCTGTTGAAATGGGCTGAAAGCACACTCTATGAATCCTTAGTGCAGCTTTTTGTGAGGAGGACTCAACAGCTTACTCTAAATTACTTAAGAAACAGGCAAAGACCAATGAAAGTCGAGATTGTGTACAGCCTTTCTATAACACATAGAGGAGAGGAAGATATGTAGAAATGAGTAAAGATGCATTTGTTTATTATTGTAACTAGTGATTGAGTTGTAGGATGATTGTATATGAATGTTGAGCTGCAGTAGATAAGCAAATTAGTGCATTTGTCTGACAACATAATTTCATTACTTACAGTACATACATAGCCTGTGTGATGCAAGTATGTCCTAATGCACACTAATAAACAAATGTCTGTGGATTGCTGAAGTTAACAAAGTGTGCACTTTGGTGAAGTCTGCAGGGTGGAATATATTTTAGGACAGGTCCTCAGCTGACCAAAAATAGACTTTGCCTTGATTTACTTGATTTACTTGTATTAGATTAGATCTAGGCAAAACTATGTAGCATTTGTCAAAGCTGCCCCTACACTTCACTATTGAAAACCTGATAGCGACACAGCTAAAACGCTGCTGGGTAATCGGGACCGAGTGTCACAACTACTTTTAGTGGGGCTATTGCCCAATATATCAGTACGTGGGTGAGAGTACTTGACCATGTTAAAAAGAAAGTGTGACACTCTAACTAAGTGGCAATTTAAAAAATCATATTAGTTAGGTCCCATTATAAAAATGATAAAGCAGTTTGTATATGCACTGCATGACAAAAGTAAAAATATATGTATTTCGAAAAATGCACAAAAGGAAATCCTTAGGGCCTTCTGGGCCTTTAGAGAAGGCAAAAAAATCCTCAGCCCTGCTTGCATTACATGTCTTAGCCTCAAAAATATCATTTGGCCATGAAGATATGCACTGATATACAGGTTAAAAATAATACACACTGCTTCCTAGCAGTAATGTGATGGCCTGCATTTGTCAGCTACTGGGGCCAATAAATGCAATAAAACATTTTTAAACAGTCTTCCCTTATGTATCCACCCCATAGCAGTTTTCTTCCTCTTTTGAGATGCATCTTCAAAAGTTCCTAGCCTTAAAACTAGAAAATTGTGGCACTACTGTTAAAAGACATGTGGCAACGGTTCCATTTTTCATTTTAGTTGGAGTGCAACTTTGACATAAAAGCAAAAGTCGGGGCAGATTTTTTAAAGTCTTCATGCAGTTATTATTGAATTCACCACAAACAGTCAAACCATACAGCACAACACAGTTAATATTGTTTTTTTTTTACAAATAGTAAAAAGAGATCCATATTTTTGAAGAAGACAAAAAAAATTAAACTGCCTGCTATACATATTCAAATATTGTAATCAGCACTGTAAAGATAAGTATCTATTAGGAATATCTGCATGTGTTCAAAATTTTCATAAAAAAATGCTTTTACCTATCTATTCTTAAATTTAAAAAAAAGCACTCACATACATAGAAAGCTACCTAAGTGATATATACCAATTTCATTTGAGGGAAATAATATGATTACTGAAATAAAGCGAAGAAAGAAGAAATCAGAACATTTCCATGAGAAGTCTGGCTCTATGCTCAGTGATCAGCTTCATTATCATGGCCAACTTAATTTAATCGAACGAAACATTTGAATACCTCAGAGAACCACAAAATACCGCATGAATACTTCAATTTACACATCATATCCTGCTTGAGCTGCTATGGTGCCAGTCGCTCATGTTGGCTGTGCTCTCTCTTGTAAACATGCACAGCACTGGCTCTCCCTCCACGCTGTGAACTCAGGGGGCTTCCGCTGGGCTCACGAGGAACCAGTAGAGGTTGAGGAGTTGCTGCTGCTGCCTCTCAGCCCTCAGGAAAAAAATCTACATTTCGTTACGTCCATGTTTGTGTGGGTCCCAGAGGGAGCGGGCAGCCCCATGGCCGGCGGGTGCTGCTTTACAGGATGGCGCAGAAAAACTTCTTCTCCCTAAAGGGGTTCTCGGAGGCAGGCACAGGTGAGAGCAGAGGGTCCTCCTTGGCGTGGGCTTCGCAGTACGACATCAGGTCCGCCGCCGCTTTGGACACCTGCCAGTCACACACATTAGGGCATAGGTGGTGAAGGACAATCAGATTTTTCTGAGCAAAAGAATAGTCAGGAATCTATAAGGATTTTATACAGAATAGTTTACGAGGAAAAGTTGTCCCCTTAGACAAAATGCTGACTACCAACCAAGATATTTTAGTGTCTGTAACGTTTTGGACTGGAGCTATGAGGCTAATTATCAGTTATCAATGGGAGATTGTGAGTTTCTCTGTGGCTGGGAGGCCAAGACAGAAAAATCTCACCCTCTGTTAGCTGTTGCAACATGATTGTTAGTTAGTGTTCTCCTCCAAGCATGCTGATCTATTCAGTGTTGCATTATAAGCAAATCAAAAAAGATGTAGTGGTGCTTCACATGATTCTAAGAAAACACACCCTTCCAACTTGGTAGCAATGTATGATGGGGAGCTAGAGGGTGGGAATTAAGATGTTCAGGCAGTGTCAGGTACATTAGCCTTGGCTGAGAGACTACATTTGGGATGAGGGGACAACTGTGGAACCCTGTTTTGGTTTTCTGTAAGTATATATGTTTCCTCACTTTTATCCGGTCAATGTTGGCCTCCATCTTGAGCTGCTCCACTAGTTTGCGGGCCTGGGCGATGCTGGCGGTGTTGTTGCTGGCCATTAGGCTGCTGGGCCGGGCCACTTAAACACTACACAGGGACACAGGCCTGTATTAGGACATGCGTAACTCTAAGGTGAACGAAGAACAGACTTCCCTCACTGAAGGCATGAAGGGGGAAGTTAGCAATTTACAACAGATGAATTTTTCCCTCCAGCACACGTGCACTGAACTCACATGCACCGTTTCAAATTGCCTCATGTGCTGCCAAGCAACACCGTCAGAGAGGGAAAGTGGATTTGACCATCTTCATGCTGTGTGCCGTATCAGCAACAGTGACAACATTACCATGATGTTCAGAGCAGTGAATGCAATCAACATGTATCTGTTTGTAGCCATTGTGGATATGATACCTTAAGTCTTACTCCAGTATCTTTCAGGCAATAAATTGATCCCTTGAGTCCTTCGGCTCAAGGTCACTCCTCTGGCCCTCTGGTCAGATTCCTGCCTGTAGGAAAGATATCAAATCTTAAGATCCTCTTTGAACGGACATCATGTTAGACATTGAGACACAACATGCCATTGTTTTATACTTAAATTAATCATCCAGGATAACCTAGTGACTGTCGGTTATATGTGTATTGCATGGCTAATCATTATCAGCAACAACAATTCCAACATGTCTCTTTGTATGTAAGAAACAAACAGAAAATCCATTAATTTGAAATACATTTACAGTAGAGGCCAGTGGGCAAGCATTGAAGCACACTTATAATCCAAGCAGCTGCCCATCAGCTTCTACTGTAAGTCTGCTTTTAGTCAAGGGGTTTAAATTTTTTATTAGGACAAGAAACTTGAGGACAGTGAACAGGAAGCTACAGGTGAGAAAGAGCAGAGAACAAATCTGATACGGCTATGTATTAGCAAAAACCTGAAGATACAATACATATCGAGATAGAGGGGTCACTGTTAGGGCTGGGTATCAAAATTCAATACCAAAAAGGTACCGACCGAAATGTCTCGGTACTACCGAGTACCGAAAAGTCTACTTTGCATATAATGCAAAATAAATAAATAAATAAATAAAAAACATGACGGGTGCAGTGACGCACAGAAACACAGAGAGCACACACAGTTAGTTAAACTCGAAGTGCTGCCTAAGAGCAGCCACAGGTGGAGCATATGCTTCAAGATATTGGCTTCCGGAAGGGGTAATACGTATAATCTGACGATACATCCAAATTCCTGTGGAATTAATCCTTGTCAAGAAAACAGCAGCACTACCGCACTAAAATTCAGTCACAGTATGAAAATACCTGTAACGTTGTTAGGTATCACTCATGTTCTGTGAGTATGATGAGCCACATTAACCAACAGTTGCTTGCATGTCGATTTCATGTTGTAGGAGAGTGCTTTTATAGTGCTAAGGCCAGTTCTACTCAAGCTAATGCCCACGGAGAAACAACCCCTTTAACAGTTGCAGAAAAGTTGAGGATGTTGGTTGAGAGAAGGGAGAATGACACAGAGCAGTAACAAATTTTATTCTTAAAGGATTGCATAGGTTAATAGTTTGAGTAATGCTAATGTTCTGTTCTTAATAAAGCAGCACAAAGATGCTCATAGTTTGAACAAGATCCAAATAAAAATACAAAAAAATAATAAGTTAGTTTCTTATGGTGACAGTATGAGACTGAGATTACTCATATATCCTGGTAAAATAAATACAGAAATGTTTGTATTTTTTGGTACAAAAAGGTATTGAAAAAGATATCGTTTTGGTAACAGTATCGAATTCAAAGTATTGTATCGGTATAGAAAATTTTTAAACGATACCCAGCTCTAGTCGTATATTGTCACATTGTAAGTAAGGTGATATATTAGAATTTTCTAAAATCTAATTTTGGAAAACCTATCATAGTATAAAAAATTTAAACCCCTTGACTAAAAGTAGACTTACAGTAGAAGAAGCTGCTTGCATCATAAGTGTGCTTTAGTGCGCTGAAGTGTGCTTGCATTATAAGTGTGCATGGTGTACTTTTTTTCATGAATCTGTGCATGGTGTGCTAGTTCTAACATTATCAGCACGCTCTCACACAACTTGTTCAAGTGAAGAGGGAGAGTCTAATAATTGAAAATAGATTACCACACTGCTGTCTAGTGGTCAGAGGTTTAACCACAACACTAAATGAATGATGTGCCACAAATGTCTACAAATGAATTATTAATCAAGAATCAATAGTGTGTTTTGAGTGAAAACCAATACAGTATCACCAAATAGTAACACACAGAATTGTAACAGTCACTAAAGTCTGATACATTTTCCAAATTAATTCTAATAATTATTAGCACTAATAAAATTAAATTACATTGTATTACCACCTGCAGTACTTTTTTGCTGAATCTGTGCAGTAAAAATCTTAAATTAACTGTTTTAAATGTATATAGGGTGATATGACACTCATATGAAACATGGAGAGGCATTTGGCTGCACACAATACTCTACTCAGGTTGGTTACTTTTTTTATGTGAATGGATTTGTTTAATCCAAAAACTTGATGAACAGCAACATCAGCAGATGTCTGTTCCTGTGCTTATGTTTGATGCATTTTATTTCAGAAGACAGAAATCAAGTTTGCCTCAAAATCCTGTACTGAAACTTGCTTGGACTGACTTGAAACTAGACTTGAGACTTGCCTGTACGGTCTTGGGTCTCAACGAGCGACTTGCCTGTACTGCCTTCAGACCCAACTCGATACTCGCCTGGTCTGACTTGGGACTCGACTTAAGACTCGCCTGTTCTGACTTGGGACTTGACCTGAGACTTGCCTGTACTGACTCAGGACTCGAGTGTCAAGACTTAAGACTTACTTGTTACTTGCAACTCAGTTTCTACCTCTGGTGAATTTGCTGACTTACACACAAAACGTGGTAATCAAAAAACATTGTCACAATGAAAAATACTTTATATAATTGTATTTAATTCTGCCCAAATGGCATCAGCATTCACAGATGACGTTGTTATAGGAATACAAGCACATGGCTGAAAGTATGCTCTACTTTAACCACATAAAATGTCTAAGTTCGTCTAGAGTTTGTGCCTCAATCTCCCATACAGTAACAACCCCAGAATATCTTTTTAAACTCTTTAAATATGGTAAGAGCAACTTATCTGAAGAACAATTATGGGCCATGTCCTGAGCGCAGGTGTCTAGGAGAGGTCACAGATTGATCCCTGCATGATGCCTCCCCAGAGTTATTATTGTGTGGATATACATTTGCCTATGAGCGTGAAACTCACTGTAGTGCAATATTACCACATGGACACCAACACGGTGTCCAAGTGTGTGTGTGTGTGTGTGTGCGTGCACACACACGCAAGAGTGTGCATTTAAGTCATGTGTGGTGTACTACCACATGGATATCGACAGCAAGCTGTGACGCACCTGTCATAGCTGTGAGCTCAAAGGGTGTGCTGTGTATTAGAGTTTTTAATCTCAGTGGGCCCACCAGCAGAAAGGTTAACCACAAAGGCCTACTAATGAGAGCCAACAGCAGGGGGCGCCAAAGCGTCAGCTGTCACAGTGACCTCATTCTTATTAATGAGTCCAGCTCAGCTTGCTGGCTTCAATATGGCCGGGGAAAGTAAGGGAGAGAGAGAGAAAGGCAACCAGGGCTGTTATTTTCTACAACTCACTTTAATTTTCTCCGAATGCAATTTAAAATGACGCGCTCTGAAACAAAATAACAAAGTGCAGGGGCCTGTGTTTAGACCCAGAGTCAGACATGCACAGCCTAACAGAGGAGGAAATGTAAAGATGTTGTAACTCCAAATTATCGGAAGGAACACGAGGGTTCGGTGTATTATATTACCCTTTTCAAACTTTAACTAATAAAAACTGCCTAATGAAGTCAGTCTTGTGATGTTAAAGCCATTACTGATAATGCTTCCATTCTTACCACATAATCTCCAATCACATTTCCTGCCTTTATTGCATTATTCCTCTGCGTCACTTTCTAATCAACAAATAACAATATTATTGTTGAGATCAGGAAGCAGAACGCCATTATTCCAAGGAAGCGTGCCGTTGGATATTTAGCATGCGAACAGCACTCATGCTCCTCAGCACAACAGCTTGGATCCAACTGTACTGGCCTCAATGTGTTTGCCTCAGAATGACTGTAACATCTATGACAAATTCTAAGCATATTACAATATTTTCATTAGTGTCCTTCATTATTTCTTCTTCTGTTTTTTTTTTTAAAAAGTGCCACTGAAACCAGTAGCCCCTCTTTCGCAATGGACATCAGTTGCTAAGCAACCAAGAGAGAGAAACATCCAGCAGAGGTGAAATGTTCCACTCAGTGTGGTCAGACCCGGCCAACGACTAAGGAACTCTCATTTAAAGCACAGAGAGCAGACCTCCAACGCCGTGCTCTCAAACCCCACTCTCTGTAAATCAGGACTGAGCAGTTTTGTAGAGGCTCAAGGCATCAACACATGTCTGAGAACTTCAGCTGTTTGAGATCACAGTTCCTGTTTGTGCTCACACCACACAGCCTAACCTTATAGGGGTGAGAGAGAGAGAGAGAGAGAGAGAGAGAGAGAGAGAGAGAGAGAGAGAGAGAGAGAGAGAGAGAGAGAGAGCAGTGCCAGTTACAGGAATAGGAACAGTGAACTAGGCACTTCAACCTGAAAGTGTTTTGCCAGACAGTCTGCAATGTGCTTTGTTGTGTGAGGTGTGAGGTGCAGGAAGTCAGATGGAATGAGCTCATACTGTGTAAAAAAAAACATCAAGTGCAAACCAGCACCCCAACAATGCTAAGGTTTAGGTTCAGGCCTGGCAAAGCTGGCCAAAGACAGCATTCCAGACATATTGCAACTTGTTGCATTTGCATTGCTGCTTGGAATTTGCTAAAATGGCCTCCAATAATCAAAACACTCATCCAGAACTGTGTTTGGTGAATACAGCACACCAAAAATTGGTTAGAGAGCCAATTTTCTATTGTGGCCCATTGTAAAGGTCAGTAATGATATTTTGTAGCCCTGCAAATAACCGTATTACCATCGCTAATCTTTCTGTTTCTGACACCTTCTGTTCTCTCAAAACCTCCTAAATCTCTATCGATCATTTCCTCAGAGGATGTGTTTGTCAGGGGTGGGCTTGGAAGAAGGGTGTGGATGGTTTCGATTAATCTGGACTCCTGGAACGAAGGCCATATGCCTGCTCTTTACACAGCGCTGCCCCCTAATGGTAGTCAGGAAGGAATTAAGACCTACAAACAGTTCTCTGAATCTACTGTCACATTCATGACTGTAAGCTGATATTTAAAGCAGTATTGACATTCAGAAAAACTGACTCTCTGAGTTGTGGTGTATGTTAGAGGTTTTTGTAGTTTAGAGCTGTCGCTGCTAGGCTAATAAACACTCAGTGTTTCTCCAAATCTTAAAAAAATTGCTTTAAATTATATAAATAAACTACATAAGCTTGTTTTACAAACTGGATTTAGTAAACTGGAGTGGATACACTGTATTTACATATTTAAAGAAAATATTTGAAGCAAAGCCTGAATGAAAAATAGAAGATATAAAAATAATAAAACATGATATATGATAATAGACAAATGAACAATGTTGGTGTATTGCTAAACAAATGAACAGGCAACAGGCACCTACAGACAAGTGAGCTAGTTTTATAGATTTTGTTTGTGGTGAGTTAGGTTCGCTAAAGCGGGCGGGGCACGAGACGTCAGCCTTCTGATTGATTAGGAAATGCTAAGGGGGAGCTTTACCCAAGATTAGGGCTGCTAAGTTTACATGGAGAGTAGAGAAATAGGGTGAAATACAGCAGGCATTAATCAGACTCTGAGAAGGCATTCAGAGTACACACATATATTGTGGCTTAGAGGAACAAATTTGACTTGATTAGAAAGATGTAGGTGTCCTAGGGCTACATTGGACCTACATTGGATATTAAACTGTCATCCACAAATCGTCTTATAGTACTTTATAATACTCTACAAATAGTCTGGCACATTATTGCTAACTATACTAAAATGTTTTCTTTTGCTTTTATAGTTTATGTTAAGTCGCAATGTCCTTGCAACCATACCGATTTGTCTATGCAAGCTAAATTAGGACTTGGTTGCAGTTTGAGCAAGTTGAGAGTTTTAGGAATGTATTTACGGAAAATGTTTGGGAGACTATCCAGTGTTTGTTAGAAATCTTGGCCCTCTGCTCTGAGTTAAAAAAATAATAAAAGCCAGATTTGGACACCAAACAAGTCTTTGCTTATCAGCTGTCTTCAGGATAATAGAGGAAAATAGTGTAAATGAGATGTAAATGAGAGTAAAATGTGAAGGACATTCTCATGACTACATCAATGAATAAATCACACAAAAACACTTTTAGCTCTGTGTGAATGTAGTGCTACTCTTAAAGCTATGAGCCAGCTGAGTAAAGCATTGCTCTGGTCTGCTTACCCTTAAATTCTTATAACCAGTTAATCACATTATTTCAGTAAGGTACAGAAGACAGAAGGGGCATGAATAGCAAAACAGCTGGCTTGGCAGTGTAAGTCACACTTCTCTATCGGTATCAGTAGGTAAAGTAATTGGGCCATAAAGAATCAATCAGTCCTTTAACAAGTCTAGTTTGAAATACCATACACATGCACAGTGTTCATGCTGAGTAGTATAGTGTTCTAGTAGTTTGAGCTTACTTTTAAATGCTCGCCTTAAATTAGATGCGATATTTGTGAAGAGCTCATTTCACTTTTTCTTTTTTTAAAGGAAAAAGATTAAATGGCTGTAGATACACTTTGTCACCCTGGCAACAAAAATCCATCTAGATACACATTCCTATTAGTAGAGCATGTTGATTTGGCTTACTATGTTAACAAACACATCAGTGGAGCTCAGTGCTCATCAACATTCCTTGTAGACATCTGCCTAACTGCCTAGCTCAGCTTCAACCTAGCACATTTAATCTAGTCAATAGACGTCTTCTGAAGAAGTTGATTAGCTTAGCTAGGTCAGATAATAACAGATGAGGTTGGAGATAACAGAGAGAGACACAGAGATCCGAGCTGAGGGCTAAATGTTCTCAGAAAGGCACCCTGTGAAAGACGAACCTTGCATCAGTGGCAGCTTAGACAGGGTGCAAACTGAGGCATTTAATATACTCGATGCATAATTAGCAATGCAGGAGAAACATCTCCCTGTTCTTTCAAAATTCGGTGTGCAGACAATGCAGCCTCTTCCTCTTTTCTCATCTAGTCCTGCCTCACACTCATAAATATTCTCTCTTCCCTGTTCCTAAAATCTGACCTTTACTGTTGAAACTGTTGTTCTCAACTTGTTCACTTCTGTAGCCTCCTTTGGGAGTAGGTTCAGTTCTTCAGCCTCTGTGAAAGTAAAAAAAAGAAAGCGTCCATACAGTCAATATCATGCCAAAAAAAGTCTGCTGTGAATTACTGTAAGAAAGTTTAAGCCCCTGTCCTGGAAATCAACATTTTCTCACATTCTTTAAATAAAAACCCTGTACATGATATGTAAACATTATAGAAATTATGTAAACATTATAGAAATTAAGCTGTAAATACAGCTATTATACAACATAGTCTACAGCAGCTTAGCCCCACCCACTCATGCTATGGTTAAAGGACTACTTTGTAAATAAGGTTCAAAACAGGGCAGCCAGTCAGGTCATTAACATATATTAGTCTAAAGAGCACAGTAAAACAGGCGATTTAATTATATTGTTAATTATATTGTTTTGTCTCTCCTTTAATGTAAAGTTATAAAGTTCACACCAGAGGGAGAAACTCTCTCCCACAGAAACCACCTTTTCAGCTGCTGTTGGAATTCCAGCCCATTTCTCTGTTACAAGGTGACATCATCTTGTAACTCAATAATTACTGCCCACCTACCAGCAAGCTTGGCACACCCTCACACAACATACAGAGAACTAATAAGCTGTGAATTTGCTCATCTGAAACGTCCTGCTCCAGTCTAGCTTACGAAGATGGATCCTATCTGCCAATCTGTTCTACCTGACTTTCAGGATCGAACTCTGGCTCAAAGTGTATAGGAGCCACAGCAGTGTGGGGGCTGAACTTGTGGCAGTATGCCGCTCTGGTTTTTGACCAGGCAGAACACAGTGGTCTCATCAGGAGGCAGGGCTTAAAGACACTGGAGCCTAAACTGGGTAAATACAGAATACAAAAATATAGTGTTTTTGGGAACTCAACCATGTAAATCTATTTTAACATAATATAATAAGTCCCCCTGAAGGGGTAAAGAGAGGTTGATCACGTTCAAATCAACTGTGAATGTTTTCCAATATATATATTGCAGGATGTGGCCCTTTAAAATATGCCGTGAGGGTGTTGTTTAAAGTTCTGCATATTGATTTTGTATTTGAGACAAACAAAACAGAGAACTGAGAATGTAAACTATTTCAGCTTTGACCTCTGTCTTCCCTCTCTCTCTCTCTCTCTCTCTCTCTTTCTCTCTCTCTCTGATAAACGGGCCAATTACTCTGGCAGAACAGCTCTGCAGCGGCAGGGAATTCCACCGTCATGAATCACTTCCACACAGAACGTTCCAGCAACGTTTCATCTCTCCACATCTCCCCTGTGTCAATACTGACTGAAACCGAGCCGTTTAGACACTAGTGTCCCCGAAAACCTTAAGAGTCAGAGAATCTGAGTCATCGCTAGAACATTATATGCTAAGCTCCAACTGACATAACTCACTGTGTGTGAACATATAATTGCCAGTTTTCCACTGGAAGCAAGAGAGGACTTCAGAAAATATGCTGCTTATACAAGGATTTGAAGCCAAGCGCACAGCAGCACAGGCCTTACGGTCATAGAATAACACTCACAGTGGCTGCCAGAGAAACCCAGCAGAGGGTACAGGCCTGTTAGTGTGCCTGCGGTCAGTGGCTCAGCTGTTACACTGTCCACTTCTTCCCTCGTCACCATGGTCATTGTGGAAGAGAACATCGTTCACCCAAAGGCTTAATCGTATCAACCAATTTCACACATTTTTTGTTCATTCAAGTTCAAACTGCAGTTTTGTGCATGCCCATGTTCTTCTTCACTGCTTGAAGGCTGAAACACACATTAGCAGGTTTGTTGCTTATCATTATCCTCAATGGATCCCATCATGTGTTAATTATCTCAGTGGTCTATATGTTTGCATGTTTGGTAACTGTGGATGGCACTTCTGTCAAGACAGAGATTCATGTGCCATTTGGTAACCAGTTGACAGAACTGATTGCCTGAAAGGAATTTAAAGCCCATCAAGAGAAGCATGAGTTCACTCTCAATGCTGTCCTTTGGAATGGCTGCTTAACTTTAACTGTACTGTGTCTTACTAGAATGTTTTGGAGTCACTGTAATTGCTGAAGTATTTTTTTTCTGTCTTGAATTTTTGGCTTTTCTGTTACAAAGTTTGCTTTCCTCTAGGCTAGTAGCAAATCAAGTTTTCACACCAACTCCTTTGCTGAAAATAAAAAGCCTCATTATTGTCCTTATATACATGCACACATTGGTACCATGCAAAATCCAGAGACCATCTTGCATTTATTTAATTTTCAGTCACAATGGCTGTGACACAAATAACATGTGTTATTTGTTTTTCAGAAAATATTTCTGAGGAGATTAGATATACAATTAGACACATCCATATGGAAAGAATAAATCAAAGGGCAATAAGTAAAAAAACAGAAGTTTTTTAATGAAATTATTATAATGAAAATTATAATACAACCTCCTAACAACTATGCAAGACCTAGCATACCACCAAAATTTGTCACCATCTGATAAAAATCAAACTGCACTCTTGCTTCATATTTTTAAAAAATCCACAGTCTTTGAACTGTGAAAAGACAATTTAGGGTCTGAAAGAATGTGTAGCTGCCAAGATCTGTATTGCCCTTATTGAAAAAAGAAAATGGACAAAAAAAGAGAAAATATGCAAAGAATTTGCTCCTGGATTATTTAGATCTTATTATTTAGAAGCATAAAATGCAACCAAGTTCTAAGACAAAATTTGGCTGTAGACGTCTTTAAAACCAGAGAGCATGTCTCCTGAACAGAGTGGACTGTGCTAAAGACTGAATGTACATATGCAAAGGAACTGCATGACATTTAACAAAATCATAAATAATCAACAGTGGAAATAAGACTACAAACTAGGATGCATGTAAATGTATGTGAATGTGTGCGTATATGTGTGAGTGTTCCTTTGCCAGGCCCCAGCAGACACAAGCGATTTTAATAATTCATCGTCTGAGCCCCATATGGCAAGGAGAGGGAGAGAAGGAGAGATTTTTAATTACGCTGCTCTGCTTTCACACCAGGGGTCCCCCAGTGCTTACTTACTCTCCTGTCTCCACTCTGACAAACATTTACAATGTCTCAGACACAATGTAGCCGGAGGAAATTCACCAGCTACGCCATGTCCAGTCACACCTACTGCTGTAAAGCAGCTTTGTTTAGTGTATCTCAGAGTGGAATCTCCAAATCCTTAACTTTTAGATGTTGAAGCTATCACCAGTAATAAAAAAGCATTTGGGAATTTTCATTGTGAAATTTAAACGGCAACTCCACCAATATAAAAAAATACCCAGTCATTTAGAGTGGTTTGGTGAGAAATGCTTTTGTAGACAAAATTCAAGTCAGAATTGTTCACACTAGTAGTGATAGGAAGCACATGCCTGAAAGGTTTAACGCCTATAAAGCAGTGGGGAACCGTCATGACCCTAAAATATTTTTAACACACACACACACACATATGATTTTATTATTTTATCTACTTACAGTTTGTCAGTGAACATCTAGACAATTATAAAGAAAAAGGCAAATAAATTATTCAAACGTGTCTATTCAATCTGTGTTGGAGCGTGAGGGGTTAAGTGGAAGCCTGTGAGCCTGTGTCCCCCCCTATAAGGACTGTGATGCCTCCGCAGAATGTTGGTGATTGGTGGTCCCGCTGTTCATTTACAGAGGGCCAGGCAGTTGATACCAATTTCAAATGACAGTAACACTGACCAATCATATCTTCCCTCTAAGTGGGCGGGCTTAACTGTATGATCATTTCCGCCTGCTGTGGCGACGTTAGCTGGAGAAACTGTTAGGGTGTGTCTGAAATGGTCCACTCGTTAACTCGCTCCCTGTTCACTACATAGACTGCTCTGTGTCTAGAACACTATATAGGGGAGCAGTGAGGGAGACAGTAGATGGAATTCGGACGACAAACTTTCCAAAGAAACTGCTATGCATTGTGGGGCGTCAACCTGTAAGTAGTGTACATCGGTTGTCCGCTAGTTTTACGGTGCATTGTGGGTAACAATGTTGTGAACTATATAGGGAATCTAACTGTCCACTGAGAATTCGGACAATACTACAGAATGGCCAACACCCTGAATAGAACACTAAACAGTAACTAGGGTGCGATTTTAGACACACCCTCAGTTAGCGCTAGGCTACCATCGCTAGCTAGTTTGCTGAGTCACTTTGGAAGCCCATGTTTCGCCCCCACACTGACAAAACCACCTCTCTGAAAACTCGAGCGCAATCATTTCTCTCATGCGCAGAGAGCAGCCAACTGTATTGCACTTCGCATGCGAGGAAAAATATCAACTCGTGAGAGCAATAAATCATATCAAGCAATAAAGGAGGAAAAAAGACAGTTTGAGCGCATGTTTATGTTCTGTTATATATAAGGAACCTTATTTTGCTTAAAAAGTTGTCTATGTTGTACAGATGTTATTGTTTGTTGCATTTCTGTCGTCTCATTTTTTGTTTTAGAAAAGGAAACAGTATTTCAGACTGTGGTTGGGGGGGGGGGGGTGTTGGGGGAGAGGGCCGAGGCTTAAGGGTCACGCAACCTCTGGTTTCTATCACCACCACTGTGAAGAAATCCGTCTGTGTCTCCTCAAATGAATCACTTCACATCAAACCACTCAGAATTACTTTGTTTACATCTCAAGGAATTGTTTAAAATAAAAGAAAACATAGAATACATTCTTAATGAAAAGCTGTTGGTGGAAAGACAAAAGCATACTTTCCATTTTTAACCATTTTTTGGCATTTGTTGACACTGAAAGAGAAAAAGTAACTTCAGACTTGTAGAAACAGAATGTAAATCAAACACGAAAGTTTTTCCTTATGTAACTGTGTAATTAATCATGTAGTCGTGTAATGACATTTAAATAGTAAGACAAAATGATGGTAACATCTCTTGACTACTAGAGGTTAAATCAAAATCCCTGCTAGCGCGAGCGCCTGGAAAGAAGGATACTCCATGGGGCCTGAAAAGTTTCCACCAATAACTTTTGCCAGAATGTTTAGAGCAATAGCACATCTAGTAAGTGTGAGCTGGGTGAATGTTAAACTGCTCTGCCTGCACACTTCTCATAAACACACCTCTTAAATAGTCTGTGAAATGTTTATTATTTATCTTTAAAAATATGACGCTCCTTGGCCTGGTTTTAGCTGACAGCTGCCATGTTGGAAGACATGCCTAACAATTCTTAAAGTTATGATAAAACTTTAAAAACATGTTTGTGAAATGTATTTGAAGTTCTGTTTTAAACCTAGACACGCACAATGAAACAATTTGTGGATGAAGAACAGATTTTTTTTACTGCTAACAAACGGAAGCTTCAGTTTCTGTACTGTCCTGATTTCAGTGTTGCTGCTACTTGATTTTGCAGCACTCATTTTCACTTTTACTATTGTAGACCTACATAAGTGGGGTAGCTATTCAGTGGCCGAGTAAGGTGAAGATGAAGACGTATTCTATTTCTACCTTTTTTATGCAAAGATAATGAAAATGATGTTGGATGGGTGGATAACTTTGGCACCCAGGTTGGTCAATCAGATTTCAATTGTAGCCAGTAGCCCTCCCCCTGCTTTTGCCACTGCTTTTGTCTTCTATTTTCGAAAAAGAATATTTTATGTAAAAACCAAAAAAAAGTATTATGGTAAAAATAAATATGGGCCATGATGTTTGGCTGGTGTGCAGCACTTAAAAATGTCACCTGCCCAGAGGAAACACTGTAATGTAGAGTCTTTGTCATCAGTACTAACTATATGTCTTTATTTGTGTGTCGGCCACAGTTGTAATTTGCACATAGTTACAAGTAAAAACCTGATGAGACAAATTGCAGGTCTTTCACCTGAATAAGGGGTTGAACAGGCTTTAATGATACCAGTTTCAGAGAACACTTTGTTTCCAGGGAAACCAGGGAGCAAGTCTGTGTGTGTGTGTGTGTGTGTGTGTGTGTGTGTGTGTGTGTGTGTGTGTGTGTGTGTGTGAATAAGCACGTGTGTGCGTTGCTGCAGGGTGGGTATAAACATGGCTTCCTCAAGAATGGGCCAAGAACGCCCAAAACTTCCGGGAAGTACCAAACATTCAAACGCTTCACATTCAATCTGAGAGTGCACAGACTGACATAAATACGCACACACACACACACACTCACACCAAAACACAAGCACACATACACACACACTCACACACACCCATACACACCAAACTGTTAACAGAAATGTTTAACAATGCAACTCCAGAATCGTGAACACTGACATAATTTGGAAATTTCCTCCAGCTCTCTTAAAGGACATGGACAAAAGGGCATGTTCCTCTGGGCTTTTCCATGCACACAATGTGAAGCTTTAATCAACCTTTAGCATCTCCACCAAACACTGCAGCTATTTTAAGACTGAGCAGTCTCATTATACCTTTTATCCTAGCTTTACTAAGAGATGCTGGAAAAATCGGGTTAGTTTGTTGTGGATCCAGTATTCATTTACTGTATATGTGTATTTATAATAATACAGTATTTTGGAACATCTCCATTGTCAATTTTTCCTGAACTGTTTTCTCAATGTAAACATAAACTGCTTTGTTAAAAAAACAGATTGGGCCGACAATGAAATTCAGACTGGCAAGGTAAGCAAGGGGTACCATAGAATTAAAAACTGTATTTGTACTGTTACAGCTGAATAAGGAGAGTTCTGGTCATAGAACTGACATACCATGAACCTCAAACACGGCTGTCCCTCCTTTGTATACAAATTTGCTGAATCCTAAACTAAAAAATACAAAAATCCTAAACTGTTATGTAACAGTCTTGACCTATTCATTTTCATATATAAAAATGTATGTGACAAAGGCACCAGCAAAGACAACAGACTATGTGGAGAAATCTTCTATATCAGGCTGTGACGGGGATGTTGGCACATTTCATAGTCTTTCCAAGAAATTGAGTGACAGTTGATGTTTATCTTTAAATGAGGCAACTGCTTAATCAAATGTTTTGTTCCTCTTTAAGTTACATCTTGTACAAGTGCCAGAATGTCTCTCAGCACCATGTGAGGTGCAAATTCTCAAAATAAGCTGGCAAACTGAAAGCCAAGTTTATCATTCACATCTTTAACAAGATTCTGCACAGCTTTGATTAAAAGTTGCACATTCACACCAGACAGTTTCTTAAACACTATCAAACAGATTTTGATGAGTGTTTGACACTGAGGTGGCTAAAGAGAGGAGCGGTTCCAACATTATTAGCATTACAACACTAACCAAAACCTATAAGTAGTAGACATGTTGTGCAATTGTTTCCTCTTTTTAAAGCAGATCGTCTTAAACTGAAAGTCTCATAGTGATGATAGGAATGATGACAAGATTGAAAGCAAGTAGCTAGTAGCTAACATTAGATACTAGCAATCATCTAACTAATGTTACCACAGCTACCTAAACAGTACCACAACCTAGCTTCTTTGTGCCAAAGTTTATTTTATTTTATTGACGTACTGCTTTTGTGAGATCATCACAGAGTTTCCTGTAAACCAGCACAAAAAGACTGAGCTCACCAAAAAAGGACAACAGCTTGTTTCCTTCCAGGACTAATCAATAATATCACAATCACATCAGTATTGGCAAATACTTAAACAATGACACAGTGTCATTGATGTGAAGCACTGCTATTATGTGAAGCACCAAAAGCTATTTGAGTGCTAACAGCGCCACTTGTGGAAAATGTTTCACCTGCAAAATGTGAACAAGTGAATTAAGAGCTCCTTGAATCAAAAAAAAAATCATATCAGTATCGGATAGTAGCTTATAATTGAACTATATTTTTAATTCATTATTTGATAAGGTAGTTATTTTGCACAGGGATAGTCATATTTATCTGTAAAGGCTTTGCTCCCAATTTTGTTGTGTTATAAACACACACTCTCACCAGAAAGGAACAATTACAAACATGACTGTCAGCTTTTTCACTGGGTAATGTCCAAGAAGAAGTTACTCTGTATGCCATTCTAACATTTAAAGCATATTCAGGCCTGCATGGCTAGAAGCCTTTCATTGTGAGACAGGCATGGCGTGCTGTGTATGTGGGTGGGGGGATTAGACAGGGACACAGGGCAGATGGGAGGTGCTGCCTTAAAACTCTGTGATGACTGATCTGACACTTTTTCAAGGCTTAAATGTGGTTCTATATTGACGCAAAGAGGTCATGAATCATGCGATGCCAAAATGTATTTGTGTAAGTGTTGTCTTTTATGCCTTTTACCCTTTTCTTCAATGTGTTGGTGTGATGTTAATGCAAATGCGATGCCTTTCCAGCACGACATGCACTTGCCTGTTTAAAATATAACAGAGAAGCAGTTTAGTGTGTTCCTGTGGAACATTCTTAACTCTCTATTTACCGCAGTACCACTTTCATTTTCGCTTGCTTTTTTATTTCTTGCTTTTTCAGAGAGCAGAAGGAAACCAGGCGTACATAAAATGGAGCAGCAGAACCTGACACATGTGTAACATTCACATGTATGTCATAGCACACATCCGTAATGAGACTTGCATTGTTACGTAACGAGTCACACAGCTGTGGTTACCACAGCGGATAGAAAAATGCACACAACAGAGGACCAAGGCAGAACAAAGGCACAGGGGAGATGTATTCCAGGCTAGCGCTGAAGCATACAGCTTCAATATTTAAGTGTGTTGCTAGCAGGCATATGGGACCCATTCAATCCTATCAGAAGCAGTGAATGATGAGCTGGTTTTGCTGTAGAAGAACATCGAGCAGCATGCCTACGCCTCCAGTTCTGAATGTGTTATGAGTAGTCAACACTGTTCAACAATCATGAGAATTCAACAGGGACTCCTTGGGGGATTCCTCTCAAAAAAAAATTTCCTCCCTCTCTCCATCTCCCTTTCTCCAGTGTCTTCTTCATCCCCTCCCCCATGCCGTCCTCATCCCTTTCTCAAGGAAAAATCTTCACAGATTGAAGGTCCAAAATGGACACGTTCTTATGAATGAGGTTCTGTGTAAAGGTGAAGCTTTCAGTGCTTCTCAGGTCTGCATGACCATAACACATTCAGGTGCTCCAGTGGTCTCCATGCCTGCCTGTTTTCCTCAACCCGTTTTAAGGCTGATCTACACGGACACACATGCGATGGCTATGGACGAGTGGTGTATCCACGCAACACCACCCAGATGGAACATTCTACGCACAGTCACACACACACACACCCACACACACAGAAAGATATGTCCACAAAGCATTTTAATCAAACACACATGTACATTGAGCAAACACATAGGTGAGGAAATCCTGGACTTTTCCCCGAGCCTGTTTTCTTGACTTCTGCTCTAGCAGGTCCACCATCACACAGATGGATTTCCCTGACTTGCGTGCGTCAGTTAGCACACATCCGCACCTTATCAAGCTCTTTCTTCCTTTCCCACAGTGAGCTGAGGGAAAAGAGAGAAAAAAATCTAATTCTGTGGCTTACCTTCTTTAAGCGTATCTGAGTTTATTTCCTCTCGGAGACACCAAAGGTGGCCGGTGTGCTGAAGTAGTAGCAGCCAAAGGTTCTCACACATACACACACAGACCGGACCGCTTGCTCACACTTTTCTAACCAACACACACATGCACACACACACTCACACAGTCTGCTACAGCACTCTAGCTGACAGCCCTTCTCATGCTCCGCCCATCAGCTAGCAGAATCGCTCAGGAAGCCGACTCAAACCCACTTCCCCCCTCGCACACTGCACACACACACACACAAGAACACACACGCTTTACACATACGCAACACACTGCATTGTCCGAAACAGAATAGAAGAAGGCTTGTTACCTGCTGCTGCACTGCTACAGCTGCCTTCATCAGCTGCAGTTATGGCCCCTGTCCCTCTTCCAGCAGGCACATTTCATGTCAGGGCACCTGTGACACTAATTCCGGTGGGTGTGATGATGTGGTACAGATGCAGCACAGTCTGCTCTGTGTAATTTCTCTCTCTCTCTCTCTCTCTCTCTCTCTCTCTTTGCTCTCTGCCTGACTCTGGCACAGCGCTGACAAGGAGAACAGATAAATGTGCACAAGTGCCCCTCCCCCAATGAGTGTGTGATTGAGGGAAAGGGGGGGGGGGGAGAAGGGGGGAAGTGAAGAAGAGGGGGTGAGGGAGAGAGGAGAGAAAAAGAGAGAAACGGAAGAGGGAAAGAGAGAGAAAGTGGAGAAATTAGGAGTGAGAGATAGGAGTGAGAGAAGAAAGAGGGCGAGAGAGAGGAACAGAGGGGGCAGAGAAACAGGGAGAGAGAAGGAGAGAGAAAAGGTAATGGAAACTAGTAAGAAGGGAAGGAGGAGAAAGAGATAATGAAGTAGGAAAGTGTAAGACAGAGAGAGTGGGAGAATGACAACATAGAGATTGTATTTGTGTGTTTAAGAAAGAGAGACAGGAGAGAGAATTGGAGAGCAAGAGACAGAGGTGAGAGAGAGGAAGAGAGAAAGAGAAAGGAGAGAGGGAAGAGAGACAGATGAAGAAAAAGGGACAAGTGAGAGAATGGGAGAAGGAAGGGAGAGAAAGAGAGAGAGAGTATGCATCCACACACACACACACACACTGATCCTGGCTCCTGTAATCAAAAGCTTTAATCTTTAGACTCAAATTATTAGAGCCACAGAGGATTAAACAAGAAATTCCAGACAGCCCCCCACAGACAAACACACACAAGCATATACACACAAGCGTTAACAGGGTATATGTGCAGGTGTTACAGTTACAGGATTAACAAGGACGCATGGAAAAGAAGTACCCAATACTGTGAAATAAAGAGGGATTATTTCAAAGTGAATGGCAGTGAGAGTGTAAAACACTGTATAAGCCTCACAGCTTTGAATGACTGTAATCACTGATCTGATTACTGAGATTCATTAGATCAGCTAATAAAGTAACCCCTGAGACCAATATGCCCTGATTACTCACTAAAGTATGGCTGCCTACTGTGAATATACATACAGTCCACAGCTACGCATTCCTTTAGACAGCAAACACTGCATATAACAGTGTTCACTGAATTCAGAGAAGGTCTGTGACACTGGGACACTGAAAGTGGGATACATAAAACACCTTCATTTGGTATGTTTTCTTGTCCTCCTTTAAAATGATTAAAAATGTATTATTATTATTATTATTATTATTATTATTATTATTATTATTATTATTATTATTATTATTCATAACAACAACAACAACAACAATAATAATAATAATAATAATAATAATAATAATAATAATACACTTTTTAAATCATTTTAAAAAGGATTGTTAGTTATTTAAGATGACATTTTATCATTGTACACTTTTTTAGTATAATTTCTTTACAGTTGCAGCATCATATAGCAAAAGTGCTCTTGTGCTGTTGGGACAGACTGTACATACAGTAGAGTTTATACAGCATTCATTCAAACACAAATTGATCCTCATGAATGGTAAATGAATGGTACTGCTTTACACCCACCATAGCAATGTACAGGTAATACCTTAGCAATAGCCAAGCAGCCACCAAGGATTTCGAAGCGATGGCCTTATCAAGCAACTTTATATGTGCAATTTGTGTGATTTTTAGATGAAAATATTCAAAAATGAACCAAAATTACTGACAGAATTTGAAGAAATAACTGCTCTGAGGGAACCTTCAAAATGCCTATGTATCATCTTGCAGAGATATCTGAAAAGGTGATAGTGAGTCACTGTGGCATCAAATCAAATCAGTCCAACATGAGAAAATGAAGATGATGTATTCTAACGTTTTGTCATTCATACTGAAGGTCCTGCTCCTACTTTAAGGACAGATTTAAGGACTGCTTTCATTTAAAGACAGATAGTCAGTGTAACTGTAAACCTAATGATGGCTGAAGCTTTTGGTAAACAATTATTACAACACCTGTCACCCTCGTCAACAATCCACATTCAGCAGCAAACATTATACTCACTATTACTGTTAGAAGATGTAATAGCTATTCATTACGCAGGTTGAGTGTATGTCAGGGTAGAGGAGGACAATATGACAATTGTTATTATTATGATGATCAAATATATCACAATATATGTTTCTAATATCATCAGTACCTAAAGAACATCTGCATGTTTCATTACAAGGAGAGTATAATTGGGCCTGCTTAACTGGATTTAGTGAAACACATAATAAATCCACTCTGACTCATTATAAGTATTTCCAGTACATCTGGTTGCATGTCTTTCGACTGTGGGAGAAAACCAGAGCACCTGGAGAAAAGCCACATAGACACGGACAGAACATACAAACTTCACTGAACTAATCCAGGCCTTTCTTGCTGTGAGGCAACAGCGCTACCCACTGTGCCACTATGCTGTTGTAGATTTTTTAGTGTGTTTTTGAAATGTCTCACTAGTGTTTTAACTTTAACTAAAAAACAAGACATTTCTTAAGATCCTGTGATATTAGATTTATACCATATGTCATGGGTTTCACTCAAGGGCCTCTGGGGCCAACAGGCCACATGAAGAAGAACACAGATATAAATCTATTATAGACATAAAGACAAAATAACTGGTATGAGACTGAGACAAAGAGAGCGAGAGATGGGGGAAGATTGTATGCAGTGTGTGTGTTTCAATTCTAATTTTTGGCCATCTGGTGTCTCCAGCAGCTGCTGGCCTGCCCCATTGCCCTGCGGGATTACCACGAGGTCATCAGTGAAGGCGTTGTCACTTGGAGCTTCACACGTGCTCACTGAACAAAGGCTCCTATCAGCCACTCACATATTGACATGCACCCGTACACTCGCTTGGCTTGTGCGCTGAATAAAAGGCCTTTATCTGCAGCATCAGTTGCAACCATTGCCTGCTCAACTCAGCAGCAGATAAACCAACCACATACATCATGTTGCACTGCAATGCAATGAGCTACTCGATAGCACTTCCATACGACACAGCACTACAACAGCCTGATGGAAGAGAGATGCTGTAGACAGATCCTAATTCAGTCTTATCCTCTGTTCTGTGTTAAATCTAAGGAAATGCAAGAGAGAGAGTGAATAGAAGAGGGAGGCATAAGAAGAAGAAAAATAAGTGCAAGGGAATAAGAGATAGCAAAGGAGGGAGGGGAAGAGGGAGTATGACGAAGAGGCTGATGAAATGGATTTCCCCTCTAGTTTCCATGGCAACAGTAGTGGTGGATGAATGATTTCCTGTACAGCTGGATAGCCATGAGGAATGGAAGAAAAGATGTGCAAGCTGAGACTGAGTTGCACATTCTCCTTCGCAACAAAGTCAAAGGAACGCTGAAGATGTAATATATTAAAATGATCTAAAATGACCTTTCTTAATGATATGTTATAGCATGAAAAGCCACAGCAAAGAGGCATCACGTAATGCATTCCCTGCTCCTGTAACCGTGCTCTTAACTCAGCCCTCTTGTAAAAGCAATGCTTTAAACCTCATAAAATGCTCAGAAGCTGAGGGCAGGTCCAGGATTGCATTCCTCAGTCCTTTATCATAAAAAAATAGGTGTCTGTTGAATTGGTTTTCTCAGCAATGTCCATGTTTTTAATAATAATAAGCCTTAGGATGACATAATCCTGGGAATTAAAAGACATATAAGCATTCTAACACTAGTGCTACAATATACTGTTGCTATTGCTTTGCAAGGTTTTAATAATTATTAGTGGCTTTGAGATTACCTGTTATGCCAAAGAAACATGAGATGACAATACAGAGAGAGAAAGAGAGAGAGACTGCTAATTGGTCAGCATCACTTTACAGAATAAATGGCTTCATGCCAGTCAGAAACCAACCCACGCCTACTGCTGACGCAACTGAAACCGGTAGATGAAGCAGTGAAGAAGGGTTTAATTCAGTCAGTAATTTTACTTTTTAAATCAGTAATAATTCACCTAATACAGCCTATACAAGTATAAAGGGGGCAATATGTAAGATTTTTTTTAATATTCCAAAATTAACTAAAATTATTAAACCAAACCATTTTAATAGTATATCAAAAATGTGTATGCATCGTGTTGCAAAGATATCTACTGAACTAAGCGTGCTAACCAGGAAGCCTGGGACCAATCCTGTCTTGTAATTCTAATTTGTACCTCAAAAGGTGATAGTCAGTCACTGTGGCATTGAGTCTGGCTTAAGTCTTACATGACAGGATGAAGAAATAGCACTGCCTCGAACTCTTCAATCATATTGAAGGTGCTGCTTCCAGGTAACCAATAAAAGGAAGAGCAAACCTAATGATGGCTAAAGCTCTTGACAAGTGGCCACCGTCACCCACTCTTGAAAGAAACCACATACAACAGCAAAAACAGAAGTGATATAAATAGAAGAAGAACAAGAGTTAACACTGGCGCTGCTTTCCACCGCTGGAGATGCACTTGGTGGGTAAAGAGTTGTTTGATGTTGAAAATGTAATGTTTCCTTTAGATTGGTAGGAAAAGAACAAGCAGAGACGGAGGGATTGTGCATTTTTTGGTAATATGTTGCCCCCTGTTGTTTGGAGTATGAATTTGGTGGTGTCATCTTACAAATTGGCTCAATATGGCCTATGGTTACGGAAATCTAACGGCTTAGACCAAAAGAGAAATACATTTGGTGCCTCTGTTTATAGTGACTTGCAGAAAACCTTTTTACTTGCAGTGTTACTTTCATATTTGCAACTGTAGCATTATTCTGCCACCCTGTTCAACTTTACCTCGACTATGAATCTGGCCAAGGGGACAAAATAGAGTTAGTCTCCATAATCCAATGATTTCACCAACCACTTGTCTAAACAGCCACAACTGTACAATATATAATGAATTCTTTGCATAATCACATATAAATATATATATATATATATATATATATATATATATATATATATATATATATATATATATATATATATATATATATATATACTCCCAGGCTTAAAATAGGCCAAGCTCAAAACAGCAAAACATTGAGATATTAGTGGCCTTAACAATAAATACTTTAAAAACTTAATAAAACTTAGTACAGAGAGCTTTTCACTTACATTTCTAAAATAGTTTTGTAAGTAGAGTTGCACGTAATCTGTAACAGAAAGAAGAGGGACTATTGTTCCCCTCAGCAGTGATGACTTCAAACAGCTGAAAACCATTTAAGTTAGTTTGTGTGAGATCAAATATTCTCTACAAGGTTTAAACCT
Source organism: Megaleporinus macrocephalus (assembly GCA_021613375.1). Classification (NCBI taxonomy): domain Eukaryota; kingdom Metazoa; phylum Chordata; class Actinopteri; order Characiformes; family Anostomidae; genus Megaleporinus; species Megaleporinus macrocephalus. Next base: position 23,321,314 of record CM038706.1, read on the forward strand.
GGACTCTGACCAGCCAGTGTACTTTGGGCTTGGCCCTTTTCTTTGCCCGAGAGTGTATACAAATATCAACAACAGATGTCTGTTTCAGAATCAACAGTATGACTAAAGCACTAGTTGTACCGCTCCCAGTTTTAGGTCCTGAATAACCGTTTCCTTCCGCATATCATCATATCTGAGAACTGAGCTGGCTTAGGAAATCACTGTATCAGACCATCTTTGGGTTTATCCAGTTTCACACAATGCTTACAAAGCGTTACTCAGTTTACCAGCTGACTCTCATCCAATTGCAACACACAGGCATGTGATAAGGGTGTATACTTCAGCCACTTCATTAAAAACACACTGCCCTTTATTTAAATGTCTGTAGATCTGTGAGGATTGGCAGATAACAGTGGGTTTGTGAGTGCAGATTCTCAAACTAGCCTGCTTGTTTCAGGATAAGCGCCAAACAAATCCAACACTGCCACCTTGTGGCTACATTTTTAACAAAATATCAGTATCCAAGTGCCATGTAGTATCAAATAAGCACAATCCAAAAGTCACCTTATTACATTTACAATTACAATTTGTTCTACGGATTTACATTTAGTCATTTGGAAATATAAGAGTAATCAGACACATAATCAATAGAGGCAGGCATGCTGAAATGAGCCCAGACGTTTAAAGTGTGAGGTGGAGGTAAGTAGACTTCAAAGAACTCTACAGTAGAACAGTGTTGAGGCAAATGAAAGCAATAAAACAACAATCAGTGGCAGAGAAGGAGGTGTTACCTGCTAGGGTGCCATTTTAGGAGGCCCCTCTTTAAGCATGGCAACAGGAAAAGGTTCAGCAGAGCCCAGGAGTTTGACCAGCTTTATTGAAAACTGGCAGCTGTCGTGCAGTGGTGCTGATTGTGTTCTGTGCTGAGATAAGGCAAACTAGCTGGGAAATGTAGCTATAGCTCCATAAGACAAAAGGTGTGCAGCAGCCATGGTAGGAGAGACCTTGGTAGCACTGGTACACAAAGGATTCTTTTTAGAGCTCTCTCACGCACATTTTAAACAGCCTACACAGGATGCACTGTCACACTGTAGCTGACTAACATAAACTATGCAATATTTTTGAATCATACATGAAAAAGCATTAAAAATAATAAGCCACTTAGCTGTTACTGTCTTATTTAAAGAGTTTGCACTGCGGGTGATGGATTCTAGGTGACTGTAGGTCTCAAAAGGATACAGGTCCTTTGATTTCTCCGAAATAAAGACAGTATTTGTTAGCCACATTCAAAGAGCACTACAAAGCAGAACGGCCGTCGGTGACATAATAGCCTTTCTCAGCTGTAGTTAGGCCTAATTGTCACAGTCACCACCAGAGTAGAAACGTCTAGGGAAAACCAGAAGTAATTAGGTGTCACAGATCGACTAGAGTTGATGGTTTAGGTATCAATTCTGTCTTAACATGCCTGGTTAGCATCAGCACTGTGCTTCACGTTTGATGAGAAATCATCAGGGGCAGCAGAGGAAATGTTCTTTATGTAGGCTTTATGCAGCAGCAGGCACTTCTTAGTTTAAGGCCTGTAAGAAAGGTTAGCATCCAAGATCAGGCCTACACTAGTAAGGAAGGCCTTTGTGTGTCTTGGGCCTTTAAAGCCAATCATAGCTAGGTTTAGCTAGCTGTTCTTTTACATGGTGGTATATCTAGTACGGCTTATGAGCATTGATTAGCTTCAAAGCTAAGACGCAGGTGGTGTGGGGACGTTCCCATAGCTCTGCAAGGCTCAGGGTCTATAGCAGCGCCCAATTCATCTAACAGTTAGCAATTAGCTGAGTGCTGATGAGGCAATATTAAGGGTGAGTCAACAGCAAACGCTGCGGTACGGTCTAGTAGAATCAATATTTTTCTATAGAAATGTTGCTATACATCCCTGCTGTACATGCCATCTCCCCAGTCTTGCCATCTCCTTGTTATTCCATCTGAAAATGTACTTTTAGATGACCAGTTATCGTTCTGAGCACATCAGTTTAAAACCCTAATGCTTGCCTACAAACACAGATTGGAGCAGCCCCTCCATGAGCTGGAGAAACAGACACATCCTCCACCTCAAGTATGGCTCAGTGTGAATCACAGAGCCCTAGGATGAGTGTAAGGAAGCACCCAAACTGAGTCATCTTTTTGTAAAGTACCTAAATACTCAAGTACTCAGATTTTGACCAGCAGTAGCATCCTAAGTATATAATCAGCCACCAAACAGGTACAGGGCTGGGGATAACAGTGGTAGCAGTCTCTTCTTACAGCTCAGTGTGCATAATAAGGGGTTCACAATTTGCTTCCTGTCAAAATTTGTTTAGGTGTTTATTATCATAAATCCAGACATAAATCATAGTTTTGACTGCCTCTCATTAACAAGCTTGTTGAAGTATAGTTTGGAGGCCATTTCATATATTTGTTTGTTTACCCAAGCAGATATTAATTTGCATAAAATGTAATATAATGTTATAATAACACATGGAAAGGTTTTTTTTATTAGGTTAGATACTAGAGATGCAACATTACAATGTATTATATTGTATCAAATTATAGTGCAGCATATTGCATTATTGTAATGCATTATGAAGCATGTCAGCTTGTGGCAAATGTGCTTACATATATTAAATTGTTAACATATTAATTTGTTGCTAGAGGGTTAGAATGAGACAGTATAGAGCACAGACTTTCACAAAATACACAAATTGTTCTTCTATAATGTTCAAAATTAAATTTTAATAAACTACAATGAAAACATTAACATATTAATTTAAGGCTTACTTTAGCTGCATGTATTACAAAACCCCTGACAGTTACATGCAAGCGATACTTCCATATTCATCTTCCTCAGTGAAAATTCCCTGTTTCAGATATTCCTAAAGATGTGAACACCAATACTGGCCAAAGTTAGCTGAAGCTACATACCTTAAAAAATATGTACTTAAATCATGACAGCAAAAAGTCCCCTCAGCATAATGGAGTCTCCAGACCCCTTCCCTGTAGTTATCAAGCACCGCTCGTTTGGTAGCACCACCTCATAATGAATCTTATAATGAAGGCTCTTAAATCTTTTTAAAGGTTCTTAATTTTTTCTTCTTCTTGGTATATCAAAATGCATCTATTCAGGTTTGTCAGTCACCTGTATCTCAATCCAAAAAAACATAGCAAACCATCTCTTTGCCAGTTTAAAATGTAAACACTGTTTTGACTTCTACAGAATAAAAAGATGTGTGATTCTAAAGGCTGTTAGGATTTGCCACTTAATTTTGTGTTGAGCAATCCCCCTACTCAATTCTGCATTCTAATTCTAATGAAAATTCCTCATTATGTTGTATGTTAAATTGATTTAATTTGAAATTATTTAAATGTAAAATTAATATAAATATTAGGAAGAATAAGCAAGAATAATTAGTTAAACTAAACAGAATGCACATTTTAGAACATGGACAAGCAAGTAACTGGAAAAACCAATAAATAAACTGGCAAGTTCTTCTCCACAATGAGTTTATCATAGATGTTTCTTGTTTTCATTGATTTCCCTACAGGAATAAAACAGAATGGACCAGGTTTAAGCTAGTATAGTGTTGGTACGGTGCTGGATCAGCTGGCCATCCATTCTGGCTGTCCTGCATACCATGTGCTGATCTTACTGTTTACCAATCCATGTAATGCTACTCAAAGGGAAACTCCAATGATTTTTCAAAAATGTTACATAATTAAATGGTTGGGATGTAAACTAAGTCATTCAGAGTGGTTTGATGGGAAATGTGCCATTCTAAAGAAACTTGTCAAGTCATGATTTTTCACTGTGGTGTTGTTAGAAACCAGATGTCTTTATTGTCGCTGAAAGCCCCGTCACAGAAAGTTATTAAATGAAATATGCTGCCTGATGTCTACAAAACTCTAAAGGTTTTACAATAAGGTTTCAGCTTACAATGTATTGTAATCAGTTTACCCTAATCCACCCATGGCATAGGTTAAACTGTCATCACCATGACATAATAAACACACAGAAGACAATTGTAGGTTCATGATGATTTTGAATAGAAAATAAATGGCTATATTTGTGTTGTTGCTGTCACTGGAACTATATACACTACCGGTCAAAATCCGGTTTGGGATCACAGTGAAATTTTCTTGTTTTCAATGGAGTAGCCTTCCTTCCTTAACACAACAATGGACTGACGGGTCTCTAAAGAAAGTTGTTTCTTTCTGGCCATTTTGAGTCTGTCAGCAAGCCATCAACTGCTGATGCTTCAGATACTAAACTAACCTAGAATGTTGTTCTCTCTTTTATGCTCACTTATTAGTAGAATGTTTTTCAGCTGTGCATCACAATTGAGCAAGAGTGTCCTAACAACCAATTAGTCCAATAACATCCTTAACTTGGATTGGTGGCCGTAACAGGAGATTTAGACAGAGGACTGAGAATTGCTGATAATAGGACTATATGCAAAATAAGCCTCTATACAAAAATAGGATTTAATACAAACATTTCTATTCTTTAAAAATCATCTGATACACTTAAATTAATTGTGAAATGAACAATATTGTTGATGGATTGCATGAATTGAAATTCAATTCTAAAGTGATCCTAAACTTTTGAGCGGTAGTATATATATATATATAATATTAATATTACTGTCCTTCGCGGTCCACTGTAGGGTCGGTGGACTTTTATCCGTTGTCCACAGCAACTGCTGCATCTTTTAACTTTGAAACTGGAAGTTGGTGACGTCGACGCGCTGTGGGGGCGGGGCTTCAGCGCATGTGCCGTTTTGCCGGGAATGCAAATACCACGTGTCTCCGAGCCGGCTGTGAGTCAACGCGCTCTGATTCACACTTTCAGAGAGTGCAGTTGTAAGATGGCGGCGCGCTGGGGAACAGGCGAGGAGATATTAAGTGCCTGTAATATGGAATATTTCTCAACAGCGACTCTCGACGAGGTGAGAACGACTCCCATTACTTCTTGATTAATTCTGCTTGAAACTTAGAACAGCTGTCACTTTTCGTTTCCCTCACAATCCTGGATAAATAGGTGGACCTGCAGGAGTCAGTGACACGTGGGTTGTGATGGGCGAGATGGCTCTAGTTGTACTCGCTCCTAAATGCTGTTCTCTTTATAATATGATCATTTGCAAAGTGGCATCTCAGTTTTATGTATGCTGAGTGTTTGCGTGGCGAGATTTTAAGACTAATCTGTTCCAGATGCTTGGCAGGCGTGCAGTAGCATCAGGCTAACCAGTTAGCTGGCCAGCTAGTTTCCCAGCTTTTGGAGATGATTCCATGCTTCATAGTTCAAATGACCTATTTAGTACCTGTAGACCTGTTTTTAACCTGGTTAGTTTTGTGCAGTGGTGGTTTCCTTGTTGGTGTACTGTACGAGCACTTCATCACACTGAGACTCCCAGATAGGGATCTGGAGTGAAGCAGTGCTGACTGAGTGGAGTTGCTAGCATAAACGTGCTGAGCCCGAGAAGACAGGCCTGCTGGAAAAATGCTTCACTATTTGTTGTTATTTTGTGCTTTTACGTTTATTGCATACCAACTTAACCAATAGAGCTGATTCTTTAATTCGTTGCTATCTGTCAAGCTTTTTCAACTACTGTCCTTTTAAAACAATACTATTTTCTCCTCTCACGCCCACGTGGACTGGAATGAAGCAGATCTGTGTGCATTTATGTTTAAAATGAAAACCGTATCCTGATCTTTTAAAATCTTTTAAACCGTGATAAGACAATGTGCTTGATTTAAATAGTTTTATGAGAAATGTCTTCATGAGCAACAAGATGTCTTGTTGGTGTAGTGCTGCAGCTAAGATGATGTTTGGCTAGTGAAATATCTTTATCTGCTTTGGTTTAAGTATGTTTTCCTGATTCACTCCGACTTAGGGAAATCAGAAAGTGTGTTTTGTTTATTCCTGTAAAGTGCACCCCAGTGTTTTACCCACATGTCCAACACGTGGTACCCAAGTGGTGCTCGACTGGCTTGAAACTCACGTCTATTTTTGTTGACAGCATGTTTTTCCATGTGTATTTTATTTCCGCTAGCAACACTGGATACCACCGAGCTGTACAGGGAGTAAATTCCTGTGAAATGTGGATGCATGATACTTTTCGGGATACTCGTTAGCACCACTGACGCGTTTGTTGTACTGCACCACGTGTTTGCAGCCCCGGCCGGCCGGCGAGCTCGCTGCCCTTTGGCCAGTAGTGCAGTGCGCCACGGTGACGCGGCCTGCCCTGCACGCGGATGTAGGCGATTTTTTTCTTTTTCGTGTCCTTCTGGATTATTATTTTTTTAAACAAATGCTCAAGTGCTCTATCCCAACACGAGCAGCTGGGGTATCCACTTTTATCTTGGCTCACGAATGAAAGACATTAGCCTATATCCACCACGTGCACTTGGTGTTATGGATTAAACCCATGTGAGCAGACTAGGTGGTGTCACACATTCTGACGCCAATCAGGAATCTTTGGGGAAGTTTCTTGCCATGAGAAATCAATAGAGTGTACAGTGACACTTTTTTAGCAAGCATAACAATTCCTCATTAGTTTGGGGTGCTCACAGGCTGTTAAGATCTTCAGGGAGGAGGTGGAGGTGTTGTAAATAACTTCTGATCTTACTGCTCGATTTGGCAAATCAGGATAGATGTAAAGCCAAATCCAGCCTGTGTAAAATATTCTAATGTAAATACATGTTGGACAATAATTTATTGCAAAAATTAGTATATCAAAAATTGTGTATGTGTGTATATATATAATTGTATATGTGGCATTTGGTGATTCCCACCCCTAAGGGATATATACGTAAAATTTAAGTTTTGACAAAGTGACTATTCAACAGTTTGTGTGTATATATAGTGTAACTATAATATTGTTAACAACTTGTGGACCATCAGGTGTCACTCCTTCACCCCCAACTGTCGGTTTGCATTTTTGGTTGCAGTGAGCTTTTTCCACATCTAAAATGCCCCTTGGGGGCAGGGTTGTTGGGCCAGACTTAACATGTTTCTCCTGCTCCAACAGGCAGAAATACTCCAGGATGGGTTATGTGGCCTGCAGAACCATGGTCTGGACACTGGAGACACATTAGAAGCCCTACAGAACTGCCTGGATCCATCCATTCTGTCCATTTTTGAGCACTCCCCAACTGGAGAGGTGAATACATGTTTTCGTACTTTTTGGGGGAAATTAGTAAGCAAAAAGTTACCACCACACCATAACCTCTTTTTGGTTTTGGCTTAAATATTTTAATCAGTGATTCATGTTATTACTTTTGTCCTTTTATTCTGTTCCCTTTTAAAGGTCAAATTTGGTGTTGATGAAGAAAGCGAAGCCACACTGCTCACAGCACTTACTGAAATACTTGACAATGTAGATGATGAAAACCTTTCTCCTTTTGATTCCCTACCGGATGCAGAGCTTTTACAAGGCCAGAAAGGCAATGAGCATGCATCGGTGAGTATGCAGTTGGGCTCACATGGCTTGTATTGATTTGGAAGTGTCATGAATATCAAGACGTTACTGTTCCTTGTCATTCCCTGGATATGTGGTTGCCAGCGGTGAGTGCTGATGTTATTCTGTCTCCTACAGCTGAGAAAATTCATGAGCCTCTCACGCTCTCCTCCAGAGAAGCAATCTATGTTGAATTCAAGGCGATTTCCTGGAAAGGTAGAGAATATAGTTAATATATTGTATTACTGTTGAACTTTTTGTACAATTCTGCTGTATAGCACTGCAAAGTATGTGCCATGTTCTAACTTCCTTTCAAATATGAAGTGTTTAAAACTTTGTGTGTATACACAGACACTTCCATCTAACGGGTCCCTGCAAAGATGTGATGAAGAAGACGATGATGAGATTTCGTCTGTGCTTTTACAAGATTTGGATGAATCATCGACAGATGAACTGGACTGGGGTGTTCCCATACTTTTGGAGCATGATGGAGAGAGCATGGCTGTCACCCTTAGTGACCTAGTTAAGCACATGCACCCCTACTCCATGACTGTGTGTGTGGAGGGAGAAGAACAACTTCTGCCTGAAGGAGGAATTGTGCTAGAGGTGGTGGATAAAGGGGAACATGGAGAACCCATTCTGGCCATCCCAGACCTAAGTGCTCCCATTTCTCTGCAAAGCAGAGACCCTGCAGAGTGGGAACAGAGAGTTCCTGAGAGCAGTCCTGAAAAGGCCAGTCTTAAGCCAGAGGTCCCTATAGCAGAGAAAGCCCTCTCCTCTGAAGATTCACTTGTCAATAACGCTGTTGTAGAGAATGTGGGAATTAAACAGCCTAAAGAGGAGTCGTCTAAAAAATGTCTTTCAAAGAAGAAAAAGAAACGGAAAAATGATGAAGCCCAACTTGTTGAAAGAAGAGTACTTAGGAGTGCATCCTCTAAAAAAGCAGTAGAGGAGCCCATCAGAGAACCTCGTGAGCAGCAAAAGAAGAAGAAAAAAGTGACATTTGCGTCTGTCCTTTCTGTAGATAAGCCTGAAATGTGTAAGGTGGAAAATTCATCAGAGATGAAGACTGAGGCTGCAAATGCGAGTTCTTCTTCAACTTTAATAACCACCACACCCACAGCTCAGGACCCACCCAGTGAAGCTTGTACTGAAGTCAAGCAAATACCAGTTGCATTACCTCTTGAAAAATGTGTAGAAAATGAGTCCTCCAAGGAGGAGCTTGCGGTCGGACTGCCAAGTGAACCCAAACCGAAATCACTCAGTTTACAACAGTATCGTCTCCTTCGTCAACACAAGAAACCATCTTCTCCGGAGAAGGCTGGGGATAACAGTACGAAGTGGCCCTCGCTGCCAGAGGCACCCAAGGAGCTTCCTCCAATCCCGTGCCTGCCTGACCCCAATCCCAGAGACCCACGACGTGCTCCCCCAACTCCTGTGAAGAAAGAGCCTGCTCCTGAAATTATGCCAGCATGGCAGCCAAGAGGCCCTGCAGCACCACCAACTCCTGAGGCTTTGCTAATTCCACCAGCATCTATATTAGCCTCTTCTAGAAAACCAGAGCCTCCTAAATCAGCTCTTCCACCTCCCTCTAATCCTCCAGCCTCTTGCTCAAGCCACGCAGTACAGCCTACCCCCCAGAAACTCCCTCTACCCACTGATGTGCCACAGAACACTATTCCCAGTCAGGTGTCTTCAGCTGCTAAGCAGAAACTTGAAATGCCTGTGTTGCTGCCGCTTGCTACCACAAATGGTGTTCCTCAAAGCCTCCATGCAGCCGGGCAGGCAAAGTGTTTACAAGATTCCACCTCTGATCAAGTGATCAAAGTGGTCCCATCAGGCCTCGCTGCTAACGTCCAGGATATCTGTAAGCCTCAGGCCATGACTGAAATCGCTACTAAAACCACTACAAACGTTCAGACCTCTGATGCTAGTCCTAATAAACCTAATGCTGCTGTGCCTCTAAAAAGAGAAGCTGAACAGGCTTTGGGAGATTCTGTGTCTGAATTAGCAAAGCCTCCCCTGCCAGCCAGTGCTACCAGGCCTGCTGTAGGGTCACAGCGTCATGTTGCGCCCATAGCTGCTCAGCCTTTCGCATCTGCTCCGATTCAGGCCAGAATTGTGAAGCTGGCAGAGCAGATGAGGATGGCTTCTGCTTCAGTTCCTAAAGCAAAGAGCCCTACAGCAGAGCTAATTGAGTCCTTCACTAGTGAAATTGGTGAGTACTGGTCCCTGTATATATTAGATGCTAGCAGTGTTGTTCTTCTATTTATTGGTGTCGTTTTGGCAGGAAATTAATTTGTGGGTGCCACTGTTAATTTTCAGGAATTGAAGCTACTGACCTAACCAGTCTCCTGGAGCAGTTTGAAGAGACTCAGCGTAAGTGTTTATCACTATGTAAACAATTACCAAAGTAAAGAAGTTGATTCAAAACCAGCTGTTAACATGAATTTTATATTGCCTTGATATCAAACTGCACTGTATGTATTTCTAATTGTGGTGTTGATGACCCATTTGAATGCAATCTAGCTGTATAAGTAGATGCTATGGTTGGCACAGGGTCAGATATAGATCTTCCTTAAAGCACGGGCCAGTGTAGAAAGGGTGTAGCTATATCAAGTACAACTGCTTGCATGCTCTTTGTAGGTCTCCCTGTTACTTAAGACAAAATGTGGTGTGGTTGTGAGAGGGGGGCAGTGCCCCTTTAAAAGAGCCTCCTGTATGGTTGGGGCAGCTGTTGTGTCCTCATGCTTGCTGAGCTGCTGGAATTTTGCCTTGTTTGCAAATCCATTTTAACTCATAGTTTGCGGTCTTTGTTTGGGCGGATGGACCAGCCCATGAGTGTGTGTGTGCTTATAGTCTGCTAGCACTGAGCTTTACAGGGGTTTAGGATCAGGCAGTCTACAACTACTATATATTTTCTTAATTAGGAAAATCTGATCTGATGTTGTTTAGAACTGCTCACCTTCTTATTGGGAACTCCGTGTCCCTGCACTTTTTTTTTCTCCATTCTGCTAATGAAAGGCTTGTTGAGTAGCTTAATCAGCTGTGATTAACACTACGAGGTCCATAGAACTGGAGCTGAGAAGCAGTGCTAAAATATGTTTTAAAATTCATTCCTGGTGGAGAGGAACACACAGGGTGCTGTTGGGTGAAATGGTAGCCAAAGAATGCCCTTCCAGGCTGCTGCCAAATACCACTATTTTTTCCATCATCAACATCACATCTTAAAAAAACAAAACAAAACAAAAAAACACATATATTGACATGTGCTGGTGGTTTTGGATAATAACTAAAAAGGCTACATTTGTGCTGTAGATTTTGCGACACAGGATTCCTATCATCACAGTAACAATATCTTCAAACCAGAAGACTTTGTTTACATCTCAACGTTTGAATTATGCTGACATTTTGAAAATTTTATAGAATTCTTCTTTAAGCCATTTCTTACAGCAGTACGAGTACTGCAGTAATCTACTGAATCTGACGACACTGTTCATAACCAGCCCTTACATATCATACTTTAAGAATAAATGTGTCTTAATGTGCAGGTTTAATTCAATGTCCACATGAGGGGAGGCATAAAACAGCCTGGTTTTGTTTTTCCTGCTCTGGTCTTGGGTATTTACCACCTTCCGTTTCCTTTCCAGCCAAAGAGGAGCAGAGTCTACCGGAGGTCTGTGGTAGAGCAGCTGCTGTAGGAAACTCCAGGTGAGTTCAGTTCAGGATGGAGAACAGGAGTTACCCTACAGCCTTAGCGCTGCTCTCACGCCAAACCCACACTGTGTGTGTGTGGTCACGTTTGGCTTTTACCAGGACCTACCGAGAACAGACTAGCCAAAAGAAATGGCTACCTCGGAATGCGGAGGTGGATGACGTTTGGAAAACTTCAGTCCAGCCTCTAAAATGGCCTGCGTTTTTTTTTAACAAATAGCTTTGTCGGTCACTGTTTTTTTTCTTGATTGTGATGGTATGTTTGTGACTCACTTTGCAGTGTGGAACATCATGCAGAGACCAAGGTTCTCAAGAAAGCTTCCAGTCCTGACCTGGCTAGCACCGCAGGTAATTAAGTAGCTACTGCTCTGCTCTAAATCCAATACAACAAGAGTATGAAACATGCTGTTGTTCAAATTGCTAAGTGTGTATGATGATCATGATATCATGAAAAAACAACATTTTTCTGAGCATAACACTTAAAATATTATCATATTATGCATGTCTATATTCACACTTGTCTGTCCCATTTGTTTGGACTGGCTTTAGTACAAATGCCTAAACGGTTACCATAGCAGACATTAGTTTTATCTATTCTTAAGTTCAGAAGCAATATATTGGCCCTTTTTGGATATTACTTGCTTCTTTGCATAATTTTTGACAATTATACAGATAAACAAAGACAACATGTAGCTACATGCTGTTGGTGCCAATATGACTTTCGAAAGATACAGTTGTGAACCACTCTTCTGCTGTAAAGTTTGTTTCAAAACTTGATACGCGTTGGTTTTCTTAAATAAGAGACACAAACACAAGTTAACCATGTTTTAGTTTTGTTACTATCTATCTTCCCTAGGTAAAGGAGTTGTAATAGTATAAGCCTAAGCAGTCATTTCCATTTCTATTTCTGTCATGCATAGGCCTTACACCACCAGCTACACCACCTCATCAGATGTGGAAGCCCTTGGCACCAGTTGCATTATTAGGAAAACCAAAGAAGTCTGAAGTGCCCAAACCAACTCTAACCAAGGCCATTCAGATAGAGCCCCGGCCCCTTACTTCAGGCAAGCTGCCCAGTAAGCCTCAGGTGTCCCTTACCCTTGGGCCAACCCAGCCATTTTCCCTAGACCATGATTACTGCATCGTTCCTAAAGAGGTCTCCCAGAAAGAGCTTGGCAGTCGCTGGAACATCAAGCATCAACAATCAAGCATCATGATCAAATCTATTGAGCTGCCCTCTGACCACAAGGCACCCCAGCAGTATGACTCCAAGCTCGGTTTAGGCTCTGTTGCTGCAGAAGGCATCCAGAAAAATCTCAAACCCAGTCAGCCCGAACAAGAGCCCTTGACTAGCACAATCATGGTTACTCCAGATGCTTCTCCTGATAGGATGGATTCTAAGTGTTCTTTGCAGAATGAGGATGGCAGTAGATGCCAGAAATACCAAGGATACTCTGAACGATCTCCCAGCCCTTACAACCACAAAAGAGGCCGCTCCCAGAGAACATACAGAACTCGAATATGTAGCAGCTCTGGATCCAGATCTAGCAGCTCTGAATCCTCCAGGTCACGCTCACGTTCACCCTCCAGGAAAAGGTTAGCCATGTTGTAGTAACTCATCTGTTTTAGTTACAGTTATGATCAACAATCTGAATAATGACATACCAAACCAACCATTTTGTTGCATACAAAGAAACCTAAAGTTTCTCTTTTCCCGCAGATACAGGTCTGGCCGCTACAGCAGCAGTTCCAGGTCACCTCCTAGGTACCGTTCCCGCTCCCGCTCCCGTTCCTACTCGCGGTCAGTTTCCCCTCCTCGCCGACGTAGGTCCTCATATTCCAGCTCATGTTCTGGGTCCTGGAGCCACAGTCAGTCCAGATCTCGGTCTCGTTCCCGATCTCGCTCCCGATCCGGGTCTCGCTCTCCTCAGCACAGACAACGACACTGGAACACTCATCTCAGGTGAGAATTGTAGCATGTGTGTCTTTTAAAAACAAACAAGTGTTTTTCATAATGTTCTTAAGTTGCCATGTAGTCAAAAAGGGTATAGCTGCAAGCGTCTACTTAATGTTTTAGGGGGGTTAGTTATGCTAATGTACATCTACAAAATGGGCACTTTATAAATAACAAAGCACCCCATTAACCCTCATATCAGGAGTTTTATTTATGTGCTACATTTGTCTTTGATTTATAAACAGTTTTAGGAGAGGAACTGAAACAATGGCAGAACAGTGATTTGCTGACCTTTTTGTCTTTTCCCTGGTAGTCCTAACCACAGAGCCACCTACCGCTTTGATTCAAGGGATACTGAGGAAACACGAAGGCGCAAGGAGAAAGCTATTGTGAGTATATGCTTCATTGGGATTGTAGCAGTTTCATTAACCTCTTTAACTGGAATTGAATAACAGACTTAATATTGTTTCATGCTGATTTCAGGAGGAGCGAAGAGTGGTTTACGTAGGACGCATTCATGGGGGTATGACCCGTAAAGAGCTGAGGGAGCGTTTCTCCTACTTCGGAGAGATAGAGGACTGCACTGTGCACTTTAGGGAGCAAGGGTGAGGACACCAACTAGTGTTGGTTTTGAGCTTGTATTAAGAAATGCAACTGGTTTTCTTCGCAAGCACTCTGTTATAATCAATCAACTTTATATTGCAGAGACAACTACGGCTTTGTGACATACTACAGCACCAAGGATGCATTTAATGCTATAGAGAACGGAAGCAAACTACGACAGCAGAATGAGCTTCCATTCGATCTGTGCTTTGGAGGCAGGAGACAGTTTTGCAAGACCAGTTATGCTGATCTTGGTGAGTTACACTTTTTGTTGTCTGCACTATTGGGAAAAGATGAGATGCAGCTTTCCAGAATGAGTTTAATCTGGTTTGTAGTTCAAATCTACATTATTTGATACTGATTGCATAATAGAGTGATGAAGCCTGGAAAGGTCAAATATTTCACTCAAATGTTTTCAGCTTTTATAATTATGAATGCTGAAACTCTTCAACTAGGTCATCGTTAGTTCACATTGCCCCCCTTTGTAAGGCTTCAGAGTATCATTAAGATTTCTTGGATATATGAATGATGGCCTATTGTGGAGCCACATAAAATGTATAATAAGTACGCTCATCAGTCAGACGCATTCTGAAAAATACAGGATTACTTGTCCAAAGAACAAGACTTCTGCCCAGAGTCTCTTGGCAAGGAATGGGATGAGGCCATATTTGGTGCTCACTTCTTTCAGCCTACTTGGACAAAAGTCACATTACCCACATTGCTGTGGCACAACCAGTACGTAAGAAAATTATCATTTATTTCTCACAACCAGTCTTATTTGTTCTCTTCTAGATTCAAATCAGGATTACGATCCAGTCCCTGCGAAGCGTAAGTTTGATGCACTAGACTTTGACACTTTACTTAAGCAGGCTCAGAGGAGCTTGAAAAGGTAACACTGAGGAACGAGGACATTGGAGGAGAGATCATCAATTACCTCAGTGCAACAGGCTAACGCGCACACCAATGCTGCCCTTCAGTTAATGTCATTTTTGGTTGTTTTTCTTTTTTTCCCCTCTGTTTGTGGTTTTGTTTCCGCAAGTTTACACCTTCTATTGAAGTGAAGATTTGTATGAAAAAGTAAAAGAAGAAAAAAATAGAATACAATGAAATTATGTAATGAAAAATAGGAATTTTTTTAAAGGAAGAATTTATTTAAATGCCTGATCTGAAAGGAATACAGATACATTTTATCAACTTGGAAACAGAAGTTGAACAAGTGCACAGTGCTGATGGATGGATTTACATTGCTGAAAATGTATTTCAACCCAAATAAAACCCTTAAAATATATTACTGTGTTTGATATCCTTGTGTCCTAGTGTGTATTCAGAAGCAGTATATAGTGGGTCGGTGTAGAAGGCTGCCAGGATTCTTCATAATGTGACACTGAATACCAGACTTAGCTTACAAGACTAAGAAACCTGTGAGGTTATGAAGCATAGCTTAAACACATTGTTGACAATGTGGCAGAAATCCCAGTGAATTTACTGATTAGGAAAACAACTACAACTGCTTCGTCTTTTTATCAAATAGATATGAAATGGTCTCAGACTAAAGGGGTCTCAGAGCTGGAGTCATATTAATACCCTGGTTTGTTACCATGTTTTTTCAAAGGATGTTAATTCTGTGTTTTTCAAATATCTCCATGAGGTCCAGTCATACCTGATCAGCCAAAACATTATAACCACCTCCTCATATCTGCACACATTGTTTTATCAGCTCCACTGACCATATAGGAATACTTTTTGTTGTTCAACAATTTACAGACTGTAGTCCATCTGCTTCTCTGCATACATTGTTTATCCCCTTTTACCCTGTCCTTTAATGGTCCGGCCCCCTCGGAGCAGGTATTATTAGGGAGGTGGCTCATTCTCAGTACTGCGGTGACTCTGATGTGGTGGTGTGTCAGTTTGTGCTGTACTGGTGTGAGTGGATCAGACACAGTAGTGCATTTAAACACCCCTGTGTCACTGCTAGACTGAGAATAGTGTCCTGTGGGCAGCATCCTGTGACCACTGATGAAGTACTAGAGGATGACCAACACAAACTGGGCAGAAACAGATGAGCTATCATCTGACTTCACATCTGCAAGGTAGGAGTGTCTAATAGAGTGGACGCAGTGTTCAAAAACTGCAGGAGCACTGCTATGATCCACTCATACCAGCACAACATCAGTTTCACTGCAGAGCTGAGGATGAGCCACCACACAAATAATATCTGCACTGTAGTGGTCCTTTGGGGGTCCTGATGATTGAAAAACAAGGTAAAAGGTGCCTAAAAAGTAAGCAGCGAAACAGATACAGAGTACAGCCTGTAAATGCAGAACTACAAAGTGCTCCTGTCTTGTAAATGGAGCTGATAAAATGGATGATGTGTAGATACAAGGTGGTGATGTTATGGCTGGTCAGTGTATGTTTTTGACAGTATAAAAAGCTATAAAACTTTTATAAGGCCATTGTGCAACAGCTCTTTATCGATTAAAATTGGAGGCAATTTTGGTTACTGTGCGGTGGAATCGTATAAGTAAACAGTTTTTGATCTGATTGGCTTGCCTTGTATTGTGCTACATATAAAAAGCATTTGGAGCTGAAATATGCTTCATAACTTCCACAAAAGTGAGAATGGCAAAACTGTAAATATTTTTTGAGTTTTTGTAAAATCCCAAAAGCAATTCAAAACAGTAACTGTTTTGTAAAAGAAAATATGTTAATTTATTTGTGTTGTATGTCCACATTCACTGTAAAAAAACCCAATGAATTCAACTTTTACCTGTACAAGAAAACGTCAGTATCGGTACAGACAGCAATTGCCAAACAATATTTGGCTGCCTTCAGGGTGCAGAACAGGCAACCTCTGCTCACATTTTCCCTCTGTACAGTTCAACTTGCATGTGTTTCAGCTATGCGTTATTAAACAAGGAAAGCAATTCAGCTGGCTATATTGAAAATATAGCTTAAACGTGCATGGCTACTACAGGTTTTAAAAATATAAATAAAAAAGAAATTCTAGGGGTGGCTCCATACCCCTTTTTAATGTACGATACTCAACACAATACATCAGACACAGTCTTTTTTCTTTACTTAAATAATTAAGCTGTTACTAATGCATTGTTCTGGATGAATCTTGCCTAATATGTATGTATATATATATATATATATATATATATATATATATATATGTATATATATATATATAGAGAGAGAGAGAGAGAGAGAGAGAGAGAGAGAGAATTATAATTCTGTTATTAACAACGTCCGCCAACAAAGTCCAACCTGTTCATCATTTGAACTGTGGCGCTAAGATAAGTACAACCCTTTGCAGTGCTAACGGGGCCGCTCGAAAATTTCACATTTACGTGCGGAAAATCGCTGGTCTTTATTAAAATTTCTAAAAAAAAATCGCGCGTACAATAGATATCAATAAAAACATATAAAAACGTTAACAATTTGATCATCTATCATGTCGTTTCACACATTTCGACAGTTTTTTCCATCTGAATTCCCCATGGAGACCTTTAAGCAGGCACGCACTAGCGCAGAGATATTTCACCCGGGAGATGAGCAACTCGTTCCGTATCCTCTTTGAGAGAATCACAAACTGCATCCGCCACAGTAACGAAACACTGTTCAGGATTAAAACTGTTCATTTTTATATATTATGTGATTGCGAGTGACTTCTGTCTCCCCTGTGCATAAATAATGACTTTATAATAGTTCTCTCGTTTTCTTGACAAGTAGTGTACTGTTTCGCCCCTTTATCATAGTCTTTGATTAAGAGTCGGTTTTTGACGCTGTAACTGGCTGTGACCGGTTCAAACTGGTTTTCTGCGTCTGCGCAGTGAGTGTAAACAGGAAGAGAAAATTAGACCAGTAGATGTTGATGAACGCGACGGTAAATGTTGCAGGTTGCGACCGTTTTTTTGTAGTAACGCTTGAAATTCTGTACATGTACTTGAGCTCTTCGTGCAGCCACATTTATCACGAAATGTACTGCTTCCAGCGGAACAGCGACAAACGCGCCAGCTGAAAAAAACATTGGTGCTAATTCGCAGCAAACGATAGCGTCTTTGACAGGATTGAAAGCAGATCAAACTAGATGTTTTTGGGTGGCTGAATTCAGACAGACGCACCTTTTACGACATCCTAACACAGCGTTTCTGCGGTTAACGCTCTTCTTTAAAGAAGATTTAGCTTGCCATAGCTAAATAGCTATTTGCTCTCGGTTTTCCGCTGCCTGCTCGTCGACTAGATGGCCTACTAACCTAGCTTTTGAAGTGTGGTCGTTCGAGGAACGGGGAATATTTAACATTAGCTAGCTATCTACAATACAGACCGAAAAGTTGTTTAGGTTGTTGGCGAAATCTCTTAAAAATGGTTCAAAAAGACAAAATCGTCGAAACCTCTCAGTCAGAGAGTGACCCGAGCCCGGGAGGGACGGAGGCCGGTGTCGAGGTGCAGAGCTCCGTCGACGAGCACAATATTGTGGTTGAGAGAACAGGCCGGAGAAAATTCATCAGCGGGGTTGTGGAGGGTAAGTTAACATTAATTACATAAAGATAGTGTGCATTTTTTAAGATATAAGAGTTCACATAACATTTTTTAAATTATCTATTTAATTAATCTGTGACTGTCAGACAAAGTGGGGTTTCTCCAAATAAAAAAAATGTCTTATTAATCTTCATTCCTCGAGATGCAAAAAGCGTGATTCAGAGTAGAGAAATGACAGAAATTACATTCTTCGTTTTCTGTATGGTGGTGTTAACCGGAATTGGGTCAGGATGTCTGCAACACAAATACAGACATTTGATCAACTATACAAAATAACCAGTGACCCTACAGGTGTTTTCAGGGTTTCTGTGTGTATTGTTGATAAATAAAATCTAAAAATAAGCTTTTTGGTGACTTTGGTGCCCTTCTGCCATGAATAGATTAAAGTGAAAGCACTAAAAGTCATTTTAAGACAAAACTTCATCATAAAACTATTTTAGCACAGTGTATCCGATGTCAGACAAATTACTTAATGTAGTAACTTTATGTGAAAGGCTTTTTATTTTTTATTGAATGTGCTGTTTTTTAATGTTTTTTTTGTCTCAGTAAATGTAGGTTTAGTTTATTGTTGTGTGTAAACATAGCTACTCTGACAGTTGTAAAAGAAATTGGTTAAAGTATGCTCCGTTTTGGAATGTGTGCTATGTGTGCAAACTGATTGTTTAACTTCTTTTGTTTGTTTCAGGCTTTTATGGTCGACCATGGACAATGGAACAAAGAAAAGAGCTGTTTAGGAGGTATTACTTCTTTTTTCACCATTATATGATGTTGTGTCATGGTGCATTGCATTGATGTAATATTGACATTGATGTTTATGAGTCTTTTTTTTGTCTATTTGTTTTATACAGGCAGCAGAAATGGGGATTGAACACATACCTGTATGCACCTAAAGATGATTACAAGCACAGAATGTTTTGGAGAGAGATGTACTCAGTTGAAGAAGCAGGTAAAAGCCTGTTATATACTGTATATCTGTAAGTGTCTCTTTAAAGATGCCATAAATTGCATTTGAGTCTATTATCGAATCTATTATTAGATGTCTGCATGAAAGGTATGTGATTTTGGTTAAAGTTAAAATGATCAACATGTCCATTTACAGCTCTTTGATTTGGCCCTTGAATGAAACAAGCTGTTTTCTTTTTTGAAAGGGAAATGTCCACACAGACTATAAAAAAGGAATATAAAGTGAACTTAAAGCTTGGCCATCATACTATATAGTTAGCTATGTTACTAAAAACTACTAGCATTGATACTTGAGGCCTGTTAATAGCATTCATATGGAATAGGAAGCCAGTTTCACACTCATTAAAACATGAACATCAACAGTTAGGTACAGACATCACTTTCGCGGTCTGAAATTGTAGGTTTCTCTTTATGCTTTTTTGGTTCTATATTCCAAACTCTCAAATATGCCAATCAAAATGCAGTTTCCCATTTTATGGCAAGTGTTAGTAGTATCCTGCTAGAATAGAAAACCATAATTTAAGTGTAATTTTTTTGTTGTCACAGAACAACTCATGACTCTTATAAGTGCTGCAAAAGAGCATGGAATTGAGTTCATTTATGCAATCTCCCCTGGTCTGGATATAACATTCTCAAATCAGAAGGAAGTCTCTACACTGAAAAGGAAGCTGGACCAGGTAAAGTTACATCTTTACCCGAGAATAAGCATTGTTTTCATAATATTAATCTGGTTTCACATTGCACTGACTAATCACATTCTTAATTTCAGGTCTCTCATTTTGGGTGCAAGTCCTTTGCTTTACTTTTTGATGACATTGATCACAACATGTGTCCAGCTGACAAAGAAGTTTTCAGCTCGTTTGCACATGCACAAGTGTCTATAACCAATGAGATCTTCCAGTATTTGGGAGAACCTGAAACCTTTTTATTTTGCCCCACAGGTATGTTTTTATGATCTTTATATAGCACAGCTGAATTAAGCTGAATTGGTGTTTGTGTTCTGTTTGTTCAAATTTGTAACCTTGTCTTTATCAGAGTACTGTGGAACCTTTTGCTATCCAAACGTGCCCCAGTCACCGTACCTGCGCACAATTGGTGAAAAGCTGCTGCCTGGCGTAGATGTTTTGTGGACGGGTAAATATGTAACGTGTGTTTGTGCACAAATTTAAGTTAACAAGCATAATTTGGCCACTGATCATAGTTTTTTGTTTTGTTTTTAAAGGTCCAAAGGTGGTTTCCAAAGACATAACTGTCGAATCTATTGAAGAGGTCACAAAAATTCTGAGAAGACCTCCAGTTATCTGGGATAATATTCATGCCAACGATTATGATCAGAAAAGGCTGTTTCTGGGCCCATACAAAGGCAGGTCTACAGAACTTATTCCACGACTTAAGGGAGTCCTCACCAACCCCAACTGTGAATTTGAATCCAACTTTGTGGCCATTCACACATTAGCTACATGGTATAAATCAAACATGAATGGGGTGAGAAAGGACGTTGTCATGAGTAAGTATGCCCCTAAATGCCTAAATACTTTTTATTACTAAATGTACAGTACTTCCGAACCATCTGTTATGTAGACTTGACTCTTGCTGTGTGTGTGTGTGTGTGTGTGTGTGTATATATATATATATATATATATATATATATATATATATATATATATATATATATTACACCTTGGGTTATGCTTAAACCTTCTGTATTATTTGCACACTTTGAAAATGTGCACAGATTTGGAAGAACAGCCAGGCCGTAATAAGTCACTGTTTACGAATACTTTAATACATAATTGTCTTCTTTATGATACTCATATAATGGTTCTGAGTATATTGCAGCTTTTATTTAAAACATAAAGAGTTAGATGATCATTGTGTCATTGTTGTCAGTGAGGTCCTAATTGTATGTGAAATTAAAAATGTGCTCATTTGGCTGATCAGTTGAAAACAAAAGTTTCTTTTCATTGTTTTTTCTCAGCGGATAGTGAAGACAGTACGGTTTCCATTCAGATTAAGTTAGAGAACGAGGGCAGTGATGAAGAACTGGAGACAGACATCCTCTACAGCCCACAGATTGCTCTTAAGCTGGCTCTTTCTGAGTGGCTGAGCGAGTTTGGAGTGCCTCATCAATACAACAGTAATTGCCCTTTTTATGCTAACTTGTATAACTCTTTTCCGCCCAGTGATGGCAAATGATAACATAGTTTTTAATATTGCTTGTCATGCTTTATGTTTTAATAGGGTACATGTCAATATAACTAAACACTTAATGTGTCAGTAAAGCCAGTGCTGGTGTTTTGTTTATTTTAATCACATCAACTTTCCTGAAATTATGATCTCCTAGAGGGGATACCAAAAGTGCAACCTGGCCCAATGCATTGAAACGTGCATTTCTTGAATGAAAGATAGATATGCATATGATTTATTTTTGCAACTAGTATGTACTTTTTATTTTAGGGAATCTACCTGTGTTTTGCTCATTATTACTGTTTTGGCAGGTCGTCAGGTAGCTCACAGTGGAGTTAACAGCTCCTCGGTTGATGTTCCATTACTGACTACCCCTTCTCTGGGGTCCTCCACTACAGTTACCACAGTGTTCCAGCAACCCATTATGAGCCCTACTGCTCCACTCAATGATGAGCCACACACACTGCACAAAGAGGAGGATGAGGAAGAGGTGGAGGTGGAGAAGAAAGACTCAGATGAGGAGCCCATGGAGATGGTGCTGGAGAAACAAGATGAGGTGGAGGATGCCAAGAATGTCAACCAGATCCTCACAAAGATTGTTAAAGCCACAATGTCAGAGGACCTAAAGCCCATGGACACAGATAAAGAGAGCTTAACAGAGTCCAAGTCTCCAGAGATGTCTATTCAGGAAGACTTAGGCAGTGATGTTGCACCCATGCAGACAGATGAGCAGCTCAATAAGGAAGTGTTTGTTCCCGGGCCCAGCGAGAAACCTCTGTTTACAGCCGAGGCACTCACGCTGGAGGACCTGACCCTGCTGGCAGAACTTTTCTACCTTCCTTATGAACATGGTCCCAAGTCAGTTCAGATGCTTAAGGAGTTCAACTGGCTGAGAGCAAACAGCAGCATCGTCAGTGTAAATGCCAAATGCGAGGAACCAGAGAAGGTCAGTGGTGTAAGCAAAGAGTTCTGTAAAAATAAAAAGACTTTTAATTCTTATAGATTAATTTTGGTAGTTTACTAAACATACCATAGTACAACAACAGTATATAGCATCATATATGATGCGTCTTTTAATTTAGATACTGAGACTTTCTGGTGAGTAAAAGTT
The DNA here is from genome assembly GCA_021613375.1 of Megaleporinus macrocephalus. Classification (NCBI taxonomy): domain Eukaryota; kingdom Metazoa; phylum Chordata; class Actinopteri; order Characiformes; family Anostomidae; genus Megaleporinus; species Megaleporinus macrocephalus. The sequence continues at coordinate 23,343,854 of CM038706.1, forward strand.
TATTGAGCTCAACCCTGAAGTTGAAAGAGTAATGAAATAAAACAAAATAGAAATGTAAAATGGAAAAGATTTGTTTTTTTAACCAGGTTCAATTACAAGGTGTTCTTTAAAAAAAAATTATGAAAGCGAACCTGAAACTTAATCTAGAAATATTGCGTCTATGCCAAAGCTCCTTAGTTACACAGTAGGTATGTATTACCTGGAAATATTTTGTGTATTTCAAATGGATTCATTTTGCATAGCTCATATTTATGGAATTGAATAACAGATTTAAATAGGCTTTCATCTAAAGTGTCTCACCATGTTATAACAGTTTTCCCTTCTGGGGTTAATTTCACAAGCTTTACTTAAACTAGTTTATTGTGTTGATGTGATGGAACAGAATTGGTGGCAACAGATATTCATATGGGAAATGCTAAGGGGTTGTCAAGGAGGGCATGTTAAATCAAGTAATGAAATAGAGCCAAAGAAGGGAGTGACTGTGGTGCATCAAAATGGAGGAAATGCAGTCTCTTTTCTTACCACTTGGTGGTGCTTTTAAAGCAAGAAAGGGAGTTTTATTGCTGGGAGAGACTCCCCTATGTGCTGTTTCTAAACATTTTTATGAAATATTTACTGTCCAGTATTTTAATAGGTTTCTTTTTCTGCCAGGTGACTGAATGGCACACCCGAGCTGAGAATTTTGAGGAGATGTGTTGCTCTGTCATGCACATGTTCACCAAACTCTCCAACTCTGCCAACAGGACCATTCTGTATGACCTTTATCCCTATATCTGGGATATAAAGAGTATCATCTCAATGGTCAAATCATTTGTACAGTGGTTAGGTATGTATTACTCCGCTCTTTATGGCTGATTTTCAGGGTTTTTATTTGTTTATTTGTTTGTTTTACACTCATTTAGTACATGCTTAAGTACACTCTAAAAGAGTGAAGGCAAATGGGGCATTCATTTTTTCCCTAAAATTAAATATTTAGACTTACTATAACATAGTAAGGGTGTTGTTTTATCAAGCATGTCATACCTTTTCTGCTGTGATAGCAACATCTGTAAGAATTCCAGCCCCCACAGTGCATTTTTCAACAGATGGCAAAGCATATTCTTAGACCTGATAGGGTAAATTATCACTTCTCACTTTACGCCTGTTCATAGGACAAAAATATATCACCTCTATTCTCACACATTATGTAAGCTCACACAAGCCTCTCTTCCTTAAGTTAGGCTGTTCACAGAAGTAAAGCAAGGTTTACCTCATTGCTTCACTTTTTTGTTTATTTTTATTATTTTTCTTTCTCTTTTTTTTTTGGTGTTTGTGTAAATATTGTTCTCTTCCACTGACTAAATGCTGTTTTCATTGCTAGACAGTTCACCATCCCTTCATGAATATAATGAAGTCAACTGAAAAACTGGTGAACTTCAATGGGCCAACCTAAATAAAAATAATGAACATGTTGTAATAATTGGCAGACTGTGGTTTGAGTAGCCAGTGTGAGTCCTGCTGCTTGCTGTGTGTCCAGTATCATTGTGCGTTAACTCAGCAACACCTGCTGCCATCTCTCTCGATCAAGGGCCTGATCGTGAAGGAAAGTTGATCCCTTACGCCCTAGCGCGCCGCGCATGCGAGCTTGGAAAGCGAGGCGGCTGTGTAAGGCTATTCTGGTGCATTATGAGACACTTAAGTACACCTGGAGTCAATCACAGGTTATCAGAGCTTGATGATTTTGGTTTCTAGCATATTGCTAGTAGAACAAATATACAAAAGTCTAAACATAGCATGAATGGATGCTTTACTCTAACTGTACTGAGTTTTGAAAGTACTTAATGCTGACCGTGTGATATACCCACACTCATTTGTAACAGAAGTAGCTCTGCATGTAATATGTGCTTTGAATTTTATAGGTTAAAAAATAGTGCTCATGCACTGTAACATTGGGTTTGATTTAAAAATAATGGAAGCCTGTTATTATCATGTTTAGCCAAGCCATTTGTGGAACATGTTCACTCTTAGTGACTAAAGCTTCTATCCATAGAATTTGTATCATGTCTATGGTTTGTAGGCATTACCGCTGTACAGTTAGAGTACTGCATTCTGTTCTCAATGCAGTATTTGTTGGAAGTTGATTGAGTAATTATAGCACCAGCATGGCCTGGGTTACCTTGGTAACCACATTTCATTCACAGGTTTCTGTCCAGCTATATGACAAAGCAACACAGCAGGCAGCAACCAAAACTGGTCAAGCCACATCTCAATCTTAGCACACAATTAAATGATTAGGAAAGAAACCGTAGTGTGCTGCAGATCAGAAAGATGTCTTCCTTTTGAGACATTTAATACAAAATGATTTTTATTTCTGAACAAAAGCAGTCGTAATACAAGAACTTGTGTCAAAGAGAGGTATCAAATTGCACCACAGGAAGCCCTGCTTCAATGAGACTGTGTCTGTGTGTGGAGTAAAAGATTGTGCCCCCTCTGTGTGCCTCTCAGCCTCTGTGTCTGCACAGCCAGGCGAACGCAGCACATCTCAATTCCCGGCTTATCAAGCTCCTTGGTCCAAAAGCAGTGCAGATGGCAGTCAGTCAGCGCCTCACTGCTGTTGTGCTAAAATCACTTACTAACGAGCTCTTCTATTGTCTTCTCCCTTCATTATGTACAGATGGAAGAATCCTCAGCACAAGTTTCTACTGCTATTGGATCGACAGTGGCCGATGTATGCACAGTGCTCGCGATATCAATTTTGTTTGGGGGGGGGGCAGGTTTATAGGGTTGTTTTTATTTTGTGTTTAGTTTACTTTACGTTTCAAATGTTAAGCATTGCGTATGTTTGAAAAGGAAGGGTTTCTGATGAAGTCACATTTGCGCAGCGACAGCTGAAGGCATAAGTGTTAACCCAGATTCTTTTCTCTGGCAGCTCTAACGTGGTTTTTGTTTCTATCAGTAGGCCTATTTGAGATGGCTCCGACCAGCCACAGCGCACCACCTTAAGGGAAACATTGTAGATTCTCAACGTTCCTGGCTTTACCTCTTAAAAATAGTACTTTTAGTCTAAGACTGCACTTCTTGGTATTTTGTATGTACATGAACAGTAGTGTTTTGTGAATTCCCCTCAGATGGTGCACATGTGTGCTGTGTCCAGCCATCACAGGATGTGCGCATAGGTATCTTGTATGAAATCCAGTGAAAACAGGAGCATTGTAACTCCTGTCTCTGCGCTGCATTTGTCTTGTTACATGACTTTGAGCTTCAGTCCCCCTTTAAGGTCATTCATTTCCGATATTTAAATGGTTGATACATGCATTGCTTGACCATGGAACGTTTCCTGTTTTATTGAACCCGCAGAAAAGCTATAAAAAGGTGTGGAAGTTTAGGCTCGCCTGAAAAGATGTTTCATATTCTAAGTAGTTGTTCCACTCTTAGAGGGTGGTGGTCTGACTTGTACGACCTAGGCTGTTTTGTATAAATCTCTTGGGCTGATAAACAGTGCTTGTTAGTCATGTGACAAGGCAGATAGATGTAAATGTGACTTCAGATGAGGTGTGGAACTCAGAGGGGCCTCAACAGCTGAAGCTTAATTAATTGCCAGCAAGTCAGTGATGTAGAACCAACAAAATCTGTAATCAGAGTGCTATTAACTGAAGAGGGGCAGCTTATTATGCAGCTCATCATTTTACGAGAAGTTTTTATTATGCATTAGATAAATAACTACCTTTTTTCAGACTAACAACAGACCAGTATGAGAAATTAAATCTCAGACTTCTTATAATCATAAACCACAATCACTTGTCTTAACTACCAGTGATTTTACAGACTGTCCTACAGCACAGTTGTGTTTTAAGTAAATTGGCCTTGTATGTTCTGTTCTCATCAGAAATTGTCATAAATCAATCTAAGCTTTAGCTGCTTGAACCCAAGAGACATCGAATTAAAGCATTGCACTTTTTTTCTTCTTTAAATATATTCTATACTTCTAGTGCAAAAGTATTGGCTTTTATTTTTCAATGGAGTGATTTGGAATTAGACATCACTACCCCATACCCCCTTCCTCCTCATTATGGAAGAAAGCCCCTCACGTAATGTTCTCCGCTTGGATCTGATCTCAACAGGGTGTCGTAGTCAGTCCTCAGCACAGTTCTTAAGTGGAGACCAAGAGCCCTGGGCCTTTAGGGGCGGTCTAGCGGGAGAGTTCCAGGTATCCAATATTGAATTCACAGCAAAGTCTTAAAATGAAGTTGTTGTTTTTTTTAAATTGTTATGTCTCTGGCGTGGTTGAGTAATACTAAGGGTTGGTCTGTTTAAGGTGAGCTGATTGCCATAGCAAACAGATAATGGGTTTATAACTGCTTTGTTAGCAGATATTTATGCTGTATTGCAATATGAAATGGGTCACACCACTGCCGTTAGAGTCAGTGTTTGGGATAATGGTGTATTTTCACACAACTTAAGTTTTGGTTTCTTTCAGCAACTGCCCAAAAGAGATGTGGCTTTTCCCCAAGCGCTTGCGACTGCGCAGCATGGCTAGGATTTATTTTCATGACACCTTATTCCTTTGCAGGAAGCTCAAAACTATCCCCCTGCGCCTGCATCTGCACTGTCGCGCTCACGTGTGCGCCTGCGAGTTCGCCTGCTGAAAGCTCCATGAACAAATCATTTACTTAAATAATTACAAAATTCTAAATATCTGTTAACCACTGGTGGCTAAATGTATGTATAATTACACATTGAATAGTGTTGATACTTAATTTTATTTGGTCATGGAGTTTTGTTGAATGTGTGTATCAGCATCATTTCTTTTCTCTACAGGAAATGCGCAGCGAAAAATTGCGATGCCTTTGCAGTGGGAAAGGGGCATCTCCTTTAGCCAGTTAAGCCTTTCTCAGACCAAGCCTGCAGCCAGATATTTCCCTGTTCTATTTATTTTTGTTTTTGTTTTTTGCTTTTTTCTTTTTAAAACAAAAGAGAAGCAATTGCACAAAAAATGGGTTTTAAACATTTTTGTGTTGTTTACCTGCTCTTGCTGATTACTGACCAACCAAAGGAGCCTTTAAACCGTCTTTGTAAAGCATTTATTTTTAAGCCAGTATTTGGTTGAGCGTTTGGCTTGTGCGTCAGGTTGGTTCAGCAGGGGCAGAGGAACTCATAAATGTAAATCGAAATGAAGAGCTGCTCGGTCACATGCTTAAAGCTGGGAAAGTACTGAATGTTTTTGCATTGGTCTTCACAGCGACTGTTGCCAATAGATGGGGCAAATGATCTTTTCTACCAGCCACCACCTTCATTGCCAACATCCAAAATCTATTCCATAAGGCCTTACTTTACTAAAGATGAGGTGAGTATTACATCCAGCCTATAGTTTCCAATGTGCTACTGTATTATATAAAAATGATATTTTTAATTATTTGTACTATAGGTTTATGCAGACAAGATACTAAGTATGTGCCATTTGCCTTGCTAATCATGCAGTCAAATGGATTGCAGGTTATGTGTAAATGTCCTAGATTATAACGTATGATTAAACCAATGTATGCCATTTTGTATCCTCTGATGTTTTTGTTGGGTATTGTAAATTGCTCTGTGGGCAGATTACCTCTGGTGTTTTTCAAAGTTGCTGAAGCTGCTAGTATTCCCAGCTGAAGTGCCCCAGTTTAAGCAGTTCTTTAAAGTTAAATTGCAGAGTTACTAATCAAATCTGCCGCCTCAGCAGTCTGGTCCACCTGTTAGCCTTCAGATGACTGCCATGACCTGGACTGAGGGCTGTCAGGAGTCCTCTCACACTGCATTTTTTTCTTTCTGCCTTGTGTGTGCTTGTGTGTACGTGCGTGTGAATTTATAGGCTGCTGTCTACAAGATCTGCAGGGAAATATTCACAGAGGCATGTGATGGGATACCTTTTTCTGATCAAGAGCCAGACCTGATTGGAGACAGGTATCATAAGCTATTTATTTGTGATGGTGACAATACAAAACTTACACTATGTGTCCAAAATATCAATATGCCTGTTATAATTGGTAAATTTGTTTGTGTATAGTATATAACACATATGAGGAATGTGTCTTGGTATGTGCACATATGTATGACAGGTGATACACTTACCAGGCAGGCACACAGACTTTTAACAGAAATTCATACTGACTAAGGGAAATAAGAATCAATCAAATCAAGTTAAGGTGAATGGAATGAGCGGCAAGAAATATAAAGGCCAGTATGTGAGTCAAAAGAAATATATATGTGAGCATCTATATATATATATATATATGTGCAAGCTGTTTTCAGTATGTTACAGAATTAGTCAGTTGCAGTCACAGCTTTGCTAATGGGATCATCATGCCCAATGTCAGGTGTTGGCTAGAAGGGCATAAAGAACTTCACAACATTAGACTTTTCCCAGCAGCATACTTTAATGATGAAACTCCATCCAATACTTCTGAATTAGGATGCTTTTTGTGTCCCCGACGTAATCATCCAACTTCATTACGTGACCTCACTAATGCTTTTGTGACTAAACACAGTCAAATCCTCATCTTGAGTTCTGCACTGTTTCTCCTGCAGGTTAGTGGGAGGGTTTCTGACACTCAGCCCCGACTATGGCTTTGTCTTAGAGGATGAGGAGGGAATCTGTGGCTACGCCTTGGGCACTGTGGATGTCAAACCCTTTGTGAAGAAATGCAAAATGAGCTGGATTCCATTCATGCAGGAAAAGTACAACAAGCCTGACTCAGAAAAGGATCTGTCTGAGGCAGAGGCAAGATGATATACTTCTTCACATTTGCACCTCATCCACTCATCTCAAATGCACAATCTAACCAGGTCATTTCTGTTTTTCTTCTTACAGAAAATGATGCTGAGCTTTCATGAGGAGGAGGAGGGTTTGCCAGAATCATTCCTCAGTAATTTCCCATCCCTCATAAAGGTGGATATTCAGGCAAAAGTCACTGACCCTAGTGTGGCCAAAAGCATGATGGGATGTCTCCTCTCATCGCTAAAAGCCAACGGTGGGTGCTTTTGCCTTTTTGTCTAAAGACCATTACACACTGAGCGTAGTTTATTCATGCCATTTAAATTGGATGAAACACATTTATGACTGATGGTATCTTGTACACCAAACACGAAAAACAGTGTTACTTGCCAAGTTTCACATACTGGCCAATCCAAAGATGTTATAAAATCAGATAAAATGGAGATGTTGAAACATTTCCAAAATTGAGTTATGTTGTCAATAACAAAAAGTAACATCTTTTACATTGAACAAAAGGTAGCTCTTAGTTATCAGAGCGGTAAGTAACCCACAGTCATCATGAACCTATGGGCTAAATCTAAATATGAAAATATTATTACATTTAAAGAAGAGAAAGGAAAAGAAAAATTATTGAGCCTTGAACTAATTAAGTAATACTGAGATCCTTTAGATCCATTTGTGTGGTCCTGCCTCTTTTACCACATGTATGAAGTCTACAGGGGAATAGAGGTCTGACATTTGGGTCTTAAATTTTAAATACCTGTCATTGTACAGAAAGATAATAGTCTCAAAGCTGCTATAGAAAGTTAAAAAGCTACAGTGACCTGTTTGAATGCCTTCATTCTCCTGATCATATCTTCACTACACTTTCTTAGGCTCCCATGGTGCCTTCTGTGAGGTCCGGCAAATTGACAAACGGATGTTGGACTTTTATAGCAAACTTGGCTGCTTTGAAGTGGCCAAAATGGAGGGCTTTCCAAAAGATGTCATCATAATGGGGAGAAGCTTGTGAAAGTGAATGATTTGGAAGACCGACCCTTGGAAGAACTTGTACAAAGCAACAGTGGTCTGCATAGAAGACTCAGAGTGTGTCTCACTACCTGTTCAAGTAAATCAATTACACATTTGTAATTTTTTTTTTGCACCATCACAGGCTGCTATTGTAGCTTTATTCTTCGATGTGTGCTCTTCAGAAACTGCTGAAAGCACTCAAGTAATTTAAGGTGCTTCTCATAGTTACTGTGCTTGCCAATCAGAGGTGGTGTGCAAAAGAACGTGCGAGTGCTTGTATTGCCTTTTCAACCAGACTCTTCTCTGGTCTGCAAGACAGCTCGAGCTGGCCAGGTACCAATCAGCCCATAACACTTTCACCGTGTGGTGGGTTGGCATTCTGCTTACGTTCAGTCCACTGCAGGTTTCAGTGAGGGCATTTAGGCCCAACACAGTTAACAGCCTAAAGATACCGTTACTTAGGAGGGGAAAAAAAGTATGTTTTTGCATACACCTTTGCCTGCCATGCTTTATTGCCTCCTCAGCAGTAGTTTGGATGTAGGCTGAGCAAATTCATTTATTTTTTTGTTAATAGTTCTACGTTGACGTTTCACAGTTGTCCAGTCACTTAACAAAGCATTAGTGAACACACCAGCTGAACAAATTGGGTGTATCTGTGTTCTCGGAAGAAAGAATTCATTGTGTGAAATCCATACAGAGAATCTGGAACTAGTTGAGGTGAATTTGGAACCAACAGTGGAGGCCCTTGTCCATAAAAACTGCATGGATATTACTTTTGTGCATAAGCTAGTAGCATGTGTATCTTAATGATACATTTGTGTTTTGTACAGCGATGCCTTTTGGTCTGTTGCCTTTCTTAGTATACTGCAGAGGCTTTGTCTTCCTAATCCCCTGTCCACAGCCCCCCATAGACGATCGGTCCCCACACATTGCCATGGTCTGATGTTGTGCTCATATGTTCTTGAGCCTTAACAAGATTAGACGACCATTCATAAATATAACTATGTGACTAAAACCGTTCCTAAACAGGTTCATAAAGCCATGAGTTCTGATACGAATCCACCGGCCACCAATTTTTCAAGGACATCTGCCAGTGGTGTGATTTCATTTGCATTGAGGCTTGAGTGACTCTGGCAGTAAATCCCACACCTGCAGTTATTTGATTGGCTAGAAGAAATGTAAGTATGATTGTATCTGAAACATGCTCTTCTTTTCAAACATGACGGCGTTCATTCCAGTCCAGTGGTACAACATGCCCAGGCGATACTGTTGCTTGGAAACCTAGGTGGGGTGATAAAAGCCAGAGCCTAAAGTGTCAAGACAGTAAGACAATATTTGACTAGAAAACACAATCTGTTTTGTTAAGATGGCAGTAAATTTTTGTTCACACCCCTATATATTTACATATTTTTCAGGTTTTAAATCATTATTAGTCATGTTTGCATTTTTTTTTTAATTTTGGTATAAACTAAGTCATTTAGCAAACTGATAACTTGTCAAAACACAGAATACAGTTAAAACAGTCTGTCTACTTGTGAACCTTAGTTTTCATATTTTGAGCTTAGTAGTATTTAGGCACAAAATGCTCCCTTGCAGCCTGCCTCCTGAAACAGAGGTTCCCTTCTAATAAGAGGCCTTTAGTCTAGAGTAACTGCTGTGAGAGAAATGCATATAGTTCTGAACATTTGTTGGCGATTTTTCTCAAGTCACTTTTTACAAGTTCTCCTTAGGCCACGTGGGGAACCTGACCTTGCATGGCCATTATGTCTCATGGCTTTCATTTTACAATGCTCCGCTCTTTTGTTCCTGAAGCTGAGGTCACATTCAAAAGGAAAGGGCTTCATTTTTGTGAGGTTCTTATTACATTTATGATATTGAATACACTTCAGTACTTTGGGTTGTAATTACGATTATGTATGTAATGTAGTTATACTTTCTGTAAGGTTTGTATGTAATTAAGATGGTTAATTACAATAAAGTATGTTAAATAATCATTTTTTGTCTGAGTTTTTCCCCTCCTCCTCTATAGACCTCACCACTCCATTGTTTCTTTGGAGTTTATCAACTTATCAACTTTTTAACCATTATTTATTCAAACTGTATTATTACCAAGTCAGGTGTAAATGACCGTTAACAAAGGTCAAATTCTTATACCTAAAGTCGCTGTGAAATTCACTGTCACAGTGTCTATAATGCAAATATAACCTTCAGCTACTCATGTCTTCTGAGTTTTATATGTAATGTTGATAATGATGAACAAGATAATTCCAGTATATTTTAAAAGGCATTAAACTTTTCACCTGCCTTGTTCTGCCACTGTTAAAAAAAATCTGACCTGGGGATATTTCACATCAAACATCACATCACAAGAAATGGAAAGATCGGGAACTAAGAGGAAATGTAGTGATTGTACTTTGTTCCAATCTTTGCACCACCACTTAGAAAATGTCATATCAAAGATTTTATATATATATTCACACTCCGTGATAAAAAGATGGCCCTCTCGATGAGCTTGGAGGTGTTTTGTTATTGGCCACATGCAGCCGCTTGTTTGCTCTTCCCAAGTACCCTGGATGTTTCCCTGAATTTTTCCAACCTGAATTTTCATGACCCGAATTTCACAAACTGATTTTTCCTGATTTAAAATTTTTGTAACAATTATTTTTGACCTATAATTCCAAGACCTGAAATTAAAATACCAAAAGTTTTGCAGGTCAAATTTTACATTTTTTAGTTTAAGTTCTGGTGACACTGATTTTACTCCATAGTCATTGCATATGTTTCCCCATAACTATGATTGGGTGTTTGGTTCTGTCTCTGCAGAGCAGAGCAAGTAGGTGGATTTCAACCATTCAGTTATAACTGAGCGTTTTATTTAACCATTCAATGACAAAAAGCTCACTCCCCCTTTGCAATGACGCTTTCCTCTTTCCCATCACCACTACTGTAAAGAAATCTGTATTTCACATCATCACTGAGCGCAGCACTGATAGAGTAGACTTTGATAAATCCGCGTGCACAGCAGCCAGTGCGTGCGGGAGAAAAAAAAGCTTGAGTATCGACCTTTTTACACAGGTATTGATCAATATCAATACCAGCGTTAGTATCGATATTATTGATATTTGAATCGATCTGCCCACCTCTACTGAACAGAGAGCCGGCCCTAATAATCAACATCAGTGGCTACTAGGACCCCCATGGCCACTAGTGGACCAGTTACCATTATTTTATTTTATGTTATTTTATTATTTTCACCACTTGTGGTCATCACTGATAGATAGCCAGTAATTTTACAGCGCAGCTAGCAAACTCACCGGTTTGCTAATTTTAGGTTTCTTAGGAACGTTTATTTAAAACCAGATATATAATATTTTTAAGATTTATAGGTAGAGATGTTTGGATTACATTAAGGCTGGTCTTAGCATACCAAATACACACAAGCTAAACTGAACATAAATAAACTTACCACGACAGTATACAGTCAGAATCCAAACTAAAACTCGAATAGGACACATTAAAATATGTTGCTAATATTGAGCATTCAAACCCCCTAAAGGAATTATGGATGAATTTTGAAAAAGCGGTAGAATTCCCCTTTTAAGTCAGATGTCCTGCTGCAACAACGGAGTCAGAAACTACAGCAATAATTTACAGTAAATTAAGAATTTTAATAAGATTCGTTAAGACATTAATGGACCGAAACATTTTTCTCTCTCTCTCTATACAAAGAAACTAAATAAACGTGTCATTAATGTATACAGTAAAATTGAAATAACTCCTGATATGAAAATTTCTGTTGGTGATGTCATAACTCCTGCGCCGTGCTGAGTAACTCGTCACATGTTTTGGAGACGCTGCTGTCTGGGCTCCTTATAATTCAGTCTCAATTTTACTGGATTATACTGAACACTGAACACAAGTATGTCGTTTTTAGAGGACGATTCCTCCGACGGTGGAACGGGTGCACGTTCACAGCTGGAAAGCTATGTTTTTAGTAAGCTGCGTTTCCATTGTTTACAAACTCTGCTACTTAAACGTTAGCATACTGGCTAACACACGTGGACTACTGCACGCATTCTCTAAATCCTCACTCATGAAAAGCATGCTAATAATTTATTGAACTTGGTTTCCTGAGGTCGCATGAAATAACGTTACCAGAGAAAAGCTCGTCACATTTATACGATTGTATTGTATTAGGCTGGACTAGTAAAACTCCCCTTTAGCTATTTTGTCTATTACTTTTGCTATTTTCTGTAAAGCTGCAGTAAGAAGAAAACAGCCCCTGATATAACGTTAGTCAATCTGTATTCTGTTCTTTGAATCCCGAAGGCTGTGAGTTATCCTCAGAAGTGCCCTTCTACACCTTTCAAGGGGATGAGGAGGAGAATTTGGAGCATTTTCTGGAACTCCGGACGGTGTGTGGAAGTTTGGTTTTGATCTTAGATAAGGACTGAAGTACAGATGTACTAAATGTGGATGCTCCTTCTGTCTTCCCGCTGCAGATCTGCCTCGGAGAGGGAGCTAAAGAGGAGAACAATGTGGTGGAAGTAACTGCTTCGAACCATCAAGGAAAGAAAATATCCGTGCCTGTAGCAAATCTTCACATATCCTGTCTTCCCATGGTAATACATTTTCGACTGGTTTAGTGGTGGTCGACCCATATGTTTATATATATATATATATATATATATATATATATATATATATATATATATATATATATATATATATTATAATTAATCAGGGACACTGATACCCAGTATTATGACTCGATATTTATTTACTATTATTTTGATCGTTTGACGAATAACACAGTATAGGATGCAAAAAAAGTAGTTTTAAATTAAAATGAATCTTTAAACAGATAATAACCTAAAAAGCTCTCCCTGACATGTAATAGTCAGTCATATTTATAAGAAAAAAAGAGCTCAAATATGTTCAATTAAAGCCTAGATACTAAACATTGTATAAGGCCTAAATACAGACTAAACACCATATGAAGTCTAGATCCAGACTAAAAGTTGTAAAAAGTTTAGAACTGTACATGTATTACAGTAAATATCCAAGTAGTCATGTAGTAAAAGTTGTCTTCTTTGTAAACAAGGTAATTTAATCCAAATCATGCTTATTTCATTATTTCATTATTTCATGGAAACGGCCGGTTTAGTCTAAGCATACTTTTATATAGTAATAATAGAAATTAAATGGACAGAAATTGGGTATAAGTACTTATGTGTAAAAGAGAAGTTATGGTTTCACAAAATAATTTACTGCTTTCACAAAGCTTGTGTGCTTTGTGCACAGAAACATCACTGTCGCCAAACATGGTGTTTTGCCAGTGTGACCTGATAAGATCTGATTTTACGTTCTCACATGAAAAAGACACATACATTGTTTTGTTTTACTTCTGGTAACCTACTGTGAACATGGTGACTCACCTGTCACTACAAGTTCAGTACATCCTGTTAGAAGTAAAATCTGAAGAAACGGTTTAAAACTTGCAACAAGTCATCAGCCGAGAGTGGCTGAGAAGTTTTAGTCGTTCAGCTGCTGTACTTGCTTGCATAATTGATGAATTTACGCTCACTTATTATATGAGTGTTGAATGTGGTCAAGATCAGTTTCATCATCTGATCACATTGCGTCATAGATGTGTTTACGCCTTTTCATGTGGCCAGTCCCGATTGCATAAAACGCATGTTACTGCAAGCTGTGAACAGCGCCTTAGTGTTCGCTGTCTTTCCTGTTATTGTAGAATTGCAGAAAGTCCTGAGACTTGTAATACCTTTTTCAGGTAAGCTTGGGGGAGTTTGAGTTGATGGCACCTGTGACACTGCGCCTGAAATCTGGAAGTGGACCAGTGACTGTTAGTGGATTACACCTAGTTGGTGAGTGTGAAGAAAACTACTCATTTCTTTTGGGTTCTTTAAATAGTGAGAGGTTAACAGAGGAGGAGGGCCAGCTGTTAGAAATCAGTTTCACCCAGGGCTTGGATGCATTTAGAAAATAAAAGTACTGTGGCACTCGTTACACGACTAGCTTACACAGTGTAATCTCTCCTGTTCCTCAGCTTCAGAGAATGATGAAGAATCTGAAGCGTCTGATGAAGATGAGGACTCTGAGGAGGAAATGCCCTCTATTAAGCCAGCCAAGAAGAAACAGAAACTGTAGAATCACATTTTTTATAAAGATTTGAGTATGTTTTATAGAACATGATATTCAATAAACAGTTCCACAAGCAGTTACAACGGGCTGCAAAATGTGAAGCTCCTTTGCTCTTTTTTTCCAGTTTTGACAAGTATTGAGTGGAGGATCATGACCAACTCTAGCTACTTTTTACTTTTGTGATTTCTCATGTGAAAAGGTGTTTTTAATACCTCGTACATTAGAGTTAAGTTCCAAAATGCTATAATTACCTTATACAGAACATAAATCACTGATCTCATGTGTGCTTTATAAACACACTCCAGTTCAGTTCCTTGGATATTTTGAAAAATGGAGGGCCGCAGATTTCTACATTTCTACAAAGGGACATGCAGCATTTTGGAATGAGACTCTTTTTCATTATGTATTTACAATGTACAGTGATTTTTTTTTTTTTTTGTTTGATAATATACAGTTTAGGTAAAGTTTCGCTTTTGCATATATCACTCCTAGGCTTTGTTTGAACAGTTGAATCAAACTTCCTTTCCTTTCTGTTATCCCTGACTTTGCCTAATGTGGTATCTATGTAGATCTTTGTTAGTCCACCTTCCAGTATGTTTTCTGAGGCCGTGGACAGAGTTTTCAGAAGTTTGGATGCAGCGCTGGTCACCAACCCAGGTGGAAACTTTCCTTACGTATCACTGTTTTGTAATACTGTATTATTACAGGTTTTAACAGAGGATTCTGCCTACTTATACTTTTATAAACAGTCACTCTGTATTTGCCTTAAGGAAGGTCACCAGCAGTGATTTCTGCAGCTGTGCATACGTAGTTTTGAGTTTTCGTTGTTTTGAAAGACTGATATGGTTGTGGTTTTGAATGGAACGTTTTCTCCCATTTTTACATTTCTAGATTTTATGAATAAACCTCTCACTGTTTACCAAATCTGGTGCAATCCAGTTACTTCTGCCATGCCTCATTTGGTTAAAAGACATTTTTTTATTGGTGAGCTAAAGTTGTGTATTTTAAGTCAGTGTTGTTTGACTATTTATGTTGTTCTGCGTTGGAACAGCTTAAAATGATTTATTTCATTTTCACTTTGCAATGATTGTGTCAGATGTTTCATGTACAGTGATGCACTTAAATTTGGTAATATACCCTCAATCACTTATTTGGGTGGTAGATCATTCACAGCACAGCAGTGATGCTGGTGTTGTGCTGGTATGAGTGGATCAGACACAGCAGTGCTGCTGGAGTTTATAAATACCTCAGTGTCACTGCTTGACAGAACCAAAACTATCAAGCCAGAAGTGTCCAGTGACCACAAATGACTAAAGAATGACCAACACAAACTTTGCAGCAACAGATGAGCTACTGCCTCTGACTTTACATCCACAAGGTGAACCAACAAGGTAGAAGTGTCTATTTAAGTGTAGACTGCGTCTGATCTTCTCTCACCACTGCAGTGCTGGGAATGACCACGCAAAGAATTCTTGCTCCGTGGTGATCATGTGAGGGTCCCGACACTTAATGAATGGGCCAAGGCGAGCGCCAGGTTTATAAAGGCACATACGCCGACCAGCCACTTCTTGCAGTGATACTGCTACTCTGCGGTGGTCCTATGGGCTCAGCTAACAGAGTCCGCAGAAACACCGATGGATTACAGTCCGTAATAGTAGAACTATAACATGTTCCTATATGGTAAACTGATAAAATGGATTTAACGAAGTGGCTGCTTGGTGTATTGCATATGTAACGAGTATCAGTGGGCGGGCTTCTGTCTCTTACCCTCCTCTACCGAATCTGTGAAAAGGGCTGCTCGAATCCTGAGTCGACTCCGGTTCGAAGTGACAGAAAATTCCAGGCAATCTTGATACCAAAAACCAAAAGACATTTGGTCACAAAATCAGAATCAGAATCTTTGTTCACGCAGTACAAGAGGCACAAGGAAATTTTCTTATAAAATAAAAAAATAACGTATGTATAAATATAAATATAAACACAAAATAGTACACAAACTAAACTTCAGGTAAAAGTATGTTCAATATGAGTACAAATAGAAAAATGAGCTGCTGTACTGAGGCATAAATATACCATACGTATAGATAAGAAATATTTTGAGAATTAAAGAGAGCGTTATTATTAATTAGCAATTAAAGGCTCCTCTGTCAACCAGAGTCCAAAGCTTCGGAGTCGACTCTCGATTCTTTTTTGGGACAGACTCCCAGTCTAACTGCCGAGTGAGCTCGTGACGTCACCCGCCTCCCCTAGTAACCCCGCTCGGCGTCTCCGCAGGAAAAACATCAACATGGTTTGTAATTCAGCCGCTGGTCGGTTTATTAAAAAGATAACGGAACTTATGCTAGCTGTGCCGTCCATGTTGTTTCGGGTGGAAAACTAAGCCGATATGTCAATTTCTAACGGAAAACGAGCTAATGTGAAAATGAGGTTGCTAGCTGGTTTAGCGAGCTACGGTGCTACCAGCTAACGGACAGGGTATCTAACCTAGTTGGTTAGTTCGGCTAGTCTGAAAGAGCACTGAAACCTGTACATATCTAGCTAACATTGTTATCTGTTTTGTGTCCCGCTACTGAAGTTGTCTTGCTGTTTTTTGCTTCTTGATCAAGAATGCTAACCCTAACCCTGGTAAATAAGGGTTACCATAAAACACAGACTCGCCACTAGTTTGCTGGAAAAGCTTAACTGCTTGCTTTATGAAGTTAGCTTCTTGTTGGAATTCCCCGTTCCACCTTAAATGGTACAGCAATTACAGTCAGGCTCCTGGGGCAGAATTCGAATAAGAAGCTAACTCCAGCTCCGTCTTTCCTCAGGTTTGCGCTCAATAACGGGTCCCAGTGAATAAGAAGTCGATTGTAGCTTCGTCTCTATTTGTCGGACACTGTGTGACTCAAGAGAGATACTGCATGCTCAAGGTCTGCTACCGCAGTCTATCGCAGGTCTTAAGCCAAAAAGGAAAATAGCTAGCTCCTAATTTGGGCCTATTTAGACTTAAGTTAACCGGAAGACGTAAAATGATACTGAAAATGAACTCCATAATGTTTGGATCATTTGTGGGATTCAGAATACAAACCCCTTTATAAAACTGGTTATTCAAGAGTTCTTTAGTAAAAGGAATGGTTCTGTTTAGAATCATCAGCTCTGTGTAAAACCTTTTCATACCTAAATAGCTTTTTGCATAGTCATCTGGTTCATCGGATTAATGGAGAATGTGTTGTAGGTTGTTGTACGTAACCTCTTTGAAAATGGTTCTTTATATCATCAAAATCGTTCTTCTCTTGTTACAGTGTCAAACCTATAACAATATAAAATGATTCTGCTGTACATAACCATATACAACACATTCTCCATCAATCTGAAGAACCATTTCATAATGCAAAGAACCTATTATGCATAAAGCTCCTGGTGCTAAATATAATGGTTCTCCTTACTTTAGAACCATGTGAAAAACTTTAAATAGTGTAGATAATTCTTCAGTGATGTAGATGGATGTCACACTTTTGGTCACCTTGTAATCAGTTTTATCTTGCAGATAAAATATGTAGATAAGTTGCTTACGGTCAGGTACATAGGTATTTAGACAGTGACTCAAATTTTGTAATTTTGCCTCTGTACTTCACCACAATAGATTTGAAATGAATCAGTTAAGATGTGATTTGAAGTTTAGACCTTCAGATTTAATTTACATCCAAATGCTAATTTTCCTTCCCTGAGATGCTTTGCTGGGCCTTTAGTGCAGCAGCCTTTGGTTGCTGCTTGTTGCCTACCTTCTTCATGCTCTTTTCTTCCCATTATTCTGGCCATTCTGTTCTTAAGTGTTACCATTGATTTGCATCTTAAGGCAAGGCCTCTATTTACATTTATAAAGATTGTAGTCTTATTTGACAATGACATGCCAACCCCCTCTACAATGGCTGTAACTTGACTAGACGTTGTGAATAGGTTTTTACTGCACCACAGAAAAAAATGTGCGATCATCCACTATAGTTGTCATCCATGGTCTTCCCGGTCTTTTGGTGTTGCAGAGCTATTTAAGACTGTACTAAAAGCTCAATAGAAAGTGGTTGGTTGGACTAGATATAATAAAATTATAGTTTGGGTGGTTATTCTTCCTTAGCTAGAATAAGGTCAGTTGTGTTATGTGGTTAGAAAGGAACCCCCTAGATTGATTTGAGAGTGCTAAACTTATAGGAAAGTGTTTCCCCCTTCTACTTCTGTTTATTTCTTCTGTTTATGTGCAGAAACATTTAAAAAAGCATTTGTGATGGACAAATCCCCCTATTTAGGCTTTATGTAGGATTTCTCAGATTAGCCACATAACATAAGACCAAAGTCATGTCTGTCCAGTAGGAAAGGACCTTTAGACAATCTTTAACCTTGGGCTTAAGTTATCTGGCTAACCACCACATGCTGCTTTGAGAAATACATTTCTGCTTTTAGTCACCAAAATCAGTGTGTAAATGTCTGAAGTTAGATCAGTATATTATAGTCTGTAGTTTGCTGACCTAGATTGTACATGCCATGTTGGAAAGTCTGTTCTGTCTTGTTTGCTTTTTGAAAACTGGCCTGTTTTGAACATTGATGTGATTGAGCTTTTGTGCTGCAGGGTTTGTTATCAATCCTTAGGAAATTAAAGAGTGCACCAGACCAGGAGGTGCGCATCCTGCTTTTGGGCCTTGACAATGGAGGAAAGACAACACTACTGAAGCAGCTGGCTTCTGAGGACATCAGTCACATCACCCCTACACAGGTACACCTGTTTTAAAGATTTAACAAGGATGCAAGAGCAAGGTCATGTGCGTGGAAACGAAGGCAAGCAGCCTTGTTCCATGCCCTGCACACAATTTAGTTTCCTGTACACTGACACCATTGCTACTAGACACTTCTAAAACCTTTCATAAACTAAAGAACACAGCTGTAGGTGACAGGTGTACTGCTTTAATCACACCAACATGCATACAAGTCAAAGTATTTTTTTTCTGATCAAACTGAAAATTTCTGTAACATTAAATTAGAGGTTTACAATAATATTTTATTGTACTGTGATCAGTTATGTCACATTGTGATATATGATTTTTTTTACTTATTGCCCAGCCCAATATTTAATGCCTTTAAGTCACTGGCATTTTCTTCTCTGGTAACACTTAGCCTACATATGTAATGTAACACTCTACACACCTCCGGCTTGTTCTACTGGTGGAAATTTTTGGCCTGTGTTGTAGATGAAATAGCATGTTTCAGTTGCTTTTTTTCTTCTAACAGGGCTTTAATATTAAGAGTGTGCAGTCCCAGGGCTTCAAGCTAAATGTTTGGGACATAGGGGGCCAAAGGAAGATCAGACCATACTGGAGAAACTACTTTGAAAACACAGATGTGCTTGTAAGTGTTTCCAGTAAGACATCTACTCTTGATGCTTTTGCACTCAATGGCGTATGTGCCAGTAGAAACTCTTAGCTATTTATTTCAGTTTGCCCTGCAGCTTCTGACCATAATGATGATGAATGTTTTAATATGCTCACCTAAATGGTGTGTTGACATGTTTAGAACATTCATGTCTGTATTTGCCCAAAGCGTTGCTTTGTGCTTGTGCCTGTTTTGTTAATAGAAGTTGGTTATTTCAGATTTACGTCATTGACAGTGCAGATCGAAAGAGGTTTGAAGAAACAGGGCAGGTAAGCATTTTTGTGTGTGAGAGAGCATGAGAAATATAGAAGGTATCTGTAAAAAATCCCCAAGATCAAGGTCCTTACACTTTCATCACAGTGCTTTTTACAATACATTTGTGAATTCTAAGGTGGTATGAATGAGGAAATCGTGGATTTAATCTAAGTTTGTAAAAAAAACAAAAAAAACCACATTTAACTTTAGCTTTGAAGTAAACAACATGTCATTGTATAAAGAGGATTGAGCAGCACAAATCAAGGTAAGGTTTACACATAATACCATCCTTGGTTGTGTGTTTTTTCCTCACAGGAGCTGGCCGAGCTGCTAGACGAGGAGAAGCTTAGTGGTGTCCCCGTTCTTATCTTTGCCAACAAGCAAGACTTGCTCACTGCTGCTCCAGCATCAGAGATTGCAGAAGGGCTCAACCTGCACACCATTCGAGATCGCATGTGGCAGATTCAGTCCTGTTCTGCTCTTACAGGAGAGGGAGTCCAGGTATGATTTACCATGGAAACCTTTAAGATTTTATGGAGAGATAGTGTGTAATTTGTCATATGATTTTTGATAACACACAATATTAAATGTTCAGTTGCTTTTAAACAACAGTATTTTAAAAAAAAATCAAAGTTGTTTAAATTGAGGAAATTCCTTCCTACAAAAAAGTAGTTCCAGCAGCCTATAGTATGTACTGAGTTTCACTGTGCCACCCTACGGCAACCATTGTTACTTATTAATAACAAAAGTAAAAATCTAAAAATTAAATCTTAAGGTTGTGTGGTCAGAACTCTTGTCCAATCCCAGTGTACATAGCAACACTGTTGAATTTTTTTTTTTTGCATTTGCAGTCTATGTTGTTGCACTAAAAGCTTTAGTGTTTTTATTTTGTAAATATTACTGACTTGCATTTTATCTGTTTAGGATGGTATGAACTGGGTCTGCAAGAATGTCACAGCAAAGAAGAAGTAGGAGCATTAGCACATTTTCAAGCTTTCCAGGCATTGTGTGAAAAAGTGAACACTGGACTATGTGGATTCTTCGCCAGCTGGTCCAGGTTATAGGGGAATGAACTCTACTCTGACAGCAGCTGGGGAGGACTAGGACAAGACCTTTAACCCCTGACCCTTCCAAACAGCCACCACCACTGCACTGCAAGTCCCCTGCAACATTCCCCATGGATCCACCATGTCCTGTCGTCAATTGTACTGTCACTTTACTGTTCCTTCAGCCTACAGCCAAGCCTACAACCACCACCCTTAAGATCTACATGTAACTGAGTACTGGAGCTATCAAACCCTAACCTAAACCTACAACATTAGTACTAGGGCCCTACAGTTGCCTAACAAATTCATTTCAAGACTGGCCTTTTTTTCTTCCCCCCACTCTGTATGCGTTCTTTCTGCAAAGGCTTGTTACTTCATGTATTGCAGTTTTATGATGTGCGATCAGCCATGGAAAAATGTGTGGTGGTGCGTCTGTGTGTGTGCGTGGTAAGTGTGGAAACTGGGTTTTGTGTTATTACTTGATGTGGAGTGCTTCTGGTACAGAGATTTTTTTGACTGCATACTAATTTGAGGTGTCAGAGGACACAGACACATACTGTAGAGTCTTTTTTTCCATTTCCTGGTTTTTATATGTTACTCTTTTTAGAGTTTGAGAAATATTTCTGAAGAGTGGCCACCTTGTTGTGGTGTTTTTTGGGTTTTTTTGTTTGTTTGTTTGTTAGTTTTTTTGTTCCCTGTGTAACTTCTGCTCCAAACGAGCATTCTGCTGGCTTGAACTGTAGTGTTATGAAAGCCTAGAAATCAAGTGCACATTCTCTTTTGATTAGTGGGAGATGAGCATCAGGCTAAGACAGTACATACCTCTGGAAGCGCAGCCACCTCCTCTTCCCTTAGGACAGGACGTGAATGGAATTGTTGACAGGTGTGCTGGTAACAGGTTTAGCAGGCTTAAGCATCTGGTTGTGACAGCGGAGTTCTTTATATGTGTGAAATTGCATGCTAGCTTCAAGATGGACTGACTCAATGACCAAAGTAGAGGAGAGATTTGCACCCTGAGACATCAAGAAAATGTGTGTTAGGATGGTGTGTTTTAATTTTCTGTATCTTTTAACATTCCGTACTTGGTGGGATTTTATGTTGTTACTCATAAATTAATGCTGTCAGGACAAAATCTTACATCTTTGTGGAAAACAACAGCTGCCCTGTGCGTATTTTATAATGAATGGACCAACGAAAATGGTCAAACCGTTTTACATTAAATTCAATGAGAACTTATTCCTTGACTGTAAGGTTACCATTTTAGACATAAAAGGTTTTGTTCTGGCAGTGACAATATGCTATCACTGTATTTTTTTTTCTTTTATCCAAATGCTTCTCTTTTTTTAATTAATGAATTCTTTTAAAATAGGCTATAAGGAAAAATGTTATTTACAATTTGGTTTGTTTTTACAGCATCTTCTAGCATGATTTCCAGCATAATAACTGTACTGCAAAGAAAGTAGACACTGCTAAAGTAGTGGACCAACAGCTTCCATTCCATGAATTAAACACTAGGTTCACACCAGGAGAAAACCAGGAAAGTGGATGATATAAACTGTGTCTTTAAATAATTTGTTGGGGTTTATTTTTAGTTTTTTTGTGAGTTTGTGTTGTTTTGGTTTTGTTTTTCATATTTAACGAATAAAATGGCACGGCTCTTGAACCATTTGTTAATTTTCTTGTGTTTGATTCTCTCTCTAAACAAGCATGCTGAGGCTGACAGTGTAACTTGGGTACGCTCTCATTTCGTTTTTCTCTGTGGTACATGGTGGGTCATACCAAACCTGGGCTTGCGATAGTTTTAGGAAGGTGTGGGAGGCTGTTAAAATTGAATGCAGCCCACATGCTGAATGTAAAGCAGGCCTGGCATGATAAAGCAGTTTCATAATGATGAATTCAACTCCTCTGAATAAGAGACTCTTACATAGTTTGATTTATAGCAGAGAGGCAGTTTTGTAGGGTATTGTTTCAGTTACATGGTTCAGTCAAACTAATTTCTATTCATATTCTTTTATGCAAAAGGAGAAGTAGCCACACTCGTCCTCCTATGATCCACAGTAATGTACAATACCTCATTTAGTACCGTTTATCTGTAGTATCTTTTCCATTTTTCACTGTCTTCTTTTGTAGACCAAAACACGACTCTTCTTTCATGTAGATCAAAGTTTTCATTTTTTTTAGCTCTTCATTCCTAAAGCTTTTTCTAATTTAATAAATGAACAGAAGGCCCTTTACTCCTGCTCCACCCTGGGCGTAGAGTCAACAGCGTAAATGTTAATTTATGATTGATGGGATGGTGGTTTGGGCATTGGGGTCAGTCTGGGGTTGGCTGGCAAAGTTTTTGGTTGCTGGGGAGATACCAAACCTAAATGTCATTCAGTATTATAATTTATTAACACATGCTATAAAAACACTAATTCTGTAGTGGCTAGCTTACATTCTAATATGGATAGCATAAGCTACACTGCCACCTCATATCTTCTTAATGATGCTTCTAAAAATTACATTTAGTCTCATTAACATACTTGGTAACTTTTCACCTTTAAGGCTAAACAATGGGGCTGTGCTTGTCCCTCTTTCAATCAAAACACAAGTAAATTGATTTACTATAAAATCCAAAAACCATTTCATTTAATTGAAGTCAAAATCCAATATACTTTAATCAACTGCTGATTTAGAACAAATAGATTTACTACTGTTTTGATTCAGGTGCATTAAATTACAAAGGCTCGCCTTTACAACAGAGTGCTTATGCTCTTTCTTGAATGTGCCTTGAGTTTTTAGTCTGTCACACCTTTTTCTCAAATAAGATTATAGCATAAAATGCATTTTTATGACATATCAGTCTGAAATATTAATTTTCCTTCTCTAGCCATTTGCGTGCTCGGTTTGTAATGTGCATTGCTGTGTAGCTTAGACTGAGCCAAGGGTTGTGGGAATGTAAAAGCATAAATTATGGCATCTTAAACATTGAACAAGTTTTTTCATAAACGTTTTAAATTTTAACATTCAAAATGTAATTTTTGGGGTTTACTAGAATAGAAATACATGCTTCAGTTTACCCAAGAGAAATATTTTTTTTCTCATACTGTACATCTCGCTATCTTAAACACTTTGTTAGAGTTCCTGTGTCTTTAACCCTGCTGTTATGTCATGGGTCAATCTGACCCGTCTCCACTTTGAATTGTTTGAAATATTGTTTGAAATCTCTGAGGAAAAAGTTTATTAAATAGCTATTACAATTGTAAATATACAAGATGTTCTTATAATTTATATTTCTAAATCTTCTGAAAGTTTTATTGGTTTGACTTAACTATTTGCTTGTTTTTGAGTGTACTTAAACCGTGCGGGTCAATTTGATACGTATCTTTATGAATGTGTTTTTTTTTTATTTTAATATATTAGGAGGGTTAAGTACTAGTGAGGCCAGTGTGCTCTGATTGGTCAACCACCAGGGCAGTATCATACTATATGTTCCACCCCGCACTGCTGTGGTTATCCTTACAACAGTTCTGCTGTATCAGTTTGAGCCTGAATCTGATCCTGAAAGTTAGGTAGAACAAGTAAGTAGAGTCACCTTCACATGCTGAACTGGAGTAGGACGATTTAGAGCGGTTTTTACTTTTTAGCTCTCAGTGTGTTGTGTGTGTGGACAGTGCTGGAAGAGGTTATTTTTTAAATGTATTTCACTACAAAACATAAAATACATGTCCTAAACTTTGTAACATATTCTGGTAGATTACTCAATGTGAGTAACATATTCTAAATACTTTGGAATATTTTAACATTTTCTTACATTTTAAAACAGTATAAATGTGTCAATAACACCCTGCTTACTTAAGAAGAATATTATGTTGTCTTCTTTGACGGTAGCAACTAGCTGAAGAGTTTTCCTGAATGTATACAATTGCTGGAAAAGAATCAAGAATATAAAGGTATGTAAACACTAAATATTCAACGCTTTGTCTGAAAAAAAACCCCCAAAAACCCAGTACTTTTTTAAACGATTTATTTCGACAGCGGTCAGCAAGCTGTATTATTTGTCTGCTTCATCGTTCAGTGGAAGCGCTGCCATAGAGAAATACCCTAAACCGTTATGCTAACCACGTTGTATCTTAGGCTAAACATTTCAGCACGAACAAGCATGCGTACAGTTAAAACAGTGTGCAGAAATGTTAAATCATACTTACACGTGAATGCCAGTAACAGATATCCTATATTGTCTGTAAACTTGGAACTGCGTTAAGACTAACGTTAGATGGTGCTAACTACAGGCATCAGACATGTTATCTAGCGCTAGTTAGCATACAGGAGACTGTCAGCTGATATAGGCAGTTATCTATATCTACAGAGTTTGGATAGCCAAGCTAAGCTAACCAATACGCTGCAGACCAAAATAAAACTTACTTCAGGATGCTTCTTCAGGTTGGAAGAGGAATCTTTGAACGCTAAAAGCAAGTTAGTAGCTGGCAAACAAAGCTTGCATGGCACAATGATGTTTCGCTCTCCTTTTTCTTCCTTAAACGTGAAGTTTGAATTTTGAAGACAGAAACTAATTTCTCTCCTGGCTGTATCGTGCAAGCTCCATAATGAAAAGGCAACTAACGAAACCGCAGGAAAACATGTAGTTGCGTGTTTTATTCAAGAGCTTCTGTGAAATACTTGGAATCGCTGTAATTTAATTTGAGAGTGAATAAACACGTTAAATAGATAAATCTTTTTATGTAATCCATTAATTCTACCATAATTTTACCACTGTATTTTGAATACTATCTATTTACTTTGTAACTGTATCAGAACGCATTTACCATGTTTTGTTTTCTAAATTACATGTAGGCAGTTACTCCCCAGCACTGTGTGTGGGTGTGTCAAGCTTGCAGGTAGGTAGGCAACAAGTATTGTGTTATGAGATGACACCACCATGTAACAGAGAAAGGGCTGGAATTACAACAAGGTGGTGTTTCAAGCTGCTTGAGAAAGGTGGTTTCTCTGGGTGAAATGTTCTCCCTCTGGTTTTTACTTTCAGGTTTATAAATTCAAAGACCATTTACACACAAAACCCTATATCGCACACTAAAGGTAAAAACAAGAAAAGCTTTTATATCCCCTTTCATTTTGTTTGCCCTGAGCTAGTTATTGTTATTAGCTTTACAAATTTTATTACTTAGCCATGCTATATGTTTATTTGCTTATAGACTAATCTTTGTTAATCTGATTATCATTTCTACCCGTCCCACCATGGTGCACTTTAATACTGTACAGCAGCTGAAGGACGTATATTTTACTGTATGTTATATTTTTACTTCACTACTTTCACTTCTGCTGGGCCTGTTAGCCTGTTAGCTATCTCCTGTTACAAAGAATATTGAAAACAGACCAGTTAAACTATTTACAAAAATAAAAATACATTTGAAAACAGACCAGTTAAACCTTTTAGTATAAAAATACATAAGGATTAGTGATGATGTGTTGTTTTCAAACAAGTCGGCTCACTGAGCTGGCTCTTTTTGCCCACTTCTAATAAGCACTAGTTGTGGTATAGCTTGTACATAGACCGACATGCAAAGGCAATGTAGAACGTAAACTGATGAACTTTGTTGGTGTTTTTTTATCTGTTTCGCTCTTGTGGTTAATTTACACCATTATGGTATTTGCTCTGCATACTGCAAGCCTTTAGGTTTAATTAATTAAAACATTTATTAATAAGTAATAAAAATATCTACTAAGTTTGCATTGCATGTAGACTCCAAGTAGATTGTAAATGGAATGTAATACAATGACAGTATGAGTCTGCAAATTTGGGAAAGGGATTGAATAATGATGGTTTCAGCTGCAACACAGAGAGAGAGCCTTCAACTACAGACAGACCGAGCTCACAGATAAATAAACAAACATTATTCTGCACTGTCCTTTAAATCTGCTGTTGTTTTTGTTAGAAATGTGCTGGTTTAGTAGAATATTAATTGGATTTAAATTTTTATTCCATTATTTCTTTTTCACTGTATATCGGGGGAGCATGCCTCCCCCTACACTCTCTTAGATGATGCCCTGAGTAAATGTGCTGGTGTGGTAAGGTAAGCAGCACTGCTATGTTTCAGCAGAAGCGCCCCCTCCCCCCCTCAAAGGGCAGGCCTAATGTCATCACGCCATCAAGCCTTATGTTACTATGGGAACCTCTCCAGCTGCCGTATTGCTCAGGTGAAAGGCTCGAGACATGCATCTCCAAAGCGCTCTACGTGTCCTCCATAGATCCTGCTTGTGCCGTTACCTTGAACCTGGTGAATGTCATTTGTTGGTAATTGATGAAAGAATCTCTAGAGACCTTGTATTCAGTCGCCCCCAAAGTGAAAGGACATTAAAGCTCTCATCTTGCTTTTATGACCCACACTTTCACATTTGCTATATCTTCTGTTGCGTTTCTGATTCAGACTGAGCAGGTCTGATTAGCAGGCCTAGTAGCCTGGGCTGTTGAATCTGTCCACAGAGAAGTATAATTTTCAGTGTACAGTGTACACTTTCTCTTAGTCACTGTTCCTCCCCCCCAGCGTCAACCTTTTACTCTATCCCAAAGCTCAACAGACACTATAGCCTGTCTAAGACCTGTCAACACCATTAATGACCTGCTGCTTTGCCTGATCACAGGTTAAAATAGCCTTTCAGCGCTGTGGGTGTGGGCAGTGTTTGAGTCTGTCCCCTGAATGATTTCGGTCAGGGCCGGAACTCTGGAGGGGCCACCTGAACCGTGAAGGACATGGTGATGAGGTGTGTCACCTGCTGTGGAGCTCCCCTCCTCCCTCTAGCGCCTCCTAAGAGAAAGGCCTTCAGGAGAGGTGCTGGATGGAATGAGATCCTGACACCCAGCAAGGGTGACAATGGAAAGCCTTTAGCCCCCCACAGACTGAACCATCATGGGTAATAGTACCAGGAATATTTTGATGTGTGAACTGCAAACCGATGTGACTTTCTTCTTTTCTTTATTTAATTATTTTAGCCATCAATCATTAGTAATGCTGCTCACTTGACATTTTAGCTGGGTCAAATCTGATTGTCTAAATGCAACTCTAGTCTAAATTGATGTATGTCTTTTCTTTAACCCCTTAAAATCCTACAATTACATTATTATTACATAATAAGACTTTATTCAGTCACTACAAGAACTACAACACAAACTTATTCATAGGTAATAGAAGTGTGTAGTAACAATGTAGGCCCACCTGAAATGCCTGGGTACTAGAAAACACTAGACACCAAAAATTAATAGAAAGCTTGGTCTTTAAAGTTTGATGAGAGTTCAAAATCCACTGACTGGACCTTTTGACCAAAACCCTTTTTCTTTGAGTGACCTTTTA
The DNA here is from genome assembly GCA_021613375.1 of Megaleporinus macrocephalus. Lineage (NCBI taxonomy): Eukaryota > Metazoa > Chordata > Actinopteri > Characiformes > Anostomidae > Megaleporinus > Megaleporinus macrocephalus. The sequence continues at coordinate 23,371,810 of CM038706.1, forward strand.
ACTGAATTATGTGAATTTTATTACAACCCCTAGTCCACGTTTAGACAATGTGTGAAATTCTAATAAAAACAAAAAGCACTAAATAGCAAATTCAGGTTGAAAACAGTAAAAACAATATTTTTGTCTTGCCTCCAAATTTGATTCCAACAACACGTTCCAACAAAATGAGGAGTGTAGTATGTTTCCAGTCATACATTATATTTGCTTTCAAAGGCACGTAATAAACTTATGGGCTGAAGAAAGTGTAATATTGTGATGCTGGCACAGAAGATGACACATGTCAAAAGTTCTTTTATTACACAAGGCAGCTGAGGAGAACCAGCGGCATAGTCGGTAGGTCACCTTTAGCCATTCACTCTTACTTAATAGTAGATTCACAGACCCACCTACTACCCCACAGCCCAACACATTAACACATAACCACAACCAAATTAGAGAAAAGTCTATTTACCCACAGCCTTGGTGCCTCCCGTGAGCCTATTACTTGGCCTCCCTGCATAGCCACATCTCCTGCAGGCACGCATGGTAACAGCGGGATAGCACAATATTTTACCATTCTCCTGTTGTACTAGTCTTCGGCTTTGCATTCATACAGGCCCTTTGTTGGCCTATTTTGACTTTAATACATATTTCGAATGTGAGGCCTGGACTGAAAGTAGTCCTGCCTACCAACTGCATTCTCTGATCATGCAGCCATGTTGTTGTAACGTGTGCAGAATGTCGCTTGGTGTTGTTATGTTGAAATGACCATGGACATCCCTGTGAAAGACAGAGCCTACAACCAGTATATACTTCCCCAAAATCAGTGTTAATGGTGTTTTTTCAGATACCACAATACCATGACAGATGTTTGCGTTACGTTGGTAATAATTTGTATTTCTTTGGCCCAAAGAAAGCAACATCCATCCTTATTCATAAGAGACTTGGCCATTCCTGGATGCTCCTTAAATCCACACATGCCTGCATCACTTGTTTAAGATGTCTTTTCACAATGTTCCTGATCTTAAACTGTTCCTGTCCCAGTTTTTGGCATCAATTTCAGAATGAGCTTATATTAAAAAAAACAAAACAATTTAATAAAAAAGTGGATCTGAGGGACAATGATTCAGTCTCACTTCCTGCTCAAAAATGTGGGGGTGTGGCTAAAATATATGCGTGATATGAAATGTGGGATAGTGTTATACCTCAAAATATAAGGGTTTGGCGGTGTGAAACAGCCACTCCCCAAAAGAAAGTACACTTTAAATTATGATTTAGTATATTGTTGCTGTCCAATCTCCAAAATTGCCACTTTATAGAAAAGACCAAAAACATACTTTATTTGTAATGTCAAGTCAATGGAATCAAAATTCTTTCCAAGATATTTTTTTACACCATGTAAATGACCATTGGCATGTGCAAATAATGTAGAAAACTCAAAACTCAAAATCAACAAAAATAGAGATTCATGTTTTTCATTGGAAAGTGACGATATGTTTAGACTATTAATATCACTATTAATGCTCGGTAATTATCCATGGTCTAAATACTTCATTGTATTCTAATTGTTTCTTATACTGTGGGATTATAGTGTGAACTATATTCAGTGGAAAACTCCATATAAACAATGTTTAAAATGAAGCAGATTTTAATACCATTCACAAATTACCTAACTCTGAAGTAGGAGCCTCAGAGTTCTCATTTTGCTACCTGGTGGCTGGTGCCTCGTTCAAAGCTCTATGTCATGGCCTGAGCCTGGTACACAGTTAAAGTTTGCTCGCACGTATCCAAGGAAACCCGTGCCCACCTGAGAAGTAACATCAGGACATGTGAAAGATAATTGGTCCACAGAGACTCTCTTAAAGATGGTATAGATAGTATAGCACTGAAATACATTCTACTGTAACAGATCCTTTGAATAAAACCACAGTGAGAAACCAGTTATATCTATTTCTGATTCCTCTTTACGACTCGCTTCAGTCTTTCCTCTTGCACATGTAGCACGTGGTGAGGTGTGATGATGGCTGGTTTTGGTCTGTGTGTAGTCACTCTGTGTTAACTTACTGACTTGGGCTGAGTCATGATGACGCACATGCTCAGGAAACACAGTGAGTGGAGAGTTGCCTGGAACAGGTTACAGTAAAACCTACACATGAAACGCAAGACAGTTATAGGCCACCACATGCTGGAAGCAACGCCTCTTGCGTAATGTAGCACAGCGCAGCAGATACATGGACTGATTTACACTGAGGGCACTGATACACACTCACTGATACAAGTTCATTTTACTCTCTACAAAATTTAAAGGAATAACATTTTTTTTCTAGATTTAAAAGAATAAAACTTTTAACACTATTTAGTGACTGTCAGTTGTTTTTTTATCAGCTAACTAAGGGAGCATTGAGTCGATGGCTTTTTTTGTATTGAATTTGAAAAAGTAGGTATATATGAACATGAAACACTGAGACAATTGATAAACAGCTATAAACCGACAAATACATTTATGACTACAAAACATAGATAATATTCCTGTAACAAAACTAATAAAGAAAAAAATTAAAGAAGGCAAGAGTATGGCTTATTAATTTTAAAAGGTAGATGGAAGAACCTAAAACCAGTTGGATAATTCATTTTGATTGACCAGCTGTGGATGACATATGGTAGATTTCAAAATGGCCTGGTTGTGGGTTTAATTCAACATGATGAAAGATAATAGACTAAAGGAAAAACATCCACACAGCAAAACATATCAGAAGATTTTACTTGCATTAATTTCTATCAGACATATTACAAGAGTTCTTAAAGGGGCCCTATTATGCTCAGTTTCAGTGCTTAATATTAAATTTTTTAAGGTCTATTAAAATAGATTCAGCTTGCTAAAAACACAACCTTTGTCTCATACTGTATATCTGTATTCATCCTCTGCCTGAAACACTGTTAGAGCTCCTGTGTCTTTAAGCCCTGCCGCTCAATGACTCCAGTGTGGTCTGATTTGTCAGTTCACCCACTCTGTTCCGACTGGTCAACCACCAGAGAGATTGAAAGTGGTCTCATTGCGTGAGGTCATGCCAAGCATACTGACAGGCGAGCAATTAGGACTGTGTTACAAAATGACATCACCTTGTAACAAAAAAAGGGCAGGAATTCCAATATGGCATTTCAGGCAACTAATGAAAGTGTTTTCTGTGAGGGAGAGTTTTCTGTGAGGGAGAGTTTCTCTATCTGGCGTGTACTTTGGGCCTTTTAACCTTACGCAGTGAGCTACATAACACATTAAAAAAAGATAAAAACTGGGAAAGCATAATACGTCTCCTTTTCATTTGGGAATGACACCCACTACTGAATGACAGGAGGCCTATAAACGCAGAGCTGTATGATTCCAAAAATGAGAACTAGCATGTGCACTTTAATTAAAAACAATGGTTTGGCCTGTGGCCTTTATGTTGGCTTTTATGTTGTTTACTTTACAGTCACTTCTTATAGACAGTGCAAGAGATTTGAGAGTGAGTGTCATTGGAATTAGAGAAGTCAAGTTCAGCCATGCCCTGTATGTGCACATATGTGTATGTATGTTCTGGTATCAACTTGTCAGTGCGTCACTACAATGGTGTGCATTTGCTTATGTTCACAGGGGTGTGGCTAGATGTGCTTGACAGCTGTGTGTTTCTATGACAGCCTTCCATGTGTGTGTGTGTGTGTGTGTGTGTGCCCCGGCAGAGGGGCCTCTGTGAAGGTGTGTGTTTTAGTGCTGCCGCTCTGCTGGGAGGCTGGCTCTCAGCTGTTGTGCAGCTGCTGTTTGCATTAGCCGTCCTCGAACCCTGCACATTTACCCGCTCCTCTCTATGACACATCACACTTCTGTTTCCGAAAGCCCCCTGCCTAATCAAAGACATCCACACACAGTATGGGATGAGTCAGGCCTGCGAACGCTGCACACAACTGCCGGTTTCATATTCCTGTAATGAGTAACCAGAGACGGGGAAATCTGCTGCTCTGGCTGCCCTCTTTGTTACCTGAGCGCCCCCCACCCCCCACCCCCCCATCCAATTATTAACATAGGGGCCTGGGAATTCAGACCATAATGCTGCTGCTCCTGCAGCACATGCTAAACAGAGCTCCTGCTGTGTGCTGCAATAATCATTCTATTAAACTCACTAAATTAGCCATGCGCTGAAAACAGTAAAGCCTTCATTTGACTTGATTTTAAATAATTGCTACATTAAATAAAATGCAGTTGTTGTCGTTAACTTTATGGCAAAAGGAAAATGTACGTTAGGTAATATTGGACAGTTTCTGTTAGTTGATTCATCATAAAATGTTTCTATAAAATAATATAAAGGGCAGCTGGCTTTTTCATATGGGTATGAGGTTGTGATGTAACAGCAGCCAGGAGCTTCATCAACACCTACATTTTAGAGATACTTGTATTGATATAATTTTAAAGTGCAAATTTAAATATAATGCATTCTGTTAAATCAGTATTTACAGTAGGTATAAATGTGTGATGTTTCATAAGAAAAAGAATTGGTGAAAAAGAGAAACAATGCTTTTCAGTGTCATTATGAACTTGGTTTGCAGAATATCAGCCTCATGCATCAACATTTTAACTTAAATTAAAGTCTATATTTTAAGCTCCAGCAAAAAAATCTATTTTATGCTAAATAATAATTTAAAACAAACCTAAAATGGCATCTCTAGTCATTTCTCATCAGTCATATTCTACGTAAATATGTTGTAAAGCATCTGAACCACTACTGAGACTTTATAATGAGCTCTAATTAGAACTCCCACTTTCGTAGATCAGTGGATGTCCCCCCAGGTCCGTGAAATTATCCACATGCCCTTGCAACTCCCCTGGTCGTGCGTCTCTAGGCCCTAAGAGGGATTTTGGATTATCCCGCCTGGCTTTAGGGATTGGAGTCACAATGTGCTGGATGGCAGAAATCTTAATTCTGCATGGTAAATAGATTATTGGGCATGTGAGGGGATGACAACACGTTTGGGTGAGGATGGGTGGGTGTGGACTTTAACACAAATTAGTGTGTTTCTTAGCTCCCACTACTATTTCCCTTCTCGTTATTTCCTTTCCTCGGTTTATTTCACCCTTAGTGACAGTGGAACAGTCAGGCAGAGGGGAGTTAGAAAGGAAGAATGAAAGTCATTAGCTAGCGTGCTGGCACTATAGTGCTGTAAAGTTTGGCTGCAGTGAGAGGCCAGCGGCTTTGGCCTCCTCTGCTTCACACTGATCCCTGCTGAGGTTTCCTGGGGATTCGCATTTTCTCAGCACAAACTGTGCTCATGCTGCAATTTTTCTTCGGACATTCAGACCCAAAAGAAAGTACAGCCTTTCAACCTGGAGTGTGTGGAAAATGAGTAACAGAGAGAGATTCTGATATTAGCTAAATGTATTTTTGCATTATGATGAGGGTTCTGCTACACTAATCAACAAAGATGCACCTGAATGGTAGTGTCTGAGGCGTGACTAATAACGATGTGTCGTGGCGTGTATGAGACAGCTGTGGTGGAATGCCTATGAATGACGAGAACACTGATCTCTAGTGAAGACTGCAGAATCATCTAGGCTGTCATGCATCTATCGCTACAAAAGAAAATAAACCCTGTGAACTCTCCACTCTCTTAAACTACCCTCAGTGTAATAGAATAAAAGATTTTAAAGTTTAAGGTTTGTATTACTATAAAATATTGCTGTTGTTCATGTAACATATATATTTTGCATAAACTTTGCATTTATTTTGCATTTAAACCATTATTGGGTGAAGTAATTATGCTTGGGTGGAGCATCTAGACAGGCCTAGGCCTTTATCAGCTTGGATGGATCGAGGCTCACCACTTTGCTTGTGGCTTGAGTAACCTGTATGTTAAAAGTACTATGAATGCTGAACAATACACATTTTGGGGCATTGTCAAAGATATCCATGCTTATTTCAACATGAAAACACCAAGCCATTACTGATTACTGATGGTTTCAGTATATAATCACTGTAAAATCATAAAGCCAGACAAAAACCAGCTGCTTCTCTGAGTTTGGCTTGGTTTAAATGTACAATCATCAAAATCTGCTGTAATTTAGTAAATATTACAAGCTGTTCACACTACAAGCTTCAGATAGAAACTGCTGAGCCTCTCAGATTGTAGGCAGAGACTACTGCTCCTGAATCAGCCTGTAGGCCAAGATTGCTGCAACTGTTTAGTGAATTTTCAGTTCCACCATAAATAGTGCTGCAGTTGCAGTCGGGCACAGGCTGTAGAGTTTAAGGTGGAACAGAACATTTGATTTAGAAGCTTGCAAAAAGAAAGTGAACTTCATCCTCATTTAAAGATGAACATCAACCATGCACACTAATAGTTCAGTTCCTTGAAAAGGGTATGAAGAATGCTGACATCCTGGTCACAGCCTAGAATGGAAAATGTGATCGTATATAAATTTGGGGGGCATAAACATTAATAAGTCAAGACTGTTACATAATAGTCTGGAATTTTGGAATTTAACTATTTTACCAACCTCTTTTCCAAATGCAAAGATTAATATTTAAAGGAGGCACAAGAGTATTTGTGGTTCATGGTATGTCAGTGCTGTGAACTGAACTCTCCTTGTTCAGATATGACAATACAAATTCAGGTTTACATTCTATGGGACTTTTAAGTGTTCCTAGTATGAAAGGTGATGTAAGACAGTGCTAAACATTTTCCTGTTCCAATTTTCTTGTAATGAGCATATACTGAGAAAAAAAACTAATTGTATACAGTCAAAAATCAGAAGCCATGTTTTGTACTGTTTTTGATTTAACAGAGTATTTACTTACCTTTCTCTTCTGTTTTTATTTGTATTTCACTGTAACCCGTACCTGAATTGAGGTTTGTAAAAAGTTATGTAGTTATGAAACTCTGTGGTTCTTGGCTTTTTTCTTGGATTTATAGTTCTATGAGAATCTTTTATATTATAGGATATTTACAGTACCATTAAAAAGGTTCTTATGTACAAAAAGGGTTCTCACTTCTCATGTACAAAAACAACCCTGAAAAGTTGTTTAGGGAGAGAAAAGTGGTTCTTCCATGGCAGTGGTGGTCACCACCCCTCCAGTAGATCTACCTCCAGCCCACACTTAACACATTATGAAATGTAGAATGTCTGAAGGCAATAATTAGATGGGTCAAGAAGAATTGATTAGGGTTGGAGCTAAAGTCTGCAGGGCTGGTGACGACTGCTTCATGACACTGTCCAAAACTATGCTGTCTAGCATCCTTTTTGAAGAATGTGGACTAAAGGAGACGAAATGTGCGCTGAATCACTCCAATTTTCTGGAAAAGTAAAGGTAGAAAATTATGTCAATCTGCACGCCAGCTCCACTACCATCTATTACACACATGGTCAAGTAACTAACAGATGTCAAGCTTCCTTTACACATGCACTGATACACCTTAGAGCACTATACTCAAAACCTACAGCCTCTCCAAACCCTGCAAACGACTGAGGGAGTAAATGTGTGCAACCTTCTTCTCAGGGACGCCCCAGACATGGTTTAATAATGCATGTTAAAAGAGGGGAGAGCTCATAGCGAATTCTCTTTAATCTGATCAGCTGTCACATGTGACACTTCACCCAGCCCTATAGCAGGACTGGGACGGCAAAGCTTACTGTGAGAATGCAAACCAAAGAGCTAGCCTCGGCCTGTGATGGCCTCAAAGGAAGCAGCAGTGTGAAAGGCCCTGCGGCCTTTATCCAAATATGTCTACACCCTTATCTCCCCACCTCTCTCTCTTCCCCTCTCTCACGCTCCTACACCTACACACTATCTCAAAAGGAAAAAAAATATGGGAACAATTCACATTGTCTGAGGTGGATTCGGTCCAGGAGAGGTTTTAGGAGTCCTAACGGCTAACGGGTGTTATCTTTTCTCCCCAGGCCTTGTGAAATATGACCAGCGCAGGCATGATCACATGTGAAGAGGAGTCAGAGCTGAGTGGCTGCCGCTGCCTCTGCTGCGTTTTTGCAATCGATCCTTCCGGCAGGCCAGGAGTCCTCCCACGGGCTGCAGTCAGTCCGCATGAGCAGCTCCAGTGTGATTAGCATCATGGGACGGTGTGGAGCTCTGAAAAACAAACCCATTGTGGAGCGCTCAGAGCATATGGCGTGTCCACCCACAGCGAGCCGGCAGGGGAAGATAAAAAAAAATAATAAGGAGGAGAAGAAGATGGATTGTATTCAGATCTCTAATTGGTCACAAAGTGTCGACGGCACTGTGTGTGCATGTGTGTGTGTGTGTAACGAGTGTGGATGCGAGGGGCCGTGGGAGGAGAAGGACAGGAACGTTACACTCCATAAATAAATGATGAGCTTCTCTTGGAGACTGATGACTTTCCGCTTCTTCTTCTCCTTCTTCTCCTCCACCCCTTTTCACCCTCCCCCCTCCCCTACAGCTGTCTCTCCTCCCACCCCCAAATTCCACTATGCTTTAATGGGATCTCTGAGTCTGACGCATCACAGGGCAACCCGTAACAGTCGTCACCACTTCTGTCATCCTCTGGTTCCTCCAAGTCTGTCGTGCCAGAGAGCTATATCAGATGTGGAGGGGGGATTTGCGATGACTCGCCGCTGTTATTCTGGTAGTTGTGTTGCCATTGGTTTGAGCTATGCCTTCCACCACCTTCCGCGCAGCCTGCTGTAGGTCCAGTGAGTCAGGCACAGGCTGTGGAGTTTTTACAGGAAGGCCACATATTCTAGTTACGCCTCATAAAGCTCGGCAAACAGTAACTACATATTCCCAAAGTCATAAACAAATGATTAAACTGCCTGACAAATGATTAACTGCCTCTAAAACATGGCCCCTCAACACTGTTTTTATAAACAGACACGGCTCAAAAGATGAAATCCAGAGATCACCAACTGACAAATCTCCAGACAGCGCAGCTCACAGACCCACCGCCGGGCATTTCGGCAGATTCTCTTCTAACCAATCTACGCTTCATAGAGGTTTTATATGAGTGTATACAAGATCACCCTCAGGGTCTTCTGGGCCTAATGAGTTATGTGAAATTTTGAAAAATTCTTTTGTTTCCTCTGCTGTATTCAGACTCTCTCTCTCTCTCTCTCTCTCATATATATATATATATATACTATATATATATATATATATATATATATATATATATATATATATATATATATATATATATATATATATATATATATATATATATCCCTATGCTGTACTCTATACTGTAGTGATTCTCTTGCTTCATAGTTAAATTGTGATTGAAAACAAAAAGGGCTAAACAGCCAATACACAAAAAAAATCCAGCTAACATATCAAGTAACATAAGAAACATTAATAAGCAATTGTGTAATCAACCAATCAATAAAAGAAAAAAACATCTCTTTTAAAAGTCCTACATATGTCAATAAATGCAAGTACAAGTGGACGTTTAAACCAATGCATTTCATGCAGCTTAAACTGAAGCCTGTAGTGTTCTAGTAGTCCATGTTCATCACTGTTATATAGAGGGCATGCATTGACATCACTTTACTGACAAAATAAGCCCCCTCAGTTGCACTGAGAGGCAAAACTTTCTGTAACAAGGCTGCGTTTATTAGAGGAAATAATAAAACCAGGAATAAAACCATCAATTACCTGCTGAAACAAAAAGCAGTTGGGCTCGGTAATGTAGAAATCCCTTCCACTGTTTGTTTGGTTCAAGGCTCAGGGCTTATCATCATAAATGCTTTTAATAAATGGGGACAAAAACTTTACAATTAAACAATTAAATTAAACATATTGATTCCAACTGTTTCTGCAAATTGCAGCAATCCATATGACGTCGATGTCAGCTTCCTGTTTGCCAGTTTCTCGATTCAATTTTCCTGTTCCACCTTAAATGGTGCAGCACTAGGTTGAGGGGAAAAAACTGAACGAGACCCTGCCTTAGTTCAGCCTTGTGTGATCTTTTTACTTTTCTTTAGTTAGTACAGCAGTCTGTATAAAGACAGCTCGAAAGTCTTGCTGAATCTGTTTGTACAGTCAATCGCACAACAGCTCTTTTCCATTTTATGTTTTTTAAGGTTTGTGCAAAAATCACACTGAAAACTGACGCTACCACTCAGTTAGTCTTTCTGCCACTCAGTGGGCGTAACCGCAGTGACACCCGCCAACTGTGACATCAGGTGCACACGCTCGACACACAGTACTGTGCAAAAGGAACCTAAGCACAGTATTGAAAAAAATATTGTTTGGCAATAAGTGTGTTTGTGCTTGTAGAAACACCACCTATTACTAAAAGATAAATAAATACAGTAAAGAAAAATGACTTGTTTTATAAAAACAGTTATCATCTTATGAGATGGCTTTAAGAACAAGGTTCTAGTTTACTCTTGAACACCCTCGACCATTGCATAGATTTGTTCAAATTCCATTACCAGCACACTTGATACTACATAATTAAGTACTGAAACCAGATATTAGACAAAAAGTTCAATTAATACTGAGCTGTTGCGAGAAGAAAAACAGTAAATGAACACACTGCCAAACACCACTACATACTGGTCTAATGTTTTTAGCAGTTATCTGTAATATTGACCTTTTCTCAGAGCAATGACTTTGTAAGCATCATTTTCTCAAGTGCCTACATCTTGTGCACAGCACCATCCACATATGGATATCTCTGAAGACTAATATTCATTGTTGATTCCTGTGATGTGCTTTGCTAGGAAAACAAGAGGCTTCAGCTCAAGGACAAGTTGTCAAGGAGATACCTCAAGATTGCAGCGAGTCTAAAGTGCAGCTAAGCATTTGTAGTGGCACAAAGCCATTATCCTAGGGGGGGAAAGGAGACACACCAATAGTATGCAGCATGCAGCTCTGCGCAGTTCAAAGAATGTACACACATGGAGCCTAAATGACGATACCTACTCATGTTTAAAAACGAGTGCAGCATTTACTCAGTGCTCTGTGTCATCTTTAAAAGTGCTCAAGTCAGACCCATGAACAGCACGCAGATCTGGCTCCAGTAACTGCTGTTTATTTTTTTTTATTTTTTAGATTAGAGCCAGAATTCTTGTGTTGCACAAAATATGTACAAAAAGATTGTACTGTATACATTTGTTTCTCAACCAACATTTAATACTCTTTTGAAGCACAATGAAGTTTAGCAGTCCATGCTGTTCTCTCGTATAAAATACATGGGGAAAAAAAAAATGTCAACAGCCATTTTTTTTTTCATAGCCAGACTCAGTTTAGCCTCTTGGAGTTCTGGGTGCATGGCAAGGCTTCTTGGGACTGCTTAAGAGTCACAAACAGGAAGTCCGCAGATTTTCAGCATGTTCCTGACAATCAGTGCCGCACAGGGACCACGAAGACCCACGGGCTCTACCGGAGCTGACAGGCGTTTTAAAGCAGAAGGAGATGTGATCAAAAAGCGAGTGCAGTCACTGATCCTCCTGAACATGCCTTACATGTGCTTTGATGCAGGAAGCAACCATACCCAACAGGAAGCATAATCCAGGAAAGAACGTTTCAGGTGCGGTAGATGGAAAGAGAAGTCCAGAGAAGTCTATGAAAGGCCTGCGCCTTCTTCGAGTGCTGTTTGAGGAGCCTTCCGAGATTAGAACCTGTAACTACACTGCTGGATTCCTTTAGGGCGTTCCTTCCTGAACAGAATTAAGACAAACCCTTCTCCACCTCCAGGCAAATCATAAAAAATATGAATATGCAATTGTAAACATGACAAAGAAACAACTATATCCTCTTGCCTTTCAGGCATTTAAGTAAGAGGTCAATCCCAGCTCACCCCGCCCCTCTGCATGGAGTTAAGTTACATGTGGTTTGGACCTAGAGTAACCAGCCACACACCAGCTCGAGCTGCGGTCGAAGTGAGTTATGAAAACAACGGCATCCCCTTATCTTTTTTTTTTTGAAACCCCTTTTTCTTTAATCAGCAACAACTTTCCTCTAACCGACCACCCTTGTTAACAAGGAGCTTAGAAACCATGTAAACGTAGTAAATGAGATGTATTTTCCCACAGTTACACAGTGAATAACAGGCCCAATTCATGACGGAGAGAGGCTTCCTCTTCCCCAGACACCCTAAAGGCAGGAAGAGGGGGCAGGGAGAGTGCTCGAAACTGGCCCGTTTTACAGGCTAACATTATCTGCTTTGGGTCAGCAGCATCTGCAATTATCCAAGATCTGTTTGTAATTTTAAAAGCACAACCACATCAGTTCTTTAGAAACATTCCCTTTTTAAAAAAAAAAAAAAAAAAAAAACTTAGCACAGGGGCAGACGGGGATTTTAGAAGCTTTTGTGACTTAAGATGGAAGATAATGATATATGTAGTTAGGAAGGCGACACGACGGGTGTCGACTAATATAAAAGGAAAAAAAGTGCCAAAACTTGCCATTGCAATGAACTGTGTTTTTATTTCCTCTTCAGAAAAAACACACAACAGAAAGAAAGAAGAAGTCAACGGGCGAAAGGAAAGGGAGAAGGAAATGAAGAGGAATCAAAAGTGCGCTCCTGACGCTGCTGGAAGGTTAACTGGCGACGTAGTGTTTGGTAGAAGACTGGCTGTACAGGCCGTAGAATTCAGGGTGCCTGTGGCTCTGCGAGGCGTCGATCCAGTCACGCATGGACAGGCTCTGCAGGGGCTGGGCCATGGAGGGTGCTGAGGGCAGGGGGTGTGTGTACTCCTGTGTCCAAGGGAAAGAGCCAGAGCGCGGATAAGGGGTGTGGCCGCGGTGGCCTGATACGGAGGGCACGCTGGAGCAGTAGCAGTTATCCACTGTGCACATGAGGATCTTGCGGCCACCATACTGCGGGAGCACGGCCTGCTGTGAAGAGCTGGCGTTGGGGTAGTGCGAGGGAGTGAAGACAGAGCCTGAATGGTGGGCAGTCGGAGCAGCGCTGCTGCTGCTGCCACCGAGGCCAACAATGTGCTGGGCTGAGCTGCAGGGAGCCATCGTGGTTGGCTGGGAGGACGGGCCTTCGGCAGAGCTGGTGCTGGGACCCAGGAACTGCTGTTTGCTCGCAGGTCCGGAGGAAGAGGAGGACGAGTCTAGGAAGTTGCTACTGCTTTCAGGGAAGGCAGTTGAGTGCTTGCGTTTCTCAGGTGCTGAGCTGCTCGCGCCGCTGGGGTAGACGGGAACGCTTTGGAGGAAGTGTGCAGGAGTGGCGAAGGGTGCTGGACACAAGAGCACAGAGACAAAAGCAAGATGAAAACTAAACTCAATAAGCCTATTCATACTCTGCACATACTCCTTCATAGCAGCTGTCGCCGAGTGGGACAAGCTGTAGGCTTTCCATGAGTAAAAAATTGCTTTTATTTTGTATGAGTGAAAAAGGTCACACTTTTGGGAACACGGTTGCTTTATTCGCATAATCCTGGGGAAGTATTTCTGAAAAATACTGTTTGTTATTTCTGTTTGGTCACTTTGACACTGGATTTAGGACAGTAGCTATTATGGATTAACAGTACCTAACTTCATAATCTCATCCTAGTGTTTACTAATTAGACAAAGTTTGGTAAACATTTTTCTAACTTCAGTAACTTCAACTTTTTTAGCTTAATCTGCGTCAGGCAGCATGACAAGTTGACTGTAATTAGCATAATGACATTACATTTATTAATATTGCAAAACGCTGGTTGTAAGATTTTTAAAAATCCCAAACACTGCTGACACAGTCTCCCGCGTCCCCTCTTGTAACCCAAAGTTGATTAAAAGTCATCACATAAATAATAATGAGGCGATACTGGTTAGTAATCAGAGTTGTACATGCGGCTGTTTAATAGGAGCTGTCCTGTTTTCTCATTATGTTTTATTACGTTTTCACATTTCAGTGGTGTGTGTACTGTTTGGGTGCTTAGTAAGAGACATAACATCTTAAGATCTTAACTCAGGACAAAAGAACTGCCCCAGGTTTTAGGGATAAATGTCTGATTGATGGGCTAACATAGAAGTTCATTGACTTCAGCTGTTTTATAATTTCTATAGCTAGCTAAGTGAATGATCTGGCCTACACCAACTATAGTATTTACTTTCACAGAAGTGTTTGACTGACTGAATCAGATGCATTAAGGTCACTTGGGGCATTAGGGCAGTAGTATGTTAGGTGCAGATTAGATCTAGACTCTGCAGGAAAGCAAATCCGTGTCTGTAACTATGGCTTTTCTGTGCTGTACTTGTCACATACACATACATACATATATACATATACACAAACACATTATATATATATATATATATATATATATATATATATATATATATATATATATATATACAGTACCCCTCCAAAGTTTAGGATCACTTTCATGCAATTTTCATGCAATTCACAAACATTATTGTTCATTTCACAATTAATGTAAGTGTATCGGATGATTTTTAAAGAATAAAAATGTTTGTATTAATTTTTTTTTTGTATTGAGGCTTATTTTGCATATAGTCCTATTATCAGCAATTCTCAGTCCTCTGTCTAAATCTCCTGTTACGGCCACCAATCCAAGTTAAGGATGTTATTGGGCTGATTGGTTGTTAGGACACTCTTGCTCAATTGTGATGCACAGCT
>CM038706.1:25821365-26176365 GCA_021613375.1 Megaleporinus macrocephalus
ACATCTAATTTGGTCATTTTTAAGTTTAAGCATACTACCAACAATGATCGATGTTGTTATGTTCATGAATTGACTCCACAGTATCTAAATATGATATTAATAATAAAACAAGAGTGTACTTCAAATAAGTTTTCAGCCTGTCCAGTTTAAGGAGGGTGCATGCTTTTGCGCATGAAAACATTCCAGAGAAAACAATATAATGTGCATTATGGCAAAGTGTTTCATACATCTCATTATTTATTATTTTACTATTTGTTTGTTACGCTGAACAAACACACCCATTAAACCAACGAATAATCAATTTTAAGAGAATACACCTAATTTATTTTAGGACTAGCAACAGACCTACCAACTGGTGTACTTGACGTAAAATTATGCATCACTATGATATCAATTTATTATTTATTTATATTTCTTTGACAAGAAAAAATCTTTTTATTAACACAGACATGTACATTTTGATGTTATGTGGGATTCTGGAGCTTTACTTTGTAATTTTGATGTAAACAATTTAATTAGCAAATACAAAACATCCATTAATCAGAGCTGAACGGTACAAACTGCATCCTACATAATTTTAGACTAAGCAGGATGAAATCAACAGCTTTCCAGCTCAGAGTAAACAACAATAAATTGACCACTGTATCATTCCTACAAACCAAGTGAATCATAGTTCTACTGTGAAAGGACGTACCCTCTTACTGACCCAGACATAGAGATTTGCACAAAAACACATCCTCCCCCACACAATTCATCTTTCTTTACAAATAACACATTAATTAATCTTGATTACGGCTTGTGTCTCCCCATCTCTATCTCGCTAGCCTCTCTTCCACTACACACAGATAATACACTTATTAGCATATGGCCAGACTCAGCAGTTATAATGTACTTATATGTCTGTGTCTGTGTGTGTGTGTGTGTGTGTGTGTGTGTGTATACACACACACACACACACACACGCTTGTCAGGAAATTGACACCAGACATGGTTTGAAAACGACCGCCATACTTCCTGCTTTCCCTACTGAGCACAGGAGAAAATGCAGTGCAGTTTGTGAACAAATCAGTAAAGAGAGACAACAGGAGACAGACAGTGCTAAGCATTGTTTCCATTCAGTTTTTAACATTTTAGGGGAATCTTCACCCACAAAATAAATAACAGAAAATGCAAATTAATCTGTGCTTCCTTCAAATACCATTATGTGCAAATTCTCCAAAGATAATGTTACATTCTTGCTCCACAAAGTAAGAATACAATTGAGTAAAGGTGCCAAAAATATATTTTCACAAAACTTAAAGGATTTTTTAATTAATACACAAGATTGTGATATTTAAAAAACTAGCAGCCAGCAGTGCCAAACACAAATGTTTTTATTTAGTCTTTTGCTTAACGCAAAACACCAAATACAGTCCAATTTTGTTCTCTTTGTAATGAAACAGGCAGCCCTATATTAGAGGGATTTAAATTCCTGTTCTGAGAGCCCTCTGTCAACTGAACATTAATGTAGCCCTAAAGCCTTATTTCTGCTCCACATACGAAAATATATATGTCCATTTCAAACATGGATGTTAAGCATTAAATCCACAAGGGGGCAGTCTCAAACGTTTCTGAAAACAACAAACATGGTAGACATCATACCAAGTCACACAAACATGTTCCAAAAAGTTCTGCCATTTTTAAAGCTTCTTCTTATTGTGTCCATAGACATATGGCTATGGTTGCATCCCACTTGAACTTTCAACTACACTGCCCCCATGAGTTTTAGTGGCACTGCTCCATTCCGTCCATATCCGGAAGCTTTTAGAGAACGTGAATAAATATGAATTAAATTAATGCAGAGAGCAAACTGAACACTTTGGCAAGTAGACTACTACAAGCTTAGATTAAGTTAACCTGAACACGGCAGCCTTTAGCGCTTAGTCACTGCAAACGTCATCTGGAATACAGTTGACTAAATACCAACAGCAGTTGTCTCAAACAAAAAGATGCCAACATATATTTCAGGATAAGGTCAACATGGAAAAGACTTTGTATATGTTGTTATGGTAACATTATTATGAAGTAAACTCACTTGCATAGAATTAAATTAATTGGCTTTGAGGCGTTTCGCTAGGTTATAAGTATTTCCTTATTTCACCAGCACAGTTCGATGGCGCCATTTGTATACAGGATTTTGTAAATCCATTAATAACCTGTGGTGCAAAGCTTTTACTGCAGCTGCACTGGTCATCTTCCACATGTGGTTGTTTTTTTCTATCTGCTGGGTGTTCTTCTTGTTATTTACCATCTACCAGTAGACTAGAAAAACAAGCACCATCACTTTTTAAGAATTTTGCTGAAATATTAGTTCTTGGGTCATTTCTAGTTGTAACCCGTAATGTCTGGTATTGAATGCTTAGCTCTTTCACACTACATCATTTACACATGGGAACTGCGTTGAAATACCACATTCACCATAATGCATGCTGTAAATAACATTAATGCTGCCGTCTTTCCTCTACTAGCCTTCCTTAACGACAATATCTTGAGTAGTAGTGTCAAAGCAGTTACAGGCTCACTCAGGGTGTTCTGGAAATGTGCTGCTTTTTAGATTGGGTACAATAACACCAGACGGCTTTAAAAACATCCATAAATAAATGCTCAACCAATACTCTACTGTTCGCACACTTTCTATCACTCCTCATTATCCTTCTTTCCCCCATCACGTTTTTCCCTCTTCATTCCAGATGTAATGCAATCCATTGTTATGAGGGAAAAACGGGTCGAGGAATGTGCAAAGTTGGGAGGCAAACATTCCTGCATCTGGAAGTGCTCGAATGGATGTGCGTCTCTTTCCAGATTTTTTCCTTCCCTCTCTCTGGCTTTCTCTTCTCTTCTTTCATTTCCAATTTTGTAACTCGATCCCCTGCTTGTCTTTCCTAATGCAACTCAGTTTAGAGAGAGAATAGCATGAAAGCACGTATGCATATATGCACACTCTCACACAGCATCATGCCAATGACAGAATTGCCACAAGAACACTCATTATTGAAAAGAGTAACAAACAAGAAGCAAACAATATGAAAAGCAGAATCTTGCTGAACAAAAGAAAACTCTATGTGGCCTACCAGCCAGCGCAGAATACAGCGGATGAAATTTTAACAGTGGACCAACAAAACTCTCAAACAGAGGATTTTTTTTCACCTGTGATAACAAAGGGCACTAAAAAAATCAAGCACACATACTGAGCTGATGTTCTTGCTTTACAGAGCAACTTGTTGCACTAAACAGAAAGCTCCACACTGACCACAAAGAGGATGGGGGTTTTTGGTAGCCACCGGGAGACAGAGGTGGGGACTGCACCTGTCTAAAGGATGGGGCTGGGACAGACAGTTGGCAGCAGACAGTTATTTATAACCACGTGTTTACCCCAACATGAGGAAATATGAGGTATACAGAAAAGCTTGGGGGTGGTCGGGCAGTGTTATAGGCAGCATCAGCATCTGCTGTCCTACAACCTCCTATACACATACCTCAAGCTGTAGAGCTGTCAAGCACACGAGCACAATTCACAGCAACTATATCACATAGTTGCACAGATATTGCACATGCACAGGTAATACAAGAAATTATGGCAACATAGTCTTGACAATGTATTACTCATTTATTAGCTATAGTTGTATTACCAAGTTTAAGTTTAGAATTATTCTGTCACTTGTGTTCGCACACAGCAAAATTTATCCTCCAAATTTAACCTATCCCTGCAGTGAAACACCCACATATAAACACACACACTAGTGGACATACACACTAAGCACACATGCCCAGAGCGGTGGGCAGCCCTATCTAATAGTCATAACTAATAGTTTTACATAGTTAAATGGGATTTTGTTTTACAATTTCTATATAATTACATAGTTAGGAAGTAATGCATAGTGGTTTGATGTGAAATGCTCCATTCTGAAGTAGCTTGCTGAGTCAGAATTGCTCATAGTGGTGATAATGGGAACCAGACGTCTGAAGAATTTAATCTCCCTCCAAAAAGTTATTAAACAAAACTGTTACAAATGTGCTGCCTAATGCCTGAGACATTGTTTTATGATTGTTTCATGATTAGGTTTTTGCCTAAAATGTCTTGAAGGGTACATGCAGAGCATGCAGAGAAACTTTCCACTATTTTACCATCATGGATAGTACATATAAAACTCAGAGGGTGGATTTAGGTTCACTGGCGATTTTGGTGAGTAAACCAAATGGCTATATTTATGTCACAGACATAGCGACCACCAAGGTAAAGAAATCTAAGTCAGTACCTATATCTACTGTTTCACATCAACCCACTCATTTCCCATTCCAATGGTGGAATTAAGCAAAAATAATCTAAGCATAATGGCTGATATTATAAGCTAATTATTACTCATTTAAACAACCTACAAAAAACAATGACATGTTTACTCTAAAAATTATTAGGATAAAATGCCACATGAATCGCATATCATGAATGTTGACAATGCCTGCCCTCAGAGTGCCCACAATATGTTAGCTGCACCTTTGACATTTCCTCCATCCTCTGAATGTGACACACATAAGTACAAACACGCTGAAGTTTAAGCGAAGATGGCGTGCCGACGACACCACAAGTTTCGTTCTATCACACTTGCGGCCATTCTGAGTTAAACCTAGTTTCTATGTGCGTCACCAGCATTGCCAGCCAAGCAGAACACCTTTCACCTGGCCGTTTCTCCTAGCAACCGCTTCCAAGCCAAACAATACGGTGGCTGCCCCTCAAATGGAAAAATGATGACACAAACTACATATAAATCGCAATATGCAGATCAATACAGATAAGAGGCATGTGGTTTAATGTAGTAAGGGCACAAAACCACAAGACTGACTCCCACAAATTATGCTCTTCTGCATCTCAATAAGAAGCGACGACAGGGAAAACTGCATGAGCCACTAGATCAGCACTTTCTGAGCCCACGCAGGACAGTGCAGGGGAGACTGTAAGCACACCCGCACATGCACTCTCTTCCTGAATCATATGTCAAACCTGAGCACCAGCAAGCCATCACCACATAACTAACTGTGAGCATGCACAGCCCTACTCAAACCGTAACCAAGCAACAGGATGATATGAAGTTATGTAATGACCACTGCGTCCTCTCGATCTGCAGATACGACAGCCAGAAAAGACCAGACATTTAAATCACAGTCAGTGCTCAAGGGTCAAAGTCTCATTAGGCAATACAGGAAGGAGAAAGAAAATGAGTTACTGACAACAGTCTATTTAAATATATGTTAAACAAGAGTCCCACATTTGTGTATGACAAGCTATTCACTGACTATAGACTACTGATTGGTTAGTACGGGTGTAACAAAGCATTCAGCCCCTGATCACACACCAGTGGGTCGATGAATCCTTTTTCAAATAAATGCCTTAAGAAAATTTTATGACAAAACATACTCGCAAAATCTTCATAAAAGACTGTCTCAGACATCAGGCAACATTTTCACAACCATCTAGTGTGATCATTTGGATGTCAGGTTCCTAATACCAGCACTGTGAATAATCCTCTAAAACAAAGCATTTTATACTAAACTACTTTTTTCTTTTTTTTTTTTACATTATAACCTTTTAATTGTTGGAAATCTTTAAAAACACGGTGAAGGTAACCATGCAGCTGCACCAGAGGGCATAATTAACCGAACGTCCATTCTCCACGATGCATTGTCACACCTCCACGATGCACGTGTTGCTTTGCAACATCACGATTTCATGATGCATTGTTACACCACCGTTAGTACGAGGTTGAAAGTTTAGTTTTCTTTCGTATTTCCAGCATAAACTCAAGCTGATTATGACCTGTTTTGTTACTCTTGACCAATAGCGACCACAATTCTGGAGATTCGCTTTGTAGGCTGGCTAAGACTTTTTCAGTTCTTTGTATTTAGCATCGTTTCCAAATCTATACACCACAGAATCCGGTCTCTCATGTCATCCCATCTCTCTCTTCCAGCGTACTGCATCTGACACCTGCCAGTTAGTCACACAGACAGACACAGACACCGCTTCCCTACTGCTCACCTCCTCCACTGCGGTGCAGATCAGCATGCAGCCCGGCTGTAGCCTACTAAAGAAATAAATAAATAACCCCCTCTCTGCCTTGCCTTTGTCAGAAACAGCGAACATAATCTGCCCTGGCAACGTCGTACAACCTCGATTTATATCTTATTTACCGAGGCTGTGAGCTCCACAAGACTACACGGAGGCATTTTCCAGCCTCTCGTGCGTAAGGACGGAAATAAACAAGAATCTCGGCCGTGTCGTCGCTCATGCTGGGCTGCGAGCCGCCCTGACACGCCGCCTGGCTCAGTTTCCAGAGCCAAACTGCGAGCATTTCGACACAAAAATGTGAGAGCGGCTGTGGCGTTCATCTCTACCCTCGTTGACACGTGTATACAGTGGGGCTCCACACATTCCTTACCCGCCTGCACCAGCTCTAAGGGACTGAATTAGCCTCGTGCTGTGGCAATGCTATTAATAGTAGCTTAGCCCGTATTTCTAGCCGAGGACACACTCACCTAAACTGCCGGCGAAACCGTCCATTTCTGGGGCGAATGTCAAAGAAGGCGACACCTGGGGGGAAGATATTCCTGGCTGCCTCCTGGTGCTGGCGGAGTCCCCCTGTGCTCGAGAAGAAGAGAAGAAAGGGAAGGGGCCTTGACGAGGCGAGCGCGGATTATCAGTCCTCTCTCACGCCGGCTCCTCTATGACTGAGCTGAGGGTTTAGGGGGGGTGGACGAAATGACAAGCGAGCGGTGTTGAGTCTCTGTCCAGGACGACGCAGCACTTTTCTGGGGCACCGGATCACGGCGGCTCCCTGGGCTCCACGACCGTGAACCGCCTCCGTCAGGGGGAGGGAAGGAGGAGAGTAGAGGAGGAGGAGGAAGAGGCGGGAGGGAGGGGAGGAGTGGAGACTCGCGGCTTTGGCTTTCGCGTTTCCGACTCCGCCTGGTTTGGCACACGAGGCTTCCCTTCGAGTACTGGGTCCTCCTCGCCTGAGGTTTCTTAAAGAGTCTCTCGACCCCGCAGCGCCTTTTCACTTACTTAACAGTATGGGTTTTGAAAGTTGCGATTAGGACAAACAGGAAAAAAAACAAATACAAACAAAACAAAATAGCGTGAAACGTTGTGTATTTGGAATCAGACATCACTTTGGTGTTACAACTGCACCTGACATACACTGGAATGAACCACAACTAAAAGTGGGCCCCTTGCAATAATGACATAATCTGTTAAATAGAATAACCTGTTCCTATAATAGATTTCTTAAATGAAAACTAGGGAAAGGGGGAATTTTTTTTAGCAAATAAAGGGGCTCAGAACTCACTAAGTATAGTGGTTTAGACACAGATGAGGCAGATGTATATTCACTACGAAAGTGGTCGTATGAGCCCATAAAAAGACATGTGGCTATATCCCAGTAGCCAGACCCTAAACACACCCCTGGGCTAGTTCCAGTTCTGAACAACCAGAGAAGGCTGCTATCAACATATATCATATGCCCTATATGGATAGCTAAAAAAGGAGTTTAAAATAATGATGCACTATCCGTGGATCATGTGGTAGCTACATTCCAACAGACTGTATAGCTGTACAATTCAGCCTCCCCATCACCTGGTAGTATGATTCAAGTCCAGTAGCCCCACCCCTGTTTTTACTCCTCACTTGATATGTTCTAGCTTTACACAGCATTGAAACACAGCAGTGTTCTCTGAAACTAAGTGAGCATGTGGTAGAAGTAGTTGATAAATAGCAGCAGCCCCCTGTGCTGGCCAAAACAAGTACAAAGCGAGGCGACTGCCCATCTGCTGTGCTGCAGGTATTATGACCTCCTAGCTTTTCATTCACAGTTAAAACAGGCACATTCTCAAGGACAAGCCACCAAAACAGGATGGGTCTACTAGCCCGCTAAAAACGTAGAGAATCAGAATAAGAACCTGGAGAACAGGAAGCCAGTTTTCGGCTTATTTATTCCTTTCAGCCCAAAAGCAGTCAGTTTTAGTGGAGAAATGTGATAAATCCTGAAGCTAGCTGACTCCCCTAAATGAGTTTTGATAACTTGATACTCCTGCCAAGATAAAAATTAATTGCTTTGGCAAAAAGCCTCTTTCACTTGGTGAACACCTACACACTGAAGATGAACATGCAGAATATCTCCCACTTCAGGAGAAAAACACTAAAAGTGTGACATGAACATTTTAATATATCCATCTTTAAATACAAGATTTATCGTTAATGCATGTATTTTTTTATGCTTTGACACTCTCAGTTTTGTAATTGGTGTACGGTTCTCTTAATCATGAAGAAGGTGTGTACACTCTCCTCCTCAAACACCTCCAAAACACGGCCATATCTTTAGCTCCTTATGCACCTTTTCTTCCATCACACTACAGTATACTGGGATAATGATGACTGATTACTAATCACTGCCTGTGTTTCAGTTATGGAGCTAATACACTTGAGGAAAGTCAATCGTTAAGTGAAAATGTAAGGGTTTAAAACCCTCGGCGTTTGTGTCTGCAACACATTTAATCTCAGAAAATACTTCAGAGTAAATCTAAGGGAAAATTTCACTTAAGATGTATTATGCAACCGTTACCTTTTCAGCCGTTTTCTTTGATAACAGTGGCACTATAACTATATATATATATATATATATATATATATATATATATATATATATATATATATATATATATATATATATATATATGATTATGATACAATAATACAGTGGCAGCAAAACAAACCAAAGACTATCTTGAACAATTCGACTAATTTTGGATTTTAGCCAATCTGGGTACGTTCAGGTGATGGAGGAGGAATCAATACATATCGAAATAAACGGCCAGTTGGGGGCCCTGAATTAACGTTACCTGAGCTTCAGCTTGTGCATTAATTTGCCCTGGTGGTCGCCGTAGTTCACGCAACTGTTAACGTTTCCTTAACACAGGACAATGCTAACGTAGCTGTAAACAAGTCCTCGGTTACATTCACTTATCAGTTACACAGTCCTGATGTTACCTGAACGCTTTAAATCATATACCTAAAGAAAAACTCTCAAACTGCTTTGTTACATAACAAGGCTAAGACTGACTACCGTTAGCTACCCAGACTCCTAGCTAAATAACTTACTAAACGACTAAAGCGACTTAAATAAACGCACGCATAAATCTAAGTAACAACAACAACAACAACAGTAATTTGCTGATATAAATTCCATTTAAAATAATAAACTAGGTGACATACGGGTACACTGGCCGGATCAGGCTCGCTCTCAACCGTCCAGATCAGAATTTGAATGATGAGCGCGACTGTGCGCGGGAACTGCGGCGGGAATCTATGCGCTAGGTTAACAGAGCCATTCAATCACGTGAGCTCACTTTAAGGGCAATTCCACCGTTTTTTATAAATTTCCACACATAGTCCGGCTATAAACACAATTGTTATTCTGTTTGTTCTTATGACTTTGATTCTTATGATTTTTTGCTTTGTTTTAGGTTGTATGTATACCTTTTAAAGTCATTTTATATTAATTAGTATATAGTTTTCTTTTATATTGATACATTTCTAATATTAATGTATTGTATATTTATTACGTTTATACGTTTTTTGTTGTTGTTTTTTTCAGATTTTCAGTTTTTTCCTCTCAAAATTACAAATACACCAGATCATTTACATGCACTAAATGGGTATAGTTTGACAGATACTATTACTGTGTGCAGTTTAAGCATTAAAATGCTGATATTGCTGAAATTTATATTATTTATATTCTCCATTGTATTTTTACTAGCACTCTTTAATAAATCTAAAAAAAATCTTACTTAATTACTGGATAATTGAATGGAATAATTTGTAGAATGCCCAATCACTAAAATAATTAAGAGCTACTGCTGGGCCTTCTTGGCTATGCAGGTGGTGTTAAGGGTTCTGGTGAGGTTGTACTTGATGTGCACACCAAAGAACACAGAGTCTTTTTATGCATTCCATTCTGAAGGCAGTTCCCTAACTAGTCACTGCATTCAAAGCCTCTCTCGTCTGTGCAGAATTTTTACTAAAAAAGGGCCTCAATAGACATTGCAATTGGAAACAGTTCATTTTTGTGTACATTTGCTTCTTATTCAGCGTGACCTACAGATGTATTTACTCTCTCATTATCTTACATTTACCTGTGGTGCACTACCTTAATGTATATAGTTGTTTTACTGTCATTCCTTTTTGTGGGAATTCATTATATGAAGAGTAGGCTGCTTAAAGGAGTCATGTGTGACATTACATGCTTGAGTTGGTGCCTATTAATACAGATAATTGTGACTACTTCAGACAAAACGTACATTTGTAAACAGTGATGGCACTCTCTGCATTTGAACAGCATGAGATTGCCTTCGTCTACAAGGATACATGCAATTCTACATACAGATTTAGATAAAAATAAAACTAAACTTTTCTGCCTTTCGAATGGGGCAGTATTTGTCTGAGGAGCTTGCAAATGCTGCCTTAAAATGCGGCCTTCTGCATTTACCTCCCAGTTTAACTCTCCACAGCTGAGTCATTGATGTGCAATGGAGAGTGATCACTGTGAGTGTCGCTGAACAGAAGCACAATGGGTGGCCAGGGTTAGCTATTGCCATTCTAGAAAGAGGCATGGCCACCCTTCTTACCTCTCCAATTATGTGAGGCAGTCAACCATCATCAGTCACTAAAGCATAATTTATGCTTCATGTTGAAAATTTGCCGTCACAGGACTTAACAATCAGGTATAAGAGTCTGATGACACTGCATGTAATAATATGGCAGGTTAATTTGCTAAGCAAACAGGTGAGTAAATAATCACTGGGTCCTTTGGGCAGTGCTGGCTTGTGAGCTGCTTTATAAAGTGGCTGTGTGATGGTATGATGAGTGAACTATCAAAAAAGGCAGTTGTTTGCAATCATTTATTCTGCCGATTACTTTTGAAATAACAGTTGAATACATGCATGAGTTGTACGCTACCTTATAACTTTCTGGTTGTTAGATTCATTTATAACATGTAGCAGAGCATCCTAAATCAATAACCTCTCTGGTCGGTCTATATGAAATGGTTTTCTTAAGGTTAATCTGCACTGAAAAAGTGATACATTTTATTTAATTTAATTTTCTTCATTCTAACGTGTGATTACACATGAATTTTAAACTTACATGCAGTTATATTTACAATTCAATTACCATTTAATTCATTTACATTGGATTTTTGGTGGAATTTCCCAGCATTATCTCTTCTGCATCTAAATATGATGGGCTAATTTCTAAGCTGCTAATCATAAAATGGCACAAACTGGTCTCATTCATATGCTGTTTATGAAGGATATGACACAAAAACTGATTCCAGATCATGAACCCTACTCTACTAGGTGTTTTGTGAATACAGGGTCTGGTCTCACCAGTCAGAGTATCAGCCTATTGGTGAAACAAGACCAGAAATATAGTCCTAAAAGTGTAATAGGTCATGAAGGGCATATTGGTATATATCCTATGGTTGGTGTGGGGTATTAGTAAACCAATAAGCATGCATAGCATAAGAAATTGGTACTTTTACTATATATACTGTATAAAAAAGGGTGGCAACTTTGTTAAGAATCCAGCGCCATCTACAGGAAGTTAGTAAGGCCTAGTATTGATTAGCAAGCTATTCATAAATTTTTTTATGTGGTCCATGCATTATGCCCTGCATAATAATCAGTGTATTTCTATATGTACTTTCCCATGTATTATCACATGTGCAGAATAATATAGGAAATGTGGGCACAAATACAAAAAGTACTTAGACTAGATTTATTCAACCAAAATTGTTCTTTGATTGAAATAATTGTTTGCTCAGTTTGCTATTTTTAGGTTCAGTAAAAGTAGTTCAATTGCTTGTTTCCTTATGAAGTGATTTTTTTAAGGTTGTAGCATTTTTCACAATATAATGTCCCAGAAATGTGGCCATTTGGCACAAAGGGTGTGGTCTTTGAGTATTACAGCAGGGATGTTCAGTTCCTGTCCAAGATGGCCAGTGTCCAGCAATGTCTGCACACGTGACTCAACTCGTCTGTGCATCGCCAGCTTTACTGGGTGGGCTTGAGAAGAGAAACCACCAAACAGTCTTCCAGGACCAGAATTGATGGCAAGTTTTTTAAAGCATTTAGGATGGACCTATCTCACGAGCACCATTGTTTGTTAAAAGCTGTCTTAGCTGGCTGTTCTTATAATTCTCAAAATGTCTTAGGATCTTTGAAACCACATCAGAGCAGGCATATATATATATATATAAGGTTCCTATCGTTTCTGTTCTGGGTATCATTTACCATTTACCATTTAGCATGAAATGCTTCTGTATAGGAGTTATAGTTCCAAATAGAATCACTGCCTTTACTGCATAATCCTTGAAGAATCAACTTTAAACATTTCCTTGCCTTCTTTCAGGGTGCATAGGGAATGTCCGTAGGCAATCACATGGAGGTCAAGAGGTACAACAGATGTACTCTATGCAGCTTTGAGAAACTGGTCAGTGGTGGAGAAAGGCCTGGGCAGGAAGAGCTCCACTGATCCTGTGTGCTGAGGACATGTGCAGCACAGGTGTGCCCTGCTGTGAATCACTGTTGGTTCAGGGACATGAAACCAAGTCACAGCCTCATATCTACTAGGACACTCAGCGGGCCTGCAAAGTGTTGTGCTACGTTAATGGAAATCTTCACCAGTTTTTCTCTGTGTTCTCAGGAGCAGATGGGAACTGCATGCTGGCTGAATGTGGGCTTTTTCCAAATCAGAATTGTGCAAGGACGGCGCCAAGCATGATGAGCAACCCCATTGTCTGACCACACAGAACAACGGCCTTGTGTAGCGATAGACACGGTGGGTCTTTCGGAGGCAGGCAAATGCCAAAGTTTGGGTCTATTTTATTTGTCATAAAGACGAAGTCTGTGCAAGGAGTTTAAGAAACAGATGGTTTCGCTCGCTATTGAGCTGCTCACAGGCCGTCGAGTCTCCACAAATGTGAAGGGGGCATTGTGGCCGCCTGAGTGGCCCTATTGAGGCTACACACAGATGCGGCTGTTCCCAATATTGTACTGCAAGCTATCAGGACGGCTTCCTCACCAATACGAGAGACAGAGAGAGTGAGAGAGAGAGAGAAAGGGATTGTTTTCATCACGGGACGAACTGTATTGTCAGCATGTGGCTTCATAGTTGGCTTTGGCCCCTCCTGTCTTCCTTATTCCCTCTGACTTCCTGGCAGTGGTTGACCTCTCGCTCCAGCACCTCTGCTCGTCCAAAGACACAGCCAAAACAGACAAAGCGCTCCTTCTTCTTCTCTCCTGAAGGATGAGGAGAGAGAGGGAGAAAGACAAGGGCAATCTGTCTCTCTCTGGTTCCCTCCCTGCGGTCTGACAGGGCAAGGCTGCGGTCTTCTCAGAAGTGATTTCTATCCCGCTTTCAAAAGCGCTAATGAAGACTTGTTGAAAATCTGACGCAGTTCTGCAAAATTGTAGATTTTATTGAAGCTCAGTGGTAAAGACGATGGGATCTTTTACTCCTTAAGAAGCTTTAAATCCTGTGAGGGAGAGTAAAAACACATGTGAATAATCATGTTCATACCCACTGAAATGTGAAATGCACTCCAAATGTGTCCTCATTGTCTATAATATTTTCCTTTGTATGCATTAATACCATGCATGTGCAGAACCTTATGTGAGCGCCGCAGCAAAAGTGACTGAATGCTGCGTCCTCCTCCCCGGTGGAACTCCTGACAGCTCGCATCAATTGTCATGCTACTGGAGGCGGCAGCAACAGCAGTGGCATTTTCTTGGCCTGCTATCTTCTTTCTCTGCCAGTGAGGGTTCTGCATATGTATGCTGGAGCCTTAACTCTTGGCCAAAAACACTGCTGGTGTCTGCTCAAAGCGTCACTGGAGGGCATCAGTCAACACTGCCAGGCCACCATACTCACTCCTTTCATCTATTTCAGCATCCTCCCGCCTCCTCCACAGTCTTCACTGCCCTTTTTCTCTACACTGCTTCTTCCTTGCAATCCTCAGCAAGACTTGGTCCTTTTTACTGTGTCACCTTTGAATGCTACGCCTCTCCAGACCACTGGGGGGCACTATCCCACTTATGACACCAGTGTGTCATCAGTGTAGGAGAAGCAGGGAACATAACAAGCACATGCTCTTTTATTTAAGTCTACAGCCTGGTTAGCCAGCGCTGATGGCAGTTTTGTATTGTTGTTGCTGTTACTGTGTTACTTCAGTAAAAGAGCATTGACTGGAAGTGCTGTATTTTCCAAAGCTTCTTTTATTGCAGTGTCAAAATATTTATATTATATTTGAATTAAGAGCATAAAATTAGCATGGACTCAAGTGACATGTCCCCAACATATCAAGCGACTATTGAATTGTCCCCACCAATAATCAGATCCCCTCCAAAAAAAAAAACCCATCTGCCAACATCTTATTAACCTGTGCAGAAAGGGTTAAATCACGTTCTCTACTCGAGTCCTGCCTCGCAGTAACACATATTAACACAGTAACACAGTAACCCTGCTGTCATGTGACACTCTGTAGCTATGTTGGGTTGCTAGAACCACCAAAACTGGAGGGAATACTTACCAGTCATATACTAGACTTACTGTGCAAGACTCAGGTGCAACGTGGGTGACACATGGGTGTGGAAAGGGAGTGAGGATGGCAGCAAAAAAGCTATTTTTCAAAGAAACGTGTGTCACCTAAAGTCCAACATAATAACGCTAATTCATAGGTCCCCACAATGTCAAGCAAAACTACAACGCATATTCCAAACTTGAGATATATACGCGTTAATATTTTGTAATATATAACATCAGAACGCTTCTAATATTTTTTTTACAATAAAAGGCTTGACCTACAGCCTCATGTAGTGTAAAGGGAAGTAGAATTGGGTTTTCTGCCCAGATAAGCAGCCTATGCATCACCAATAAGAATCCTTGGACAAGCTTCACAACATTCACCAACATTCACAGTGCAAGTCTTTTTGGATTGGGAACCATCTGTCGAAAACATAAGGGTTATATTCATATCTCAGATACACAAATGTTTGTAGTTTGTAGACTCATTTTTAGACTCAACATTCGAAAATAGTATTGATTAATATGGAGTGGTATAGTATGAGTACTGGCAAGGAGCTTTCATTCTCTTTGTTGCAGTAACAGCCTCTACTCTTCTGGTAAGACCTTACACTAGATGTTGGATCATTGTTGTGGGGCGGTTTATTACATTTAACTTCAAGAGGATTCATGAACTGAGGAAAATTGTGGGTTCACTGAATGATTTACAATGTAGAGTACCACAAGAACTACAGTGATCACCATCTCTTCTCTGTCCAGACAGTGTTGCCTTGTGTAAGTTCACACAGCACCCACTAGAGGTCAGCGGAGTCTGTCATATGAATGGAGTCCAGGAGCAAAAAGTTTTAAAAACTCTTTTTTTTGCAGATGGGTTCAGAGATGTTGGTCGTTGGAATCAAAATCAAAGGATATTGCACACAGAGAATTCTCCAAATCCAATAACTGTGTATAGTAATTAGCTTTAAAGTCTCTAAGCAGTTAAGTCCACCATAATGTGCTCCTTTTTTAATCCAACATAGTCAACATGTTATTTTAATCAGTATTTACAACAGCAATGGCTTATTAAACTCACATGATGTGCTAGCCATCATTCCTCTTTCCTGAAAGTTGGCAATGACTGGAGGCCTCATGAAGTGTAACTGAGTCATCGTGCAAGAAAGCACAGCTCTCTTTCAGATTTACTGCATTTAAAATTTATGACACTTTATGGGAATGAGTTCGGACCAAAATATGTGGTATAAACAGTGATTTTCTAGCTTGTAGTGAGACATTTTATTTATTTATATATTTACATTTTCAGAAGACCTCCCATCTTCCCAGCAGTTAGATACACATACACGGTTGCTGACTGTATTGTCACAGAAAATATTAGAATTGATGTGTTTTTTTAGCTAATGCAAGGGAATGCGAGGAAATCTGCATCCAAGATGGGTTAGAATAACGATCATTAGTTGTGGGCCTGGAGAGTCAGATTCCAGAACAGGTTGTTTTTTAATTGCTTTTTAAAAATGTGCTAATTTTTAATGAGCTTTTTGTTATTTGTAATAAATCTTGCTTCATTCTGCACACGGCTAGTTGAATTTCAGAGGTGGCCACGCCATTGTAGTGTCAGAGGCTCTCAGTATTTCTCAGTCCTTTCCTCTGAGACCACTACATTACCCTCTAAGCTACTGCTCAGACTACATTGACGGCTAATTACTGACACTCTTCATCATAACATGAGTGATGATGCTGATGGTAATGACATGGATGTGGACATGGCAGGCAGCTGTGCAGAGGTGCTGAGGGAGGAGTCACCGAGGTCATTAGCCTTGTTTTCATAACCTCATTAAACTGCCATTCTTGGCTGGGTTGTAAGTGCCGTGCAGCGGTGGGAAGAGATTAGGAGAAGTTTACACACGGCCTGTGGAAGAAGGTGGAAGGACATTTTTTTATTTTATATATTAAAGATTGGGCATGAAACAGAAAAGTAACTTTGTATCAGGCTTTGTGTTTGATGCCAGCTTGAAAAGAAAGAAATTTTCAATGCCTTAGTTGTAGTGGTGTGAACGAAATTCATGAGAGAATCCAATTGTGACTATTACAGCCAAGCCCTCAGTTTGCACCATAAATGCCTAAACCCAGTTAAAAACATCGACAAAGACATGATAATGCTTACTTCTGTTAGCTCCCCTATGCAATTACAGTAGCTAACAGATATTCCCATGAACATTTTTGGCTGTTGTGGGTTAAACGCTGATGTTTGGGGCGGGTAAAAAAGATGTCATGTTTGATTTAAAATTCACAACCAAGACCGTAACATGTATTTTAGCAGGTTTACAGTAAGTCCCTCAGTAAAGCAAAGTAGTAAAATGCTTTTGTCAGGCTACTGCTCGTACCCGTTTTCCCTAGAAATTAATTAACTGTAAAAAACTGTAAAAACATTTTAAGTATTTAGGAACATATATAGAATATCAATTAGGTCCTACACACAATGTCGACTGTATATGCAAGAAAGCGCTTGATAACAATTTTTATCTTAGCACTTGTTTAGAAAACTGAAGGGGTTTGCTGTTGGTAATAATATTTTGGAAAAGGTAAGTCAGCTCAGTAGAGAGTGTTTTATATTTCTGTGTGGTGTGGGCGTCTGTCGTAAGCAAATAAAAATAAATTGGCCAGGTTTATTAGGATGGCAGGGAAAATAGCGGGATGTCAGCAAAAGTCGTTAGAGGATCTTTATAACAGAGCCGTGCTCAGGACGGCTATGATGATTATTAATGACTTAAAGCACTCCATGGATTCTGAGTTTGAGCTGCTCCCGTCTGGAAGGCGCTACAGAGTGCCCCAGATAAGTAAGCAAATCTATAAGAGATCTTTTGTTTCTAGTTTCTAGTCCAACTAATCCACAGATTGGATTCATCCACATTAATGTGTATTTAGAGGTGAGTGTTTTTGTTTATTGTATGTGTTATGTATTGTGTGTGTTGTTTTGTATTGTGTGTGTTTGATTTCTGTCATTTTTAAATGAAAATGAATCTCCTGCTAGTTCTATTCTATTCTATTCTATTCTATTCTAATAAAATGTAAATTCCACTGTTGGTTCCTAATTATGCTGGTGATTCATTTCACTTGTTATGTCTTCAGTCAAGTTTGTGAAATCCAGTGAAGTGGAACGTTTTGCATATGGCTGTGTCTACCTGGATACTACAAAGAAGGAAATCCTGACAGGACTGTTTTCTATGGGTGTTTCATGAATGTAGCTGTTCTCCCACACTATTCCCTGTCCCCTCTTACCCCACTAAACTAAACTTTCATTAAAACCTCCAGACTCCCCGACTATACCCTATGCCCTTTACACAGACTCCAGATAAACATACACATGGCACCAACACAGTCATGTGGGTCCATCTTCCACTTTCTCTCTTTCTTTCCTTTCCTCTGTTGTTCCATTCCCCCACTCTTGTGCGGCGCCTGTTGAGAGAACCACATTAGCTAAGAGAGAGATGGAGAGCAGATAAAGGAGTGCGAAGCGGAATGGAGTCATTAAGGACGTGTTGATGGAGGGAGTCTGAATTACAGAGAAGGTGCAGAGAGGAGGAGGTGGAGGAGACGGAGAGGGAGGGGAGTTTGACACAAGAGGCCCAGCCATGGAACCTTTTTAACCCTTCAGCCCATTCTGTTTACGTGTGGGCTGCAGATAGCCCGGCCGCCGCCAACACTTTCACCACCGCGCTGCCTCATATGAATGAACAGAACTCTCCCTGTCTGCTTCGGCTCACTTTCAATAAATAAAGCCAGCACTGAAACCTTCTGTTAGTTCTTTAACTCCCACAAAGGAGACAGCATCGCTCCAGTTTGGCCTGTGAAGGCTGATCAGCTCTCAAATATGTGAAAGCCTAATGTTCAGTATCACCAACTGCATGCTAAAGATATCACAGTTGCTTTGACTTCTAACCACTGTCTAAACCCTAAAACCTCATGTATGAGCCACACTTCAGTTCCTCACTCTTACTCTAACAATATATTGTAAACATTAGATTTAAATAGTAGGTTCTGAAGAACTGCCGACCACGTTGGTGAAAAAGGACATTTTTCCTTGCAGGCAGCTGGCATGGCGACAGTTGGCAGGCTGTTTTAGAGGATCAGAGGGATCAGGGTGGGAGATCATGGATGAAAAACAGAGATCAGCTAGGCTCTCCTCCACTCCGCTCCCTGGTTTTATCTGGCACAAGTCACCTCTCTGCTAATACCAGGTTCTGAGGTGCTGTCAAACACCAGTGTTTCCCTCACCACCTAGAAAACCAATAGCAATACCGTCTGTCTAAAGAAGTGGAGCAAACCAAAGGAGGAGCATGGTTCCCTCTTCCATTATTCTGATATATGCGTTATTCATTTCCATTGGATATATGCAATGGAACATACCAAATGCAGTGGCATTCTGCCCATTTCAGCCCTTCTTGATCTGAAAGAAACCAGACCAGGTACAGAGGGAGGATAAAAAAGGAGAGCTCTATAGAAGCTGCCACCAGATGGCAGTATAGAACCATTCAGTGGAGAAGTCAACCTACATCGTTGTACAGACTACTGTTCAAATTACAGTAGATTAGACTATCTAGATGTAGTTAGTAGATTGATAAGATTCTGTGATCAGAGAAGGTTGCAGATGTAGAGTCATAAGATTCTGTGATGAAACAGAAAGGTACTCTCTGAATGACTTGGTTCCTTTTTCAACAGCCTTTGACCCAATACTTTGCAAACGTCTGGGTTGGACGCTTACCACTGTTTGACCTCGAACCTTTCAATCCAACAGATTTGGAGATGTATTCTGTGTGGAGGTTGCATATCGCCGTTGTCCAATGAAAAACAAGTATCCCCAAAATGGTAACTTTACAGTGGAGGCCAAAAACTGTCTTCACTTTCAAGTTAATGGAACCAGATTTTTTTTTCTGAGATATTGGGGAACATTTCTATTGGTCCATTCCTCATGAAATGTTTCCACAATGTAAACGGCAGCTGCTGTGTTCATACGGTGTAGAAAAACAGAAATGGACAAAAATGGAGATGCATGTTTTTCACTGGACAGCGGCGATGTTCTCCTTGGGTCTGTGTGGGTTGCCCAAAGCCCAAGGACATGCTGTCAGTCAATTTGGAGATGATACATTGCCCCTAGCTGTGAGTTTGTGTGTATGTGTATGTCTGTGTGTCTGCCTGGTGATGGACTGGCAGCCTGTCCAGGTGGTTTCCTGCCTTCTGCGCAGTGAGTGCTGGGATAGGCTCCAGCACACCCCGTCACCCAGAAGCATAAGTGGGTTACAAGCTGAATGAATGAACCCCTAAGGGCTATGGAAAAAACTTACATGTGGGTAGTTAAAGTTTATTTGTAATAAATAGAATCATCACATTGCCTCATTTACCCTTGGTAATTATTGTAATATCAACTGTTCAGATACAAAAGCGCTAGATTCCTGGAACGGCCAATAGAAAATGATCCAGTGTTAGGATCTAATGTGTCCTCCAGAAACTGCTAACATAGTCAATCACATGTTAATTAAAAAAAGTGCTACAAAATAAGAAAGAGTGTCAATATAACTGTTACAAGGTTTAAATAAAACATGAAATGTCTGCTAAACACAAAAAGTCTTCTAAACTTCTAAACATCTAAAGTCTTCTTAAATGGCCATACAATAGTAATCGCTGTTAGCTTAGTGATAACATAGTATTAGAATTGAATGAGTGGGTTGGCACAAAATAGTGTTATTGTAGATGTGTTTTCTTTCCTAGCATTTTTTCTGATTAGTAACATCATGAGAAGAGGGTACATTGGGATTTAGACAGTAGGTACTAAGGATAGTGGTCCAGTAATCCTTCATAAGAAGGAGAAGGAGAAGATCATCTCTTTCTGCTGTTGCACAAACACACTTTAGGCCAGCCAAGGATTTTTTTTTCCAGAACAAATAAATTTTGCGGCAGCACTCCTGGGACACCGCCATGTATTCAAACAGAGAGGCTGTGCTAATCTCTGTCATTTATAAACCCTCTGAATCTTCTGTCCTCTCCTGCCCTTCCAATCCATCCAGCTATATCTGGCTGATCAGACTTCAGTGATAATCTGGAAAATGTAAATTTGGACCGTAAAAACAAGTCTAAATTTCTGATCACATGCTAACTGCTCCCAGCTGTGTTATCCAGTTCTCCGAGCGGCCGGCCCGGGTGCTGACAAGCGGCTGAGCGGAGGAAAATGAATTAGCGGGCCTGTTTATAAGTTAAAGATGTGACCTGTAAAAAACAGATTCTGTCAGAAAGCTCAGTTAAGAGCATGGCATGCCACGAAGGACCTGCGGGAGATATGGAAGCCGTCAAAATGCAGTTCAGGGTCTAAGTTTAGAGCACAGGGCGCTGTGCGTATATCAGCATGGAGAGTTTATCTACATGCTCTTTGTGTAGGTGCATTGTGGGTAATCCCTGAGGTGTGAGGTGACTGGTCTGGCTGTTGGAAATATCTGGCTGCTGGATTAACTTCACTGTACAGCTGTTTTGTTTGCCTGTCACTGCATGTGAGTCTGGAATGCTTTCATCAAATGTAATTGATTCCTCTGAAAATATAAACCTACCTGTAGTTTCACAGGATATCCAGAGCCCAGTCGTGGATGTTATAGTTTTGGTTATTCCTCATTAATAGCTGTATGTGCTTATTGTACTTTACTATGTGCTAAACTATGTCATGTCATGTTATGTGTTTGGCAGAAGTGAACACTGGATCTAGAAGAAAGAAACAGATGTTGCATTGATAGAATGGGTAGTAGTCCTCATGTGCCTTCTTGCTCCTTAGTCTGTTTCTAAGGCTGCATTCACACTGCAGGGAAAAGTGGCCCACCTGATCTTGTTTGCTTATATTGTCCCTGTCCAAAGAAAAACAAGTATCTTTAAGATGGCAACTTTACAAGAGAGGGCAACAACATACCTTACTTTTAATGTAAGCCAATGGAACCAGAACTAAGATAAGAAGTTATTTTGGTGCTTCTCCATCGGTCGGTTTGTCATGACATTTGTGATTTAATGGCAGCTGTTATGTTCTATGATGCAGAAAAATAAAAAAAAATCTCAAACAAAAATGGACCTATATGTTTTTCTTAGACTTAAATGAATTGTATGTGTGTTAGTGTGAACAACAAAACACACTGAATCTGATATTTTTAGTTCTGATTTGGGAAACTTTCATATGTGGTAATGAAATGCAAGGTGGATCTGATTTGTATTAATGTCCCTCAGTCTAAACAGCCAGATCTAAAATAATGTGACTTTTATATCAGCCTAAGCTGACGTTCATCATAATTACAAGCCTCCACATCCAACGTGATGTGTCTGTACAAAAAACCCTGACATAAGAGAACGAGGCTGCCATGTGAAAGAAAGTTAAGGTTAGAGAAACTTTCCAAAGAAGTTTGCATAAATGAATAATGTCCTACTTCTACAGCGAGCTGGAACACATTGTGGGTGATAAAGCCCAGCTGTCTTCCATTGGACTTCATGATAGCTCCTGTGATGCAGGCGAAGATGAAACTGAAATCTCCAGGAGCGGAACTGAATCTGTTGGATGCACATACCATGTGAACATTCTTCTTTTGTGCATGTGGGTCAGTTTAGGAGAGTGATGTCAGATAGGTGCACTGCATGTATACAGGTTTTAACACTCATTAATATCTTTAGCTCATCTTTACACTCATCTTTTTAGCTCTTATCACACTGGCTATTAATTATTCTTTCTTCTATTCATTCGACTTTAATTTGTGCCTTAATTATAGTAATAACAATGTTAATAAAAAAATAAAATAATAATTACTTGTTAACAGTCTGTGTACATGTCTGGTCTGTTTAATATGCTAGATGTCATGTGTGCTCTCTCCAAGACATATTTCTAGTATGTGTAATATGCTTGAAGAAAGAAAGTGATTCACGTTATTAACACAGAAAAGCAGATTAAAGCTGCCAAAATGCATTTGTTTTGTATTTGTAGAAGGTATGTGTCATTGGTCAGGGTGAAAAATGGCCAGAAGTAGGTTTACATGACCATTTAAAACTTAATGAATAATTTGAATGATTCAATTAAAGCTCTGCTGTGATTAGCTGGTTTCGTACAAAAGTCCAGAATGTCGAAATAGACACAGGCAGGGAAATAAAATAAATCTCTCTGTTTTGGGGGTGTAATTATGAATGAGTCAAGAACGTTATACAACGACTCAGGATTTTGGAATCAGCCCATTTCACTCCTCTGCAAATGCAGGACTTATATCTACAGAAGAGACAACAGTGTTTAAGGTTGAGCATCATTAAGAACCTTTAAAGAGTTTGGTTACTGAAAAACTAGGCCTTAGGATTTATAACTAAATAATAAGCCTGTGGGGAGGGTTCCTTGTGGGGGCTGTCTGTGCATACAAGAGCACACATGCACCTTAGGTCAAGCGTTCATATTAAGTGAGCAGGAGACCAAAGTTCAGCGTATTAACAAGGAACACAAACACACCAGCACTACCACCTCCACTGCCATCTAAACTCTAGGAAATGAGACGCTCTGCCATGTGTGCCGAGACGTAACACGGGTGTAGAGGGCCCTAAAGCTGTAGCCCGGCCCCTGGGGTTGTGGGGGGGGCAGAGTGTAGTCTGAACCCTCTCCTTTTCCCCCTCACACGGGTAAGAAAACGCACTGATCAAAGCTTGGCCTCACCCCTGCTCAACAACCCAAAGTGCCTCCAACATAAACAGGAAAGTCGGCTTACATGAAAACACCAAATCGTTTTCCATTTTTCTCCCGAAGCATGGTGGTTTTAATATAAACACTGGTGTTGGGTCCTGCTAGAGGACAATACCCAAACTCCAGCAAGGTCACAGGTCACGGATAGAGATGAATGGGCAGAGCAGTTCGCGTGACTATTTGTGGTTATTTGTGCAGCTTCTAACGTGAACACAATGCCACTTTCTGCCCAAACATAGCACTGGTGATAGCATCTCTCTGACCTGCTGTTGGACCCATTTTCCGTCACAAAAATATGTGTATAAATATGTGTGAGAGTGACTGGGTGAAAGAAGCGAGTGCTATGCTTGGTAGGTGGATGAATGGCCTGAGATATGAAGATCAAAAGAAAGTTCTGACATATGTTGTTTACAGTCCTCTATACATCAGTACAGCTATACTTCAAAGTGAGCTTACAGAACGAAAGACTTGGAGATAAGGAGAGAGAGAGAGAGAGAGAGAGAGAGAGAGTGAAAGAGAGAGACAGTGAGTACATTAGATGAGATTACTATTAACCACATGTACTGCAAAAATAACATTTCCGAAGCATCTCAAATCTCAAGTCCCAAAGCAATGCTCCAATCCCAACACAACGTTACAAAGTGTGGTTAAGCGTTTCAGCAGGGTGGTAGTGGAAGCAGGCGTGCTGAGGGAGGTAAGGTTGTAAGACTGACTGGGGGCAGTGTTGGAGAGCTGTTCTGCCGTTCCCCAATTCACTCTCATCTTTAAGACAAAGCAGGAATGAACAGTACTTACAATGAGAATGTGTGTGGCGAGGTTTGGTGGTGGTGAATTGTTCCACAGATGGCAAAGCAACTCTCCTCCTGAATGTGTGAACACCTGGCCCACAGTGAGCCTGAAGCCAGTGCCATGGAAGAAAATCTGGGGCAGCGTCTGGTCAGATAAATCAGATAAGGGGCAGAGGGCACTGGCACTGACCATCTCACTCAGTGTGAAATAAAACCCCTACAAAGAATGGAAGCTGTACTAAGGGCAAAGGGTGGAGACAGTAGATAGTGGAATGACTGATTACTTAGTTGTTGATGCTTCTTTGTAATTGCCTGTTAAATATGCTTTTTCTTGAACTGAAAGGCCATTTAACTAGATTAGAAAATAATAAAGTAGGCTCTTTTTTACTTTAGTCACATGGCTTCAACATACATGCATTTGATAATTGACATGTTATTGTTTTCATAGTTTATATAAATATTCATATAAATAAAATGTAATAGTTTACAGTTTATTATGTCAATGAAAAACAAGTATCTTTAAAATTGCAAGTTTACTGGAGAGACCAAAAACATACTTTACTTTCAATGTAAGTCAAGGGAACCAGAATTCTTTCCCAGCTATTTTGGAGCACTTTTATTGGTCCATTCATCATGATTTTTTACACAATGTAAACAACCATTGGCGCATTCAAATGATGTAGAAAATTCAAAATTGACAAAAATGGAGACACATGTATTTCATTGGACAGCGACAATACGTATAGTCATATACAAACATTTGAACAAACTTAACCAATATTATAACATATTGGAGGAAAAGATAATATAAAACATTTACATTCATATAAAACATGTAAAAACAATTGCAATTAATAAACAGCAATTGTCCAATAACACATGCAGAAGTATGTCCTCTGTAGAGGATGTGTTTTCATTTAGCAAGGGGAGCCCAAACGTTTGTATCCATGTGCATGTATATGTGACTGCTGCAGCTCTTTGATGTTATAAGGATAAACTGAACTGAATTGAATGCAGAGAGAAAGAGAGGGCGATTGACTCGGGTGATCAGATTTCCAGCAATAGACTCAGAATTACGGTATAATTTCTTCATCAAGCCAAAGGCAAAAGCAGGATCAAGCTCAAATCCACAAAAGATGTGGCTGCTGTGTGGAGAAAAGAAAAAAGAGGCCATTTAAAATCAGATCCAATTGTGGGTGGAGAGAGAGAGCGAGCACACACAACACCCTATCACGGGCAATGAACTCATTCTCGGCGCTAATCTGGCCGACCAGCATAGAGAACCAACTCAGACATACTCTCCACTTCAGTGTGACAGCATTTGGCTGCGAGTCCCTGTGTGTCTAGGTCGTGCGGGAGTGTGTATGTGTGCAGCAGCTCTTAGATGAAGACTGGAACACACCACAGTTACGCACGGAAAGAACGGTACACTGAAACATGAGCTAACAGCTTTGCATAGATGCCATAACCTCCTAAAGACCTCGTCCATGCAGCATAGCCTGCTTCAGCTCTCACAGAGTGTTGATTTCTCATGGAGACAGTGCTTCTGCTCCCACATATTACAACCTCTCAGCAGTAGCAGGCCTGCTTTCTGCAACTCACAGCTTCCAGCGGAAAAACTTTCAATTTTGAGCAAAATTACTCACCTCTGCTCTGTCTGCACTGCACAGTCAATTCTAACCACTGAAAGAGGGTTATTGTCGCACTGCAGCAGAGAATCAAATGAAACGCACAAAAATAGACAATAAAAAATAAAAAAGGTTAGCCATGCCATGAATTTTAGTACATGCTTGTAGGTAATACCGTCTGTAGACCATACAGCATCCGTAACCATATAAGCAGGCCTATTTGAGATCCAGTAACAAGTTGTAGTGATGTGAGGTAAGTATGTAATTGTGACGTCAGGCCTGTAGTTAAATGCAATCAGGTGCTGGGCTAGAGAGATGCTGCCTCAGCACTCAGCAGATCCAGAATGAGCATTTCTGACTACAACTGCCAGAAACTTTCAGTGGTGCAAATACCAAATACCTTACTTAGGTAGAAATTTTGGTTATTTATAATAACTAATATAACTAATTATTTTTCAGATGACTTTTTTCTTCTACTTCTTACATTTAAAAAAATTGCATCCCAAAACATTTTAATTACATTATAGTCATTATGGCTTTCAGAAGAATTTTTTTTTGGGGAGGTGGGGGAGTGCACTATAGGCCCCGGTGGTGTGCTTTTGTCCTTAATGGCATTTTTTCCCTTATATTACTTTTACTTTTATACTTTTAGGTTTAAAAGCTGTACTTTTTACACGTTTACTTGAGCAAAAAACTTGAGCTGATACTTCAACTTCTACAGAAGTATTTTTAAACCCTAGTATCTTTCTTCTACCTGAACATTTTGACACCTTTGAAAATTCTAGCACAGACCAACATTATGAACTTTGCAGCAATAAAGACCTGTGTACATTTCAGCGGAGAACACTGAGGAGTCAAGACTGCTCTATTGGCACAGAGAAATGCAGTTGGGTCACTACGACACAGGGAAGGCCATGTTTGAGATGAGAGAAGAGCTCAAAACAGGGCACCTAACAACATAGCCACAAACTTCACCCTAACTGTGAGTCTCCATCCCCCCGCGCCACCGCCAGAATTACAGAATAACACAAACAATGCATACCTCATACCTTTCAACTAACAAATGACATTAACACATTCAAATGTTATTTTTTGGGGCACACGCCTCCCCTGAGCCATTTACATGGCCATGCTTCATGAACTTCTGGAGCGCGAGATGGTTGCACAGACATGGCGCCACAATGTGAAAACACCTGTCCTGAGTTTCTAAAAACTAATTAAAAAGTTGTATGAAAAATGGTTTTGCTGTCACTGCTGTCAGAACAAAACCCATATCTAAATTTTTGTCACCTGTTGGCCTTTATATTGTTTCTAATGTTTGAAGTAAATAGAACCGGAAACACATGGAAAGAAATGATAAAAAAAAAACAGTCTGGTTACATTGACTTTCTTTAAAAACCAAGTGTTAAAACTCCTGTTAAGTTACGATGTTGGAGATACAACAGCAACATAAGACTGCAAGCTACAATAATCCACATATGCAAATATAAACACAAGCCACACAACATAAAAGTTGATGCAGAGTAACAATGATGTGACAGTTTATTTTAAAAAGAAATGTAGCCACTGTAATTCCCACCCACTTGTATGTTTTTAAATATGTCTACATATGTGTGATAGAACATTGAAATTTGATATCTAATCTTTTCAACACTGTAGTATTGAGGTTGCAACGAAAAAGCTTACTGCTTCATATATCTACATTCTGATTGGCCAATGATCAAAGCAAAATTGCATTTAACCCCCCAAACAATTAGCTCTGCAACAGCTGCCTAACTACAGTAGCAAACTTCTCACGGCGAACATGTCTTGGCCTGTTAACTACATTTACTGTGTAAGTGGGATTTTTGGTCAAACTTTCAGTTTTATATGAGAGAAGGAGACACACAGACAGAGCAGGAGAGGTGAAGAGATTAAGCTGACGCCATTCCCCACACATTAGATGGACGTTGCTTCTGGAAACTTCCTCTCTCTGAAGGAGTCTTGGCGAGCTCTGGGCTCTGTGGAGGGATGGCTCACTTCCAGGGCGATGGAGAAACGGGCCTGGTTCTACGCTGAGGTCTCTACTGCTCAGTCAACTGGCTTTATGCGCTCTTGGATTATTTCAGTGTGCATGTGTATGAACTCAGTATGACACCAGTGCGGTCTGAGACCCTCGCTTTCACTCTCTCTTTCTCCTAGTTCCACACTATTTCTCATTCACCCTCTCTTTCTCTGCCCGCTTCATCTGACTCCCACTGAGCCGTCCTCAGGCTACGCTCTAGCCTTGTAGCCTTATTTACTAAGTCAGAATATGCATGTTCCTATTCTTTCAGCCTCTTATATGATACATCTCAACGCAATATGATAACAAATGAAAGTGTTTATGAGGATAGAGGTTAGCTAGACATGTGTTAGCTAGTTACTTTGTGTTATTGTATTTTGCTGTAGTCTAGTTTACAAGTTAACACAAGCCAATTTAACATGCTTTTTCATTCTTCTGTAAAATGCCAGCTGCTTTGTTAGTTTAATTAAACAATTTCCTTGTTTGCTCACTACTATTTGGTCACTGTCTATTTAAGAACCTGCTTCCATCTCTCTAATCGTTACAGTCTGAGTGTCTTTTCTTATTATCAGTGACACAAAGCAGTGCATGACTCTATGGAACAGCCTATGTCCCAACTTTCAAAGAGCAAATCAAATGGCCATACTGTTCATTAACATTTCTTGAGTAGAACAGAATGATATTTTATAAAGGGTGCTTATATATTCTAGAGCTGGGATGTTCAGTCTTATCCACAAAAAGGACAGTGTGGCTGCATGTTTCCATTTGAAATAAGCACAAGTATTCCTGATTGTACACTGTCTAGGTTTTGGGGATTTGGAGGCCTCTGCACGCAATGCATTTTGTAATGTTGGTTGTTATTCTGGATTCTTCCCAGAGTGGATGAGTTCTGATGATGTGTGTTGCTGAACTGCTGGACTTGTCTTCTGAGGATGCAAATAAATAATCTAGCATTATCATATCTTAATCAGTATAATGCTGACGTTGCATTTGAGACCCAAACATAGAGCCAGATCTTCTTTTTCAGTCTGTGCATGTTTTTTTAGTGCAAGACGACGTATGAAGTGCTACTTCTTTCACTTTTACCAAAAACGTGAATAGTTCAGTTTTAACCAGTTGATCTCAGGGTTCAGACAATTGATTGTGTGCCTGTGCACTGCTGAAAGTAAAACCTGCAATCGCATCAATCATTTGACATAAAAAAAATTAACACCGTTTGAGAGGCAAGGGTGCAAAGTTGGTCATGGGTGCACGGCACACACGGTATCCGCTGAAGCTCTGC
Source organism: Megaleporinus macrocephalus (assembly GCA_021613375.1). Lineage (NCBI taxonomy): Eukaryota > Metazoa > Chordata > Actinopteri > Characiformes > Anostomidae > Megaleporinus > Megaleporinus macrocephalus. Next base: position 25,850,501 of record CM038706.1, read on the forward strand.
TATGCGACAGGATGATCTATAACCCTGTGCACAGAAGCAGCTGTATTATGCATGTCAGTATGGCAACTGACAGCCTGTTTGGATTTATTAACCTGAATTACATGAAGACAGTTAGTTTGAAACTGACCAAAGCACTGTTTATGAGAGGATGCATAAGAAGAAAGGGAGATGTTTTGTCATATTTTGCCATAGTTTGATGGTTTCACTTGCAAGGAGTTTCTCTAAATTGCTGGTCATGCATTTTTTTCGACTTAAGAATCCCAATCTGATTGTTCTTATTACAGTCACATGGCTATGAATGGGTTATGTATCTGATTTCCAATCTCCATTTTTGTCTCTGGCATAATTTAAAAATAACAACTATCCTACACATTCATGATGAATTGTCCAGGAAATTATTCAAAAGAGCTTGAAAAAATAAGAAATAAACAATCTAAATCAACTCCTATTCAAAGTCAAATAAAGGTTTTTTTCTTTCTCCTGTAAAGTTTCTATTTTAAGAACACAAGGATGAAAGTAGCTCAAATCTGATGTTCACACAGCTCTGATTTAAAAACATGAAACCTTTGTGACATAGCCGCACATGGACCTGATGAAGAGATGTTCATTTCTGAATGAAGACAGATCCACGGTTGGTGGAGGACATGGCTATCTCCACTGCTGAATATGTGTGAAGTGTATTCCTGCTGTGACACCCTCCAGCCATGAACTGGGATTTTGTTTTTTGCACAGTTCATGATAAATGTTAGCCATGTGGCTGAGCTGCACAGTATGTGAGCCGAGCTGTCATAGGTGTGGCTGCATGAAGAACGACTTCTTCACACTAAGCCAAAGCTTAAGTCTCTTTCCAGCTGCTCCCATCCGCATCCAAAGCACATTACATCCCAACCGGCATCGCTCAGCCACGACACTGGAAAAGACATAAGACACACACTTCTGAGATTAGATTTCCCTTTATACAAAGATATAAAAAGAGAAGAGAGAAACCTGCACTGGAATGCACCGTAGACGGCCATCTTCGGGTCCATCTTGGACTCCGCGAAAGGCAGTAAAAGCTTAAACATGTGACGGAGTCAGAGGCCTTCAGAACGTGGCACTTTAAAGACCCTGCCTTAAAACATTTACACCGCAGATGACAGAACATATTAAAGCGGAGCGCAAAGCCAGGCAGGTTTATATTGAGGCGATTTTAAACATACTCCCACGCTCCTCACTGCTCCCCACCGCTCCCCACCGCTCCCCATTGCTTCCTCCGAAAGCCATGTCCTCCTCTTCTTAAAATCTACGACTGTCAGCACTTTTTCTGGATATGAGGGCACTTACCGAAGTTTCTGTGAGACATAGCCTGCCTTGCGCTCTTGTACAGTCCTTTTTGCTGTTCTTCTCAATCTACAGAATATGCTGCGGTTTTCGGATTATAATAGGAGTCATTTAATGGACGAATACTAAAAGCACAAACAGTGTCAGAGACAGTCACTGAGACCGCATCAATCAGGCCTAGTGTTTGGATGGCGTAGCTGTTTCTCTTCTTGTGCGGTTGATATTTGTAGGGCTGAAAGTGGCCAAAATGCTCCGTGAACATATTTCAGTGGCAGAAATAAGTAATTAGGCCTGTCTCTCTGGAGGACTGTACTGTTGGTTTTAAGAATGGCTGCATCTGGTAACATTGAGTCATGTGGTTATTCTCTGCGGCTTCCCTCCCGCTAAAGTTCCAAATAACATACACATATATATATTTTTTTGGTTTTTTTGTACAATGTTTAGTTGCCATTTAAAAGCTGTGTTTGAATGAGAGGGCTACAAGTCAGTTTTAGCATCAGCATGTTAGCAACTGGGCTTTTGGGGTGGAAGTACAGATGGTAGACTCCACCACCCAAATAATAACTGCTTAGTGGTGATCCTGTGAGAGTCCTAACCACTAAACAATGAATGTGGATAATATTGCATAGAGTTAAAGAAATTACAATAAGTAGTGGGTTATAACTATCTCTCTCTCTCTCTCTCTCTCTCTCTCTCTCTCTCTCTCTCTCTCTCTATATATATATATATATATATATATATATATATATATATATATATATATATATATATATATATATATATAGACATACACACAGGTTTTTAAATAAAAATCAATTTTATATTTATATTGAAATATTTATATTGAAATTGAAATTTGAAGTTCTGTATATAACATGTGGGGTAGTCGTGGGCTGAAGTTAGGGAACCAGTCTTATGACTGGAAGGTCACCTGTTCAATCCCATGAACAAATGGGACATGACTGAAGTGCCTTTGAGCAAGACACCTGTCACACACGGTGAGTCAAGAAGGCAGGATGCAGGCGCAAGCCCTTTATTAAGAAACAAAAACACAAAACTCTAACAAGACAACAAAAGGAAACAAGTAACTAGAAACACTGACTTACTGATACATCTACAAAAGAAAACAATAACAGGGTTAACAAGAATCTAACAAAGAGACAACAGGCAACAATGGTTTCAGTGACATAAGGATAAGACAAAACACCAAGCAAAGACCAATCCACAGACCAGGGAATTTAAACATGAACTAATGATGAACATCTGGGGCTAACAAGAGGGAGACAACAGCAGGTAAGGGGCGGAGACAGAGGGCGGAGACAGGGTGCACATGACAGAAACACAAACAAAACCACATGGACTTGACAGGACAATGTAAACAATAACAGACAGGCACAAAACAGGGCAGAATGTGACAGCACCTAACCCCTGACTGCTCCTGGGGCACAGTGGTAGAGCTGCCCACCACTCTGGGTAAGTGTGGCACTGTCCCCTAGTGTGTCTGTTCACTAGTGTACGTAAGTGTTTTACTGCACAGATGAAACAGAGATCCTGAATTTCCTGAAGTATCTATCTATCTAACACCACATCCACTGACACAACATGAGTCACACACAAGACACAAAATCCCCAAATCTTTCAACCCTATTGTCTTTTATTTTTAATGAAACACGAGCACTTTAGGAAGATCTTTATTTTTAAACAAGTCAGGCCCTGACAACGTACTCACAAATACCTACAAATAAAGATGTTTAAGGTTGATGTCCCAGAACGAATGTCCCATTGCTACACATGACTGCCTTTAACTGCACAGCACTAACTTATAGAATAAGGTTATCAAGCATTTTCCTGTTAGTAGCTGTGTGTGTGTGTGTGTGTGTATGTGTGTGTATGCATGTGCCCATTTGCGTAATGTTGGACCACAGCATTCATAATAACTAGACGAGTAGAGAGAAAGAGGGAGAGAGAGAGAGATGTGTAAGACCTGTCTTAAGGAGTAGAATGGTAGTAATTATTGTGATGGTGTTGGTTTTTATGAAGCGGTTATGTCATGCCTGTGCTGGAAACTTTGCGGCTTCTCTGGCTCTCACAGTTACAAAACTCAAGAAATTGCCTCTTCTGGAATTTTAATGGTATCTTTCATGTGGCCTACACAAACCCTTCTGACTGGCAACCGCTGCATACAACATAATGGATGTTCGCATGTGTGTTCTAAACATGTGCTGGCTATATCCTCTGAGCGCCCCTCTTAATATATCACTTCATATGTTTCGTCAAGGTACTCGGGGCTGAACTTTGGCTTCCTAATCAACAAAGCCCGCCCCCCCCCCACCACCACCAGCACACACATGCACACAACCATCTGCAATCCCCTTCAGCTCTCCAGAGATGGTGTTTGATTAGAAAGGGGCAAATGTGAGAGTGTGTTGTTCGTAGCAGACTCACACGTGTAGCTGTGCGGAGGAACATATGCCTCCGAAACGCAGGAACACATACATCACTGTCAGAGCCGACACACTGCATGCTACGTTAGCAGCCCTAGGAGGGCATGAGCACAGTGAGCCTGTTTCAAATCAAAACTCTCAAAAAGTGCAGGAGAAAAAAAAAACATCTCCGTATATCACACCACGGAGGGCATCTCCGAGGACTTCACACCAGGCCGGAGAAATTAAACTGATTCAAGGAAGAGGTGGGCAATATAGAGTGGTGCCTGAAAGTTTAGAATTTTCTATATTTGTGTGTACATATGACCTGAATGTCCTAGAAGTTGATGCAGAAAAACAAATGAAGCAAATCAGATATAAATATTGTACATTTACTTACTGACAAAAAATATCCAATGTGAGTCACTAAACGGTGTAAATCCTTGCTTTCAGTATCAGTTGAGACCCCCTTGTTCAGCAATAACTACAGTTCCAGTAACTGTAGATCAGTCCCACACGTTGTCTTGAATATTTTAGTCGATTCCTCTCTCCAGAACAGTTTCATTTCTGGAGTGTTGGTGGGTTTTCTTACAATAACTGCTCACTTCAGGTCCTTCCACAACATTTCTATTGGATTCAGGACTTTTGCAAACTGCAGATGGGAAACAATGTTCTTGGAAAGCAGCGGCTTCTGCTGGCAACCTGTTGTTTGGTGACTCCTGAACAATAGCATTAGCGACGGTGAGAAAGGCCTTCAGCTGCCAAGAAGTTACCTTTGTTTTCTTTGTGACCTTACAGACTATTACACACTTGTTGGTTGACCATTCCTGGGGAGGGTGGTCTTGATTTTTCCCCTGTGGATGGTGAAGTTCAAACTCTTTAGAGATGGTTCTCAAATATTTTCTGGTCTGATGAGCATTAATAACTCTTTTTCTGAGAACGTGTTCTGAAGATCAGACTTTGACAGATCCCGGTTCTTTAAATACAACAGGGTATCCTCTCACAGCAGACATCTGATTTTAATTTCAAATTAACTGCTAATCCTACAGGTTCTTATACTTTTGCCACATCACAGATACAGAGCATTTCCCTCAATTTAAAAATGAGCAAGTACTCGTACTGGTTTTAATTTGGTTCTACTTTTAGGACTTATCGTATGTATCAGATTTATGATGGAATATAGAAAATTCTTAAGTGTTCACAAACTGTCGAGCATCTCTTTAGTGAAAATGTAATATTACAACATTGAATAGAAGGAATGTTCTAGAAGTGTTACATTCTAAAATATTACCAAAAACTTTAATGAAGGGTTTTTCACTAAATCCAGTTAAACAGGATAAATGATGCCATTTCTGTAATGAAATATGTAGTTGATGTTCTTTAGGCACTGAAGACATCAACAATACTCTCAGAAAAACATATCGTGCACAATGATAATGACAAAAATACTCCTGATTTCTAAATTGTGCTAAATATCAACAACTGGTAGGCAATTTAGAGAGCTAGAACGCTGATATATACAAAACAGTGTGATGCCACGTCACACTGTAAAACATGAATTTTGTTGTTTATGCACAACATAAATATATTCACAGAAATACAAATAATACAAAATTGCTATATTTATGACCAAACTATATCATATACCCAATTTAAGATTATGGAAAGACGTTTTATGTGTATCTGCATGTTTTTAAATGCAGTTGGGTATGTTGAGCATGAACTATTTATACTTTAGATTATTTACATATTGGACTATTCCAATGTTGTTGGGAGCATACCGTGTTAAACATGTTAAAACGATCTAATGATCCACTATAAAAAGGTAGCTGTTGAAATAATGGGTTGTTGGTTAGGGTTGAGATAGTGTATGGGACAATCACACACACACACACACACACAACATATTCTAGTCCATGCTTGGCTTAATTTTCAAACTTGGCAACTCACAAACTCACTGCTGGCTCCCACGCACCAAATTGTAAGTGCTGGGCTGAAAACACAGCCTTCTCTCCACAGAAACTTAATGCAAAACATATACACACATATTTGTGTCTTTGAATTGTGAGGGACAAGCTTGCAGCCCCCCAAAAACACAAGAGCCCCACAATGTGAGTAAATGACCAGGTTTGGGTCCCTGCAATGTGTCATAAACCTGGTATACACACATGGGAAGATTACATAGATTCCATTCATTTTCTAGAGACTTACCCAAAACCTACATAGAACTACTACCACCTTAAACCTAACTCAAGCTATAACCCTAACCTAAGCCTAACTCTAACCTTAACCATAACTTTTACCCTAAAACATATCATCATCTCAAAATGTAGTGAATTTAATTGTGATCATCACAGGACAAAAAACTGTAAACAGGTTTTGTCCACACAAAGTGGCATAAACTTGGTATGCAAGTGTGTTTGTGTGTCTGTGTGTTCCAGGTTCATGCCACAGTCCTGTTTCTTTGATGGTCTCCACAATGTAGATCATAGAATGATAAGGTTCATGGTAGGGTTAGGCTAGTTCTGCTTAAGGTGTGGGCCAGTCTCCAGGAATGGAGGGTTTCTTTGGGTTTCTTTGGGTTTCCTCATAGTCAGGTCACCATAGGAAGCTACAGCTGCTTTAAAAAAATGACCCTGGCTTAATCTTCTGTCTTCTCCACTCGTGGCTGGAGAAAAAAGAGAAGCTCCCTCCCTTTCTCCTCTGGCTGCCCACCCAGGCCTGCTTTCCATCTTTATTTAGGAATTAGCGATTACAGGGGCTGGACTGTTTGTTCTCCTGCCTGATCTTGATGGTTAATTGCAGTAAATTAGAAGGAGGAGGAGAGGGCCGGCTTTGCTTAGCAGTAAACAGCTCTTCAAGGCTAGAGAGCAGGGGTGAGAAAAAGACAGAGAAAATGTCTTGCTGGTTTTGCTTGTTTTGCCAGTGTTTTGTAAGTATTAAATAGGGGTCTGGTTTTCAGTTCTGATACTCTGAGATAGGGTCTTCTCAATTCTCCCATCATGAGGAGTGGAGATACTGGTTAACCAAAACAGTCTCTCCAGAACATTCTTACTTAAGATTGATTTATGATATATTTATACTGTAATACTTGAGTATTTCTGAACAGCTTATGTCATTAATTATAAGTAAGTAAGATAAATTATGTTCTGACATACACTAAACATTTGTTAAATTAATTACACCATCAGGAAGCATTGATAAACTCAGAAAAACACTATACATCTCTTAATAAGATCATCAAAACCGTAGCAACTCACAGTACTTATGATACTATTCAAGTAGAAATGTACAAGCATATTTATTTAATATGCATGAAATGATCACTTTAGTTCCCTAGACCTGATACATTGTGTTTTTAAAGAGAGTCTACTGCCTTCTAAACTCTATTACATTGGAGCTTGTAAATGGAACAAATGTCTAGCACTTTGTTTCAGGTGAATTTGTATCTATTACTAAGCCAGGATGAGTAAGCTAGTTTTTGAAAAAAATCCCGAAAACACGAAACCCACTCTACTCCTGGAAAACCCACCTATATTCTCCTTAACATAGAAGTCCCTGTAATAGGTAACCTAACACAGCTGGATGTAAATATTTGTTTTACTTTTTAACTATCTAAAAACTGAGTGCATACGAGCATATACAGACACAGAATACATACAATATAAAAAAATAAATACAGCTACAGCTTAGCAACGCAAGCACTAATGAATACAAATGTGCATGAGGTAGGTAGACAGACAGGCAGGTAGGCCATCCAGTCATTTACTTCCTCCACAGATAACTTTTTCTTTTATTGTCTGAACATTTGATTGCTATCAAGAGGTAGTATTTGAAAAAATATCAAAAGGTTTTTAAAATACATCATCTACTGCGGCCTTACTTTAAGGCCTCTTATATCAACACCAGGTCATTTACTTCTGCCATTAATACTGGCATAAGCTGTTTATAAATGTTTACACATTGCTTTGTAAATATGTTTATCAGTGCTTATACATGTATTATGATGGCCCTAAGTAGGAAAGTGTTACTGATAAATAATACTGAAAAGAAAGTCTCTTTTTAAAAACTGCTCATAGTAATTATTTTCTTACTAATTACAGAACGTTCTGACTTATATACATTAATTACACACAAGCTTTCATTGGGTTGCTCTTTAGCTTGAATATTGCACTTATGCAACTTCATGCATTACTTAACTGCTTCTCCATGTGCTTCCTGAGGCTGAGAAGCGAAACGTGGTGTTGGGAGGTATTTGGAGGTAGAAGTAGAGTGTTCACATCTGACAAAAATATTCAAACTAAAGAAAAAGTACACATTAAAGAAATGTCTTGGCAAAAAACTCAGTTCTTCCCAATTTTCCACTTAATACAAAATTTCTACTTAATACAATTGTCCATACAAAAACACTGGTCAGTGTTTCAATTAGTCTTCATTCAGTTTATTCTTCCTCCCTCAAAACTTCCCTCTACCTGTTTAAACTGCATCTGTGCCATTGAGTGGGTTGAAAGGAAGAGAGGGTGTTTCTCAGTACCAAGAATATGAAGAATGGACTTCTTGACAAGTTACCTTGAACACTCTGAGAGGTGTGTGAAATGTTTGCTATTGCTTAATAGGCCACTGTAGTAAAGTTGCTTTTACCAGCTTTGAGAGACCATTTAGTAGCTGATAAATTTTGAATATTAAACAATTTTCCATAAATACAAAATTTCCACTTAATACAATTGTCCATACAAAAACACTGGTCAGTGTTTAAATCAGTCTTCATTCAGTTTATTCTTCCCCCCTCAAAACTTCCCTCTATCTGTTCAAACTGCATCTGTGCCATTCACTGAGGTCATGCAGACACGTCAGTGTGGTTTATGACACTATACAAAACTGGTGAGCCCGGCTAGGGCGGCTGATTACTCAGTATTTATCCAGCAGTACGTGAATGTGCCCTAGATGACCTACTGAACTGGGAGAACATTTTGAAGAACATTTCAACCGTAGCACACTGTGATTTCCCATGATTCACCTGGAGCCACAGAAGAGTTTGAAGCTGGAAGAAAAACATCGGAATGCGGTACCTCGGCTGTATGTATGTAGCTACTGCATGTATGTAGTGAACTGCTGCCAGAGAGGTTAGCAGTACCTACATTAGGTAAGATAATGATTAAGTTCTCCCAGCTACAGCTCGACACTGCACAGATTCAGACAAATATGCAGGTCAGTGCCACAAAAAGGATCTGAAATAATGTCTGAATGGAGCTTTCAATGAATGGACATTTACAGTGGTGGCAGATACAGTGTGTCGAAGCTTTTATGGATACTAAACACTCACATACTGAAACAGCCTACTGCTTTACTGCTCAAGGAGTACGTACTGGCTCCAATCTAGTACCTACTGGCTTAGTAGGCGATTTTGGACACAGCTACAGTCATTCTTGTGTATGTAAAGCATAATTCAACCTCAGTGTGTAGCTAAATGCGCAGGCAGCTAATTTAGATGAGGGTGTTTAAGTGTTCAACATCTTTTCATGTACACACACATCATACAAACTCCTGAAGACATGCTTATATAAACAGAAACAACAGAAACTGTGCAATCGAACGTTCATATGTGCCAAACTACTGAGATAAGAGTCTCCGCTGGACAGAGTGGAAAGTGGTTTAAAAGCTTGCTGGGTGTATCGAACAATGGGTGGGTTGAAAGAAAGAGAGGGTGTTTCTCAGTACCAAGAATATGAAGAATGGACTTCTTGACAAGTTACCTTGAACGAGGTGTGTGAAATGTTTGCTATTGCTTAATAGGCCACTGTAGTACAGCTGCTTTCACCAGCTTTGAGAGACCATTTAGTAGCTGATGAATTTAGAATATTAAACCTGGAAAAACAGGATCTGATATGACTGCTCATATTTTTCTTTCCTTAATTAAAGTCAGAGTCTGTCAGCTACAACTGGGACTGTACTGGTAGTCTTATTTAAGTGTTTACGACCCAACAGCTAAAGTGTTTTTCAAAGCCTGGATTTCAAATAAATGAAGGTAAGTGCAGCGTATGAGGCAATTTGAGTAAACACGGGAGGAATGGAGAAAGAAAATGTGCTGCTACAGCCATCACTGGCAAGCTGAGGCACTGCGCCAGGCTGAGGGGAAAGATAAAGACAACCCGCATTGCCAGAATAAACTTTCATATCAGGTATTATTTGTACTAAATGAGCAAATATTTGATAACTTTAATGTGTATTTCTCACCTAATTTGTTTTCTAAAAGAGCTAAGCACATGTGTGGCTGTGGGTCAGTAAACTCAGCCACAGTGAATGCTGGGTCTTTTCATTCGTTCTTGTGGGCAAGTCGTGATCGGATGCATCCTCGGTTTTCAGGGTAGAGCAAGGTACACTGGTACATGTGTTTTTGATTACTGCAAAGCAGTTTGGGCAGAGCAAGATGATGTCAGGCAAGAACAGAAAGATACAAGAACATACAAGAATGCATGTTGCGAAACGATCCTGAACCTAAAAGTATTAATTTAAAGCATTCTTAGATGTTACGCATGGCGTCACTTTGTCGAATTGTTTTGGAAACTGAATAAATAGTACAAATTCTGCACAAAACCAGTACAGATATGGAGAAAATGTACTTAAGTTGAGTGATATGAGTTATCTGTTTAGTTCCACATTAGAGAAAGTGATAGGACCTATTAGAACTCACATCATTATGTGAACTGCAGCAGCATTGAGTCCTCAGTTTGTGATCTATGCCAAACTACCTGCTATATAAGCATGCTGGTGTCATGCAACCAGTATACACAACGAGGAAACACCAGTTCCAGGTCCAGCTGGTCCACTGGCAAAGAATATTATATCATTCAGTTACTAAACTAAACACTCCTGGCCAAGTGCTGAGTCTTAAATAGATGGTGCTGTAGAGTGATGTTAGCTCTTTCATGCACAGACTGAGAGTCAGATTAAAGACATTAAAGGCAGATTATCTAATGAGCTTGTTTCACAGACAACTGAACAATCTTTTAATCATCCCACATTCAGCCCTGTGGGTGGTTCGTCTGTACAGCTATGACTCATATGAAAACACACATGGCCTATACACGTACACTCATCCTCAGTAAGCCTCCACCATTTCCCAGAACACATTGTTAAACATTTGTTGTTCTTTGTAATGGGCTGACATTTCATAGACCAAATGCAATGTGGGAGGTATTTTAGCTTATTTTTAAGTATTATATATATTTTATGTATGTATTCCATTCACACCCATATACAGACACTAAACTGCAAAACCAGCCAAATTGATTGTATTTGCACAAAACAATTAAGGAGAAGAAAACAACTTAATAATAAAATAAGAAACATTTACACATTATTTGAACTCACAGGATTGAGACTGTGTGAACTGTGTGGCCATTAGCTAACCACTTGTTAATGAGGCTGATTGGAAAAGTTACATAAAGATGGGAAGGGGAAAGAGGTCATGTTGTCTGATGAGTCCAGACTGACCCTATTCCAGAGTGCTGGGTTTGTCAGGGTAAGAAGGGGATCACTTGACACATTCACCCATCATGCACAGTGCCCACTGTACTAGTCACTGGAGGTACTGGCTTGATGTGAGGTTACTTCAGTTGGTGAGGTCGAGGCTCAGCAACGTGACGTGGCAAAATGTCAGCTGTCTATGCAATCATTCTGAATTACCAAGTTTTTCCCATCAATAGATTTTTCTTCTCTGACGGCACAGGTTTAAATGGTAAAGAGTCCTGACCTTCACCCCCATGAAAGTTTTTGGAATGTGCTGTAGAAGAATTTCCAGAATGGTTCAGTTCTCTTGTTGTCAACACAAGATTGACATAAATGCAACCCTGGATATAAACAAAGGCTATGACATGTATAAGACTGTTGAAACAGCAACTGTGTGCCGTAAGGAAAGCTAAAGCTTTTTTTTTTTTGCCAGGTATTGTAAATATACACAGTAACAAAAACAGCCTGTTTATTTTTAAGGGATAAAGAAAGGTTGACAAACTGGCCATATAAAAATAAATGATGGATGTTTTGGTGCATAGATGCACACACATTGTCAGAGGGCCTTAGGAAAATAAATCAAATGCAAAACAAAAAAGAAAAGATACAGGCCCTTTCATATATAACATCAACAAAAGCTCTTAGTTTCCCCTTTAGAGTGATGCAGGAAGGAACGATGAAAGTAGAAGAAATAACACAGTGCAACAAACAGAGACTCACAATTATTGGCACACATACACGCAAGGAATTGTGGGATACCGCTACCTTCATTTCAAGCTCTGACAACATCAAAGAGCGTCGTGCTCTAGCAGCGTGACACGCGATTGAGTGTGCAGCTTAAGATAAACCCAATTACGCCTTAAGTGAAGTCAGATGGATTATCGATTGGATCCATAAACAAAAGGTTACTTCTTCGCACGTTTAACATGGCGCTCCGGCCTCTCTGCCCACATTGCCTTGATTACTGTAGATTACAGTGTTTGACATGATGATTGCGTCTAGCCACTTCCCCTCCGACCCCCCCACGCCCCCCACCCCTTCTCACTCTTTCATGCCACATTGCGCAGGAATATCTTTGACAGATGTTCTGCGTTCAAGCATGACTACAACGATCATCAACAACACTGAACTCTCTTTCTCTGCCCTATACCAGTCTCTGTCTCTCTCTCTCTCTCTCTCTCTCTCTCTGTCTCTCTCTGTCTCTCTCTGTCTGCTCATGTCATGTCTTATTTAAATTCCTTTATTTGAATTGCGCACGATTCTGCAGTGTCTCTGCGGCTCTGTTTTCTGGAAGGAGGCCAGGTCAGAGGTCATTATTTGGACAGGCTCTCATTACTCAGAAAAAAATCAGGCACATTTCAGTGGACACACACGCACACTCAAATACACACACACACACAAAGATGGACACATACAGCTTCTCTTCTTTTCCTCTTTCTTGCACTTTGATGTCCACTAATATCCTGCATAACCTTGTCACCAAATGTGCTTGTTTTAGTGACCACTAGAGGGCAGAGGTCTACTTATTTGGGTCTAATGTATATATAAATATATATATATACAATGCACATTTCCTGATGTAAACTGCTGCTAGTAACTTATAGCAGCTTACATCTGCTCTTACGCCCATTTGTCATTTCTCAGTTTCTGGCTATTGAAAGTGCTTGTTGTCCTTTACATTGTGTGTAAATTCCATGATGAATGGATCAAAAGAAAGAGCCTTAACATGACTTTGAGGAGGTCAGCTCACATTGACTTACATTAAAAGTAAAGTGTGTAAAGTCATATCAATATGGAAATACAAGATTTTGTTCTGACAGCAGCGACATTGAATTCTTCTCACTTTTATAGAATAAAGGCGTGTGATAAGTTTTAAAACATACCTTTAACTTCAAGTCCTTACAGTCTATATGTGGAAACTGAGCTGCAAAAACTCTAAAACTCTCTAATTCTAAACTCACTGTTTCTGTGACATCACCAAAACCAAACATTCACATCTATCCATCTATTTAACCTACTGCAATTTAGCTCCGCCCACTCATGTTTCCATGTTAAGGAATGACATGGTGTATTTTGAATCAATTTATGGTTCATGGCATTAGCATCAGTTTTATATGTGGGCATGTTTTGTGACACTAATACTGCACTGCCAGGACCTAAAGGTGGCTGTAATTGAAAAAAAATCAGTAAAAAGTCTGTTTACTAATATCCTGTCAGACGCTTTTTAGATGTTAGATATAAACATGCTGGCTGGGTTTTAGGAATGTGAGTTACCGTCACCCTAGCAGGGGTTTTGTGGCTGAACAAAAGGTAGAGGCTTAAATGCTAGAGGTTTAAAGAGCATAATTCCTGGAAATTAAAGCAAATTTTCAAAATAAAGCTGCATCATCGCCATATACTTTGAGTTGTCCATGCTTCTTCTGAATATCCCAAAATAGCCTTTTTTTCAGATGTTATTATTTCATACAGTATGATAAGCAGGTCTACTTGAACACTCTGAGATAACTACAGGCTGATATTTGATGTTTGCGTGGTGCTAATTGCTGTGATATGAAAGCTTTAGCGAAAGTTCTGCCAGGAAGACTCAAATGCTACCTCACTCTCTCATCCATTACTCCAACCAATCGCAGGCTGTCGCCTGTCTTTAAAAGGATTCAACTCATGCTCGTTCTTTGCTACCTTTAGGTGATGACGTTTCTACGCGCTCCCCCCTCCTCCCCACCACCACCAGTTGAGTCCCAGTCCTGCTGTCCTGGGAGGCAGCTTCGCCCCTGCTGTCCATATCCAGCAGGATCTGCGAGGACCTGCTCGCTTAAAAACCTGGACCTAGGAGTGGGCTTATGCCAAAGAGTCTGTTCTTCATGTTCTACAATAACTAACCTTCTAATTGTACACCCTATCGAAGATTAAACCTTGTTTTACATTTCTCTACTCCTGGAGTCTTTTTTGGCAGAAATAAGCTTCCATACTTATATTATTAGTTTTGTAGCTCAAAACTAAAGAACAGATTATACCAACTGGACAAACTCAAACATTCTAACATCTGCAGCCGTCATGTCCAGAATGTTTAGAAAAAGAGTTAAGAAACCAAATGACCCCAAGTGAAATGGGAAAATAATATTCTATCTTCTCCAAACAGTCTAACAGTGGGAAGGCTGATCCACTATGTTTGGGGAAAAACATAAATTGCACAGATTTTTCAGCAGCTTCACAATAGTTAAAATATACTATATACAAAATAATGTTAAACTAGACAAGGCAAGCAATGTTTACTTAGTTTTAAAGGGTCTACGTCTAACAATATTTCTTTCCATAAGGTCCACTTATGACATTTATTGTGGTTTTACATACTTCACTTGCACATGAGCGTTTTCCAACCTTTCTTTAAACAGTTGGTTATTTTAAGACTGATGCATGTAAATGAGCTCTGTTCTGGTTGGCTGTCCTGTCCTGTGCCTTAATGAATAAACCACTTCATGCTGAAACACTCCTTATAACTTTCATTCACAAAATGTTGGAGCAAGCAACTGTACATGTACGTAAAGGGATTGCTTCTAATGACATCACAAAAACAACAGGCACCAACCGTGCTTAAGAATGAATTGTGTCTTGAAACCCACTTACACAGTTTTCGCAGATTCTCATATTCTCCAATGCTTTTTTAAAATTTGGATTTGTTTATAGATAAGAACAGAATCTACGCACACTGATAAACACAAAGGTGCAGTTTATGTGGATTTTTATCACTTAGGTCAACTGACTTGAGTGGACTATATAGCATAAATGGTATGTTTTGAAACTTCAACAGGGTTTACATATTACATCATCCTGATTTATATCGTAAACGTGAAGGAAATTTGGTTTTAAATGATATAAGCCTTTTAAGTGTTTCATACTTTTTTATCATATCTGTAACACTCAGTTGCCATTACATTCTCCACCTGATTAGGGGCCGCAGCAAATATTTAGTTGCTGTAAGGCCAGAGTTAAAACTGCTTTGCTGTCCGTTTTGATCTACAAGCCGTAACTTAGTAAGTCTTTATGGCTGTACCGTCCTGTCTAGGCTACACTTGAGTGCTGCGTGGAGAGAAGCTGCAGGCTGCAGCTGTGACTGGACTCAGCAGAGATTGTCTGTGAGCCTGAAGCTTATAGGCCTGGAAACCCAAAGCACGGCTGATCTCCCGCTCAGCACAATCCTGGACCCGTTTGAGATTTACTTCAGGGATGCAGGCAGATGGAGCGGTGGTGGAGGGTGCTGTGCTCCCTGAACTGACTTTTTGTTTAAGAGCAGGAGCTCTGATGCCTTTGATATCTAATAAAGTCATATAATGTGATCAAAAGTTACAGCTCACTCTGACTTGTTCAGGACACTGAATCTAAGCAAAGCAAAGCCATGTGACCTCTACAGGAATCTGTTTGATATCACTTAAAGGGTCATTTTGACCCATGAGGCTTTCTTAAGCAGCTTGTGAACGAACCTCTCCGCAAACACTCTTCACTTCAGCAGACTGTTTCAAATTACTCTCGTAAACATGATGAATGTCACCTGCTGTAAATAAACGCTCGCTTCGCTGAGTTGGCTGTTAGTACACACTAACTAGCTGAACTGTCAGAAAAGACTGCAGATGGACCCCTTTAGTAAGGCAGTACTATTGTGGATGCACTAATGTGCAAAGGTCTTAACACACCCAAGCTTGTTTAAAACACTTTATCTTAGTAATACGTGTTTGTTTTACCAGTAAGAGCAGCATATATTATTAAAACTGTCGTAAATAAGCATAAATACAATATAAGGTAGTACAAATATCTTATCTTAAAGGAAGTGGATAATAACTTGTAAGCCAATTTGCAGAAGTTTAGTTCCGGATTTCTCCTGGATACGCCAGACATTGCATGAATTTATTACAATTCCTTCTCCAGCAATCTCCATTTAGCTTAATGAAGTACTGAGTAGTCAAAGCAGGTATTAGATGATATCTGTAAATAATAATCCACAAGGAAAAGTTTGGAAAGGGTTAAATAAATGCACTGACATATGTAAAATCACTATTTACTGTATTAATACTATTTATTAGTATTTAATATAAATAGTGTTTTGGGGAGCCAATAAAAGCTCCTTGTCTGAAAATAAAAATAAATAGAATAAAGCTTTTTAAATATAATGCAAAACACTGTACATACTATATACAGTTAGTTACAGTTTGTTATAGGATAGTAAAATGAAAGAAACAGGTCTTGTTAATTATTTACATAAAACCACATCCAAAATGTACATCTTAAGGTCCTTTTGCAGTTTCTATCTATGATTCTATTGACAATATTACATTATAAACATTATAAAAAAGGACAATAGTTAATTTAGGTAAAACTAACTAACTAACTAAATCATTAACAAGAAAAATGCAAAAATGATCTCGACATGATTAAAGTCCAACAACATTAATTGATATAGGCTGATATAAGGGCTGATATATAGTTCAAAAAAGTTGGAATCAAAGATTGGAAAATTTGAAATCAATGTTTTAATAATTGCATCACAGTGCAACCAATTTAATTTGAGACAAATCAGTCCTGAACCAATTTAAAGAAAGCTATGAAACCATCAAATCACTGTATATCACTGTATGTGGAATAAAATCTCCAAAACGCTGATATTGCTGGAGAAGAAAAAACCTTGAATGCACTTTACTTTTAATGTACACACACACACCTTTAGTGTCACCACTGAACTAAGAAGGGTCTACCAAATGGCAATGTCCAGCGTTCTATGACCACTAATGAAGTACTAGTGGATGGCTAACAAAAACTTTACACCTATAGGTGGACCTAATAGAGTGGACAGTGAGTGAACAGTGAGTGAACAGTAAGTGGACACAGTGTTTTGAAACTGCAGCAGCACTGCTATGACATGCTAGAACACAAACTAACAGAGCACCACCATGTCAGTGTCACTGCAGTGCTGAGAATTGACCTGTGAAGAACAGGGTAAAAGTGGGATAACAAAGTTTGCATATGCATATGCAGTTATATATGTATCTATATATATATATATATATATATATATATATATATATATATATATATATATAAATATATATATATATATATATATTTATATATATAACTACAGACTAACCATACTGCACTGAAAGTTTGTACAGTGAAGTTCTCTTAAATCCCCCATATGGACCACCGCTTAAATTTACATATAGATAACCCACTTGAACAAGAAAGAAAGAAACATGAAAGTAAAAAAAACAAGTGTTTTCAAAACTTGAGTTTAAAAGGTACATAGTAAGTAGGACTCCAAAAACTCAAAAGACCGCCAAAACTGACCCCATCAGATAAACATCACTTAAAGCTTTTATCTTTAAGAGATCAGGAGAAAATCAATCTCCATTTTACTTCAGGCCTGAAAACATCCACAAGAGTTTCTGTCCATCCTTCTATTTTGAGAAGACTATGGGCTCTGAAAGGATGTGTAGCTGTCGGGAAGCTGCTTACGAGAAAAAAGACACATCAAACAATGAAGCAGCTGGAGCTCTCAGAACAATGGCTTGACCACCCCAGTGTCCAGACTTCAACATCACTGAATGTGTTTGAAATATTTGGCTCATGAGAAGCGGAAAATGCAGCAACTTCTAATTTCTTTTAGATGCTGTAATAAAGGTAAGTGCACAGTATTTTATGTGTCAGCTGGTGTTCAGTCATTTCCTTCGACCACTGAGAAACAGTCCTAATCGATTAAGACTGTCTTCTTGTGGTGATGCTCTGGATCACACTGCTGAAGTTCATGTCTTTTGAAGTTGGGTTAGTAAGAAGAGCTCCAGGCCTGGCAGAAGCCTCAGTGAGTGTTGAAGGCAGCTGCTTTCCTGCAGTAGCTGCTGTAGACAAATATACTGGCTTTTAAACTGCTCTGTGGTTGCTGCAGCATCTGCTACCATCTGGGTCAACGTGGACCTGATTCTCCTCAAACTCAATTACAGGCTCTTTCTTTCTCTGCCCCCTTATGCTCGCCATCTTTCTCTTCCTTCCAACCCTCTGTAAATGAAGGAGATCTGTCTTGTGTCTGTCACAGCCTTCTGCTAAGTAAGCAGCATTATCTGCCAGCTTTTCCAAAGACTTTAATATCGCTAACCAGGAGAAGGTTGTTCACATGGCTTCTGTTCAAGCCTCTTCTCTTTTTCTCTTAAATGTGCTTCCCACATCCCTCCCGCTGCACGTTTTTAAAATTGTATCCTCAGTTCTTCCCCTCTTAAGAAGAGTATGTGTGTTTGTGTATGCATGTGTGTTTGTGTATGCGTGCTTTGTGCATGTGCGGTCGAGCCTGCCTTTCTCTCCATGTCTGTTCTTCTTCTAGTTGTCACCAGGGCAACAAAGCTGGACTGTCCTGCGCTCTGGAAAATAAACAAACCGGTCCGGCATGAAGAAACAGAGCCGTGTGCGCCATCTTCATAACAAGATCCATTCATAAATCAGTCCTCTTCAACCAAATACCACTTCAAACTCTTCCGTCCAGCCAGAAGTTCAGTTTTACTCAGATGCCCATATTTGTTTCTGTCTGGGATACTATAGCAACAGTAGATTATCATCTTAGCGTAGCAACAACCCAGCAAAACCTTAATGACCACCTGGGATGGCATAGCAACACCTTGACAACCACTTGAAAGCAACAGCCTAACACCACTTTAGCAACCACCTGATACAACATAGCAGTGGCACAGCAATGCCTTTGCAAGCACTCGGGATACTATAGCAACAGCCTAACATCATCCTAGCAACCTTATGGGAGAGCATAGCAGTGACAGAGCAACACCTTATCAACTACTTGGGATTCTATAGCAACAACCTAACACCACTTTAGATACCACCTGGGACAACATAACAGTGGTGTAGCAACACCTTAGCAACCACCTGAGATACTATAGCAGCAGCCTGGCAATACTTTAGCAACCACCTGGGACAGCATCATAGTGACATGGTCACATCTTAGCAACCACCTGGGCTACTATTGGAACAGCCATGCAATGCCTTAACATAGCAACTCCTTAGTGTTACAGAGCTACTACACAAACCCAGTTAAGTTATTAAAACTATGTACAGTGTTCAGTGCTTGAACTTCAGAGCATTAGTAGCTGGTTTGGTCAAGTTTATTCACAAACTTCCCCCATATAGTTAATTTCTGGCTGTATCTTGTATATTAAAGAAAATGCCAGTATTTACCTTCAGCATCTCTATCTGCAGTATCTGTAGATCAGGATCAACTATAAAAGAACAGAAACAAACACTGATTTGAAACACACATATAACAGAGGGGAGTTCTACTAGTAAATACATTAATACCACTAATGGTGTAGGTTGCTATTATTCATGGGTTCCTTCCTGAATACCAGAAATCCTCAGAGAAATTACTTTTTACTGTGTTGCTGAAGTGCTTTAAAGTTGACTGAAACTTCAAAGTTCTGACCTTCTTTCTTATTTTCTCTCTTCCTGGTGTTGTTAAATGCAATGATTGTTCTTTGTGTTTTATAAAGTCAACATTTATAGAATTGTTTCCAAGGCCTTCTGTTATAAGTGAGATGTGAGTGTCAGCAGGGTTGAGCACTGGCACTTGTTTTTAAATACTGCAATCACTATTCAAGCGTTTGTCATGTTTTATCATGAAAAGACAGGCTAACAATTCAGGATAACACCAATTTCATGTTTTTACAAGACTGTAAAGTGTTTGCAAGCAACACAGCACAATAAACAAGCACCTGAACTGAGCAAATACATCATATTGCCAGAAGTATGTGGACACCACTGCTGATTATTAGGCTCAGGTGTTTTAGCCCCATCCTTATGGTTTTTGAACATGATGTCAAACAAGCTCATCCATGAGTGATGTATACATGTCCATATACTTTTGGCCATATAGTGTAGCTCATTCAGGTTTTTCCGCTAGGATATGCTAGGATAACGACTCAAGCTGATATTAGCAAGGCAGTATTTGTTACCCATTCAACATGCTTTTTTAAATTTTGTGTTTCCTACATCATTTGAACACACCACTGGTTGTTTACATTGTGATGAATGGACCAATAGAAATGTTCAAAATAGATTGGAAACAATCCTAGTTCCATTGACTTACATTAAAAGTAAAGTAAGTTTTTGGTCTCTCCTGTAAAGTTGCAATTTTGGAAGTACTTGATTTTCATTGGACAGCGACGATATTTTAAAAATGTACCCTCCAGAGCTATTCCAGCAACGTTACTGAAGAAAAACAAACATAGCTGAACAGAGGACCCTCCTCCGAAAGAGGCCGAAGTTGGATTTATTGACTATTGTGAAAAAGGCTTATGCTTACATTACAGAGCTTTTGTGTACTAATAGCAGTGAAGTGAATGTGATAGGTTGCATGCAGGGTGTGGGTGTTAATTGTAGAGAAGAGAGTGATAGACTGTATAAAGCATGCTCGTTAACAAAAGCCCCCTATGCAGCTCTTGCGCTGACCCTCTCTGGCCCTTTGTAGCTACAGCAAAGGCTGATGGCATGTCATTGCTCTTTATACCTACAATGAACAGAGCCTTGGGCTACCCCGAGGAACTGCTAAAGCAGCTATGTGTGCGTGTGATTCAGAAGTAGGTCTAGTCTATCATAGTGTCAAGAAAACCTGAGCGCAAGAAACCAAAATCATGAGCACGGCCAAAGGCGGAGGCAACACCCTCTTATTTCAGTGCGGCGCACTCAATCATACTTCAGATCCAGATCCAGAGGGAAAAAAAAGATCAAACGTTCTCCCCAAAACACTAGAATGCAAAGTCATTAATTACAGAAAAGAGAAGAGGTCACTTAGAACAGTGAAAATAAATGAGTGCCATATTCATAGACTCCCTTTCATGGTTAAAGAAATATAAACCAGATATCGTAGAAACAGTACGATCTGGTTTACATTCAAAACAGCAGCCTACCAGGCAGCCGCTTGCGGCAGGATGCAGCTTACATACCGATCGGGCCTGCAGGAAGGAAGTCTGGACTGCCAGTGGACTGGAAATTGCAATCCACTGAGCCACCGAAAGCTGGACACGAACCCCCTGACCAGTGGCTGGTTAGAGGGGGCTTGGGAAACACCTCAATCGGATCAAGTCTGTTGTTCTTAAGTAATGCCAATGTGCAAATATTGACTTGCAGTTCTCTGGAGTATAGCGCAGCGCTGTGTCAAATTAGCAGCTTGTTGCGCTCAACTGGCTTTAATTTACTGTTGTGGTCATTCAAGCAGCGACGCAGATCCAGCTTCTCTGCTTGACCTTCAAGAACCTGTAAACAACACAAATGTGGTTGTGTACATGTGCGCGTGCGTACTCTATATATACAGTCCATGCGTGTGGAGGTTGGCATTCGTGAATGAGTCCTGGTTCTCAGCTGTGCAGAGGAGATCCTGCCAGATCATCCAGTATAAAAGGCAGAGCCTCAGGCTTCACCAGGTTTCGCTGACTTTTGTCTTGCACACACAAGTAGCTATGTTTCCAACCATGAATTTATTTCATAAAAAGAGCCCTTTTAACATTTTACAAACTTTGCTAATATATGGCTATGGAAATTGATTTGTGATAAATGTTGGCAAAGCATTTGTTTCTATTCTTCAGCAGTAAAAGTCTTGGGGGCAGTGTGTGAAATACTACTTGGAAATTTGGGGGGCTCCATGTTGGCTGGCAAATTTGTGCTGGTACCAGCGTCAGTGGCACCAAATTTTTGGTTAAACTCTCTGGAGAACCTCTTGTCTAGTAATGTGGTCTACTACATATTAATTGAGACCCTTCACATTTCCTTTAGTGTCTTTGGTCTAAGAATTAAGTAATAATTCACTCTTTCCACCAAACTCTTTGGGTAAGTTGCCAGAATTATAAACATATTATAAACTTTCCTGAACTTATAAAGTTTCAGAGGTATCCTGGACATGGTTACAGTTGCTACAGTACCGCAGTGGTGCAGCTGTAGTTAGTCAAGAAAATAGAAACATGTGAGTTGTGAAGTAGGCTAAACAAAGACCTTACCCAGAATTTTTCTGTAACCACAGCATAACATCATAACATGCTTTTTTTTATAATAAGGCTAGAATTTTGGGGGACATTTAAGGGGTCCAAGAAATTCATCGAGGCTTCTGGACCCCCCAGGACCCCCAGTATTTACTTTTTCCTTGTAAGTAATATACTGCATAATGATGTAACCGCATTACTGTGTTTTATTGTTTAGATTTTCTCTCTATGTTCAAATTGCCATAAACTTTTGCACCTCAATGGATTCCCAACAGTGCTACAGGGCAAAGGTTAAGATAAGGATCAGGGCTTAGGATTAGAACAAGGGTTAAGTGTAGCACCAGGTTAGAATTTGGTTTAGGTAAAAGGTGAAGTTTAGAACCAGGTTTAGCATTAGAATTAGTTAAACATTAAATTTAGGACTAGGGGGAGGATTAGGATTAGGATGAGTTTTAAATTTAGGACCAGGGTAAGGATTAGGATTAGGATAAGGGTTAGGGTTAGGGCAAGGGTTACACTTCAGACCAGAGTTAGGATTATGATTAGAACAGTGTTAAGTTTGTGGTCGGGGTTAGGATTAGGACAAAGGTCAAGATTCAAGGGATTGCATTAGGATCAGGTTTTGAGTTTAGGTTTAGGCTGAGATTAGAACTAAGGTTATAGTTATGAAGGGTGCAAAATACAGGGGGGTGCAGTGCATCCTAATTACCCCCTGGACCTGAATCTCTCAAAATCAATATTATAAAAACTATAGTAGCATTATACTAAAATAATACCAATGATGCTTTACCTACTGAATGCTCCAACACCATAGCATAACTGGACACCTGGCAAGTGCAGGTTACACAGACTAGCTGGTTTTACTTCTCGGCGATGACACTTAAGGCTTGATGTTTTGAACTAGTCACGTAATCACGTAATTATGACAGCAACAGCATGGATGCCTCATTTTGGGGTCCATATCTCCAGCAACCTGGCAACCTACTAGCTACTCATATGTCCAGGGAAAAAGTAAGACGCAAGTTTCAGACACTAAACACGTTCTACCTAATTTGATGTCGAGCCACCACTTTAGGATGGGTGGACGTTTTTTTCTGGCTGCTTAAGAACTTAAGCGAGAGTATAGTAGAGACAGCAAGAACAAAGATAGTAGAGTCAGAAGGAATGCTGTCATCTCTGCTTCTGATTTACTGGAATCCACGAAGCCTGTAAAGCTGACGCTTTGTACGCACTTTGGTTTTGCATTTAAACTGAACAAGGCTCGTAAAATATGAACGCCCGCAGAATGTCCAAGAAAGACAGCACCGTGACTCATCAAATCATCGATTCCAGCAGTAAGGCTATTTATACGTCCTCGGATTGCTATTGTGCTCCTCGTCCAGACAGTTTGCTTTTATTGACATTTATGGTCCAACAGCTCCTCTGTTTTTCCCCGCAGAAGCCCATAAACACTGCTTTCTGTAGACTCTCTGTAGACAGAGCAGGATCCTGTCCTGAGAATTGTACTTCTCTTTTACTCTATAAGACTAAACACTTTATGTGTGGATGAACTCTAAAAACACAAGGGCTGGTTTTACTACATCTAATCCAGAAATCATGGATTTAATCTTACAATGTCAACACTAGGATTCCTAAACATTAGCCCCAATTTATTTATTTAAAGTAGGATGACACAAGCCTCTTGTTCGCGGCCTCTTCTGCCCTGTGTCGACTATGTGTGCAAGTTTCCATAGAATATTACAGCCATCTCAAAGGCCAGAGCCTTCCAGGAGCTGCTCTGATCGTGCATTAGTGGGTGTGATGTCGGTCAGTAACCCCAGGATTTGGCAGGAGGATGCGGGCCGTATATGACGACAGCTGCTGCCTGTTTAGAGGGTGATTTATGCCTGCATGTTGCAGATTGCAGGCCGATATAGAGCCGTTCTTGTCCGGCTGGAGAGGAAACTAGATGTGCTGCTCTCTCCGCTGCAGTAAATCACACACATTCCCCCTACCCAGCCCCCCCCCGACTATCTCTGCACTGTCCAAAGCCCACAGACTCCCCCTCCTTGTCTCTGGAGAAGAGCTACACAAATCTCTCCTATCTAAACACCCACCACCCAATACAGGAATTCCCTTATTTTGCAGAGATATGTCCAAACCTTTTCAGATGGTCCTCATTAATGAATGTAGCTACTTTATTGCTTAAACAGGCATCCAGTGCTCAGACATTTATAGAAACTTTAATAGAAAGGCATTCACACATGGGTCTAAGGTCAGCATGGCTATTGGCAAGATAGCTAGAAGTATATAAAGCATTGGAGTTTGGAGCAGTGGAGCATTCTCTGGAGTGATGGAGCTCCATCTAGAACCAATCATCCAACATCAGTATGTAACCTCACTAATGCTCCTATGGCTGACTGCAATCAAATTCTCACAGCAAGTTTCCCAGAAGCAAAGTGAAAAAACAAACTTCTGATTTTCATTCATTTCAAAAGCAATATTGGATCTACAGACTAGTGAAGTGCCGGTCATACATTTTAGCACCCAGTGTTATCAGACTATGTAATAAAGTCATGCAAATTAAACTTTGTTGTCTTTTTGCGGCGTATGCATAATCTGCACATACACACACACGGCTGTGTGACCCTCAGCAAGAGTCAGTGACTCACTCTGCCCACTGCTCGTCTGGCTGGAGCCCAGTTCCAATGCCAGCTTTTCCTCCCTTTCTCCGCACACTTGCCGGCTGCTAACGACCAGGATTAGTTTCTTTTCTTAGCCAAGTACATTTTCATGTACGAGATCTGTGTTCTGGCGAGTCCTCACATTAAGACATAAACAAGACCTAGTAGACCACCTCTCTTTGGAGAGAGGACAAAATTAAGCTCCACTCTTGCTTTCGATCTAAAAACGTGTGTGTCCTTCCACTGTGAGAAGCCAACTCAACACTATGGGGTCTGAAAGAATGCATAGCTGTCAACGAAGAAAACTGCTGGTGTTCTCAAAACAATGGACTGACCACACCATCACTAAAAGAGTTCGAGATTGCTTAGATTGTGAGAAGCAGTTCTACGAGTGAATTTCTAAGGTGTTGTTGTAAAAACAAGATTGGACACATTTTACACTAAAAATATATAAGTATTTAGTTGTTGGGGCTTCTGGGTCTTTTTCTGATAAATATAGGTTTCTGCTTGTTTGGCTGATGCTAAAAATAATGTGTTCAGAAATAAAAGACCAAAGGTTTTATGATATAAACTCATAATAACTTCTTGTTGAAAATCTTAATAGAAAATATGAAGTCACTAATAGACACCAACCTTTTAATTTAGTTTAATAATCCAATACAGCTATATATTGTAGCTTCATCCCAACTAGCAGGACACGTTCCCACACGCAGTACTTATGATGTTCTAAAACGTTTTAATCCAGTGTTCAAAGAATGCTTTAAGGATGTTTGTTATTTTATATAATGTTCATGTAAAGTTCAATGTTAATTAAGACATACTATTTTAACTGCAACACTCAGAGGATGTTTTGAGGATGTTGTCAGGGCCACATACTGTATCATAGTACATGATGATGTTTTAGTGAAAATTGTCCTAAAAGAACATTCTGGGGGAATTTATAGAACATGTGCGTAAGTGTGTATGTGTGTGTGTGTGTGTGTGTGTGTGTGTGTTCTTGTAGAGGTCCTCACTAGTATAGTACAGTCTGATTTTTTTTGCTAAAGTGAGGACATTTTGCTGGTCCTCACTTTAGCACATGTCATTTTCTCCAAAAATCAAAGTTTTTAAAAAAATCTAGTAAATCAGATTTTTTTGTCTTTGGGGTACTAAGGTTAAGATTAGGTTTGGGTTTAGGTATAGTGTTATTTAGTTATAGAACAACAAAGATCAATAGAAACCTATGGATGACCTCACTAATATAGTTAGACAAACATGTGTGTGTGTGTGTGTATGTGTGTGTGTGTGTGTATGTGTGAATATATATCTCTATGTGTTTGCCCTGTGATGCACTGGCAACCTGTCTAAGGAACGAAAGAATGAATGAATGAATGAATAAATTAATGAATGAATGAACGAATAGTGCAATGGTGTTGGTGAGATGATTTTGTGTATGCTGTTGACAGTGTATAGTATTAGTGAAATGCTCTGGTTTTATTGGCTCTCTTCATCAACATAAACTCTAAAAAAATGGGCTGGTAAACAATTAACATTGATCACCGTTTCATATTTAAAAAGGTACATAAGCTGCATTTACCCGCGACCTCCACCCTGGCGGAGAGGCTGGCTGGACCTAGACAGAAATGCCAAGAGAGTTTTGGCACCCAGTCTGCAAAAAGCCCTGGCTCAGAGACCCTCACACATGCCCGTGTCATCACATTGGGTGTCACACTCTCTCACATATCACAGGAGCTTAGCGGAACATAAAGGCAGATGAAATGAAACAGATGCCTGTCTGAGAACAGGAATGACGAAAGCAAACGCGTGCACACACATACATGCGCACACCATATAGACTGAAATATCAGCTCCGCGCGGTCTTGTAGGAGCTCAGCAGTTGTTGGAGACAGGATGTCTTGGCGATCTGACAGAATGAGCACTCTGCAGGATGAGTGGGACGCTTCTGTCATCGCGCAGATTAGAGACTGCATTACCCAGGAGCCACTGGGCAGGCATGGGAGAAAGCCAGATGTGTGTGCTGCAGGAGGGCAGCTGCCCTGACTGACCTTATTTCCTTCTCAGGAGGATACTTCCTGTCTTCCGCTTCCTGGGTCCCCTGCTGTTTATCTGTATAGGCAGAGCTCTGGAGCTCTAATGCAGTCCTGTTTCAATTTTTATATTTGAAAGTGAATGGATATCTGATTAACTGCGATATCTGGATATCAAATAATCATTGTGGAAAGCAAATAAGTAAATGTACACATACTGTAATTCCAGCACTTTTGCCTACTCATATGTATTTACTAAATTTCTCTGATATAGCAGCTCAATTCTAATTCTTCAGGGTAAAAAAAAAAAAAAAAGCTATAAAAAGCTATAACATGCATTTGGATCAGGCTAAAAACAGACAGGGCTGCTTTGTGAACTTATGCAATTTGTCTTACTCTTATTTAATGTAGGCATACCTTTTGCTAATAATACTTTTATACACTTTAGTAAAGCTTAAATTTTGCTTTTGCTTTGGGTTATGGTTATCATTTAGCAATTGCTACAAATTCATACTATGCAGCCTTTCAACACATCTTTAGCCTAAATATCTAAAACGCTATGATGTAGCCCAAAATGGACACTTGCTGCTCATCCAACACTTCTCAGTCTTGACCGTTTACTATTTTATCAGAAGAAGGTGTCGTGCGTGGCTGCCAGAATACTAATCAATCGCCGTTACTCATCATTCTCATGTAATAAAGCCAACGTTACCTCCATCACCTCAAAGTCGCTGTGTTATCCTAACGTTACTCCCTGTTTACGTAACTCACTCTTCCGCTCAGCCTGTTCCTCGGGTTCCCTGTCCATACCCTGTATCTCTGGCTGCTCCTCTCTCTGCCCGCTGCTGCTGTCTTCACCTACAACCTGCTGTTGCTCGAGCTCTGCTGTCACAGAGGACGTGGAGGCTACAGCAGCATCTGTGACACTCTTCATCTACAGTGACACTCTTCATCTACACTGACACTCTTCATCTACAGTCACACTCTTTAATGTCTTTGCACGTAACTTCTTTGCATCCCGTTTCTTTCGCTTTGGGTTCTCCGTGATGCCACGCCTTTAACACGCAAGCTCAAACTAGAACTAGAACTGGAACTAGCGGGAGTAACAGGAGATCACACAGATAAAGGGTGGGGCTGCTTTCGTCCTATATCCTGATTGGTTCAGTCCACTGTCTATATTGAAGATGAACCAGTGGGCTACCCCCTATAAATTGTAGGCCGATCTCTTAGAAAAAAATGCAACAGCATCGGCCCCTGAGGACTGTCGGCCCACCGGGCAAACGCCTGGTATGCCAGATTACCAGTCCAGCCCTGCCAGTGGGTATTACATTTATTTGCACTGTAAAATCCCAAATTATTGTTTAATACAACATTGTTTGCAGCATAATAGCTCTGATAAGGCCAAAACAAATCAGAAACATAAAGATTGTAAAAGGAGAAATACATGTTTTTTCGGTTGTGAGCTAAATCTACAGATAATCTTGTAATCTTAAAACAATAATACACAACTAGAGACAACTTGATAAACTTCTGATGGTCTTGGTAAACAAGGGTACATCCCTCTGAAGAGAGGGATTATAGTTTGTGCTTTTTTAACATCTGGAGTATAATTGATAACAAAACAGGCCAGCTAGCCAAACGCTATCATTAGCTAATGGAACTGTTTATGCCTCGTAAGAGGTAATGTTTATTTTAACTGCAAGTAATATCTTCTCCACACATCTGCACACTTTATTGTGGGGGACTTCAGCCATGCTATCGTGTGTTACATCCATAGGCTTGTTGATAAGTGCACAGTACTTTCAGCTCTGTCTTGAAAAGAGGAACAATGAGGGTGACCTTCATTTCCAATATAGCCTATACAGAAATCAGGGAGTGAAAAAACAATAAAAACATAAAGAATACTACTAATACTACAACTACTGCAAATATTAATAATACATTTCACAGTAAAAACAATCACAAGCAACATCATGATAAAAAGTGTTAATGAATTAAATATTTGGATAAAAAATCAACAAAAGTTAAAAAGGGTGATTCAATAAATAACTAAAAAGCATAATAAATATGAAACAATAACTAAAACATACCAATATCATATTAAAAGTTAACTAAAATAAAATAAATCAGTTGCAGGCAGAGAGTAGCTTGTTAAAATCAAGTTGAGGAACGTTTATTCTCTAAAAGTGCTGCTTTAGTGAGTCCTGTAATGAATTTTCCAGTTCTGTAAAAGCTGCACCCGCAGGAAGATCAAGTTACTGATATTAAGCTGATAACTTGCATTATTTACATTCCGCCTGTCTGTGATACACGATGGCTCATGGCTAATAGGTGCTTTTTGGATAAAAGGAAGATGATGTGATTTTGACGCACGGCCAGAGATGACCAGCCAAACTTTCTCATACAGTATACAGTATTGCAGGGTTATCAGTTATGAATCTTAAATCAGAGTGATACACAGAGTCTAAAGATTTGAGAGCAGTTTAAGATGCACATCTGTATATATACTCCACTTTGATTACATCCTTATTGTTGATGATACCTCAGACAGTCCACCCTCTATTTCGCAAAACCTTTGTGTCTTATTGGACCCAATAAGTCTTAACTTTGTTTCACAAATAAAATCTCTGAAGTCTGCATTCTTTCATGTTTGCAGCAGTCCTTGACTTTTTGCCCTCTTCTTACCTTCAATGCTCAAGGTGCTGAGATCCTGGCTCATGCTTTCATTACATCTAGGTTAGATTACTGCAGTTCTCTGTTTTCTGGTTTACCTTCTAAAACTCTTCATTCTCTGCAGCACATTCTGAGACTTTGTATCTGCCAGTATTCGCCTCACCCCGCATCAGTTACACTGGTTACCAGTTACGGAGCGTGTCTGTTATGAAATCCTGTGTTTTGAACTTTAAACCCTTGCATGGTACCTCTGTATCTCTCTGCTCTGTTGTATCTTCATGCCCCATTGTGCAGACCACGGTCCTCCAATGCTGATCTTCTGTCTGTTCTTATGTTCAGGCTTTGGGCGGTGGGTCTATTTGCATTGCTCGCTCCACCCTTACATTCATCGATTCACTCTTTTACTTTCCATCTTCAAAGCTTGGCTAAAATGCTTTTTCTCAGAATTAATCCTCAGATTAATCTTTTTTTCCTTAAACCTTAAATAACTTCTGATATTATTATTACATCACCAGGAATGCCACACTCATCCTAATCAGTCTACATTCCCACTAATATTTTTTGAATTTCCACTAATATTACTATTAAACACTAATATTATAGAATTTCATGAGATGTATCCAAAAAAGTGTGCTATACAAACTAAACTAATGTCTAAAATTCTAATAATATATTGTGCATATGCTAGCATTGCATTATGCGGTTTAGTTTGGTTGTCTCCTGACACTTCTGTTACATCACCTCCAGCCCTGCTAGACTAAATCACAAAACTACCTTCCTACTTAGGAATGAATTCAGATGATCCGCAACTGATAAACAAGACTGGGGCTACACTATATTTTCAAATTAGCCAACTATGAACATCAAGTATCTGCTACTCTGACATAAAGCCCCCTAGCACAGGGCTGTTGAGCAGTGGAACAGTGTTCTGTTCACATTTGAGATGGTTTGCAGGGATTAAGAACTAATTATTCAACATCAAAACCTGACCTCACTAATTTTGTGGCACATACATCTGCACAGCAATGATCCAACATCTAGTGTAAAGCCTCCCTAGAATAGTAAAGGCTGTTACTGCAGCAAAGGGTGAACCAACAAGCCTGATTTTATGATATGACAAATAAGTTTCTTCTCAAAGAATGTTGCAAAGTTGCCGATAACTTCGGGGGTCACTGTGTATCTCTGAATCCCATATGGCATCTTTACAAAACCTCCATAAATGGTTTCATTAGACTGATTCAGAGGGATTGAAACGAGAGCTGGTGGATGATAGAGCTGTGCAGCTGCGGTGTCTCTGTCCCCTGTGGCGGGGAAGCTCTCCAGTGATCTGATGAAGAGAAGCCTGTCTCCAGCTCATTCATCATTCATAATGCTTCACACTGTTTTCTCGGCTTAATTGGAATCATCCTTCCTCCTAATGCAGGCCACCAGCTTCCCCCTCTCCTTCTGATTTACACTCTTTCCGTCCTCGTTCCTCCTCTGCCCCCCACCCTTCCCTCTCCTTCATGAGCAAAACGTCCCCAAAATGCCATGATTCATTAGATACAATCAAGTGTATATAGGTTACTGTAAATATTTCACATTTTTCTAAATGGGCTGTTCAATTCTTCTTCTCAATATCTCACAGTGCGCTTCCTGCAATGTCTGTTTTCGAACAGATGTTCAGTCCATTTTTGAACAGATGCTTAAAAGCATGACTGTTAAGTCTTGCATGAAGAGAACAGTGGTTTTCAGACACATGAAGTGGAAACTGTGACATCAGTCACCGTACCATGTCATGTAGCGCAGCCTTGCATAATGTAGTGCAGATTTAACAAAATGTATTAGCTCAGGTTCATCTACACTTTACTTGCACACATTTAATATAATAAAACTTTAAACATCACGTTTGCTGAATGATAATGAATAATAACCCTTGACTTCAAAGGGTTAAATTTATGTTTCAGATTTATTGTACTTACAGATTAGTAGCGTAATCTCAAATCCCACAGGAGTTTAATTATATGTATTTAGGGAAATATTTAGTGCATCATAAAAGAAATTACAATTAAATTAGGTTCATTGAAGCACCACTCCTCTCTAGGCTCCTGGGGCTGCTACTCCACTTCTGACACCACTGTAGCATCAGCGAAGATGTGGGAATCACTGTGCTTCAAAGGCAAATGCACTTTTTTATTTAACAGGCAGTAATGTAGAACTGCTGCTTAGCACTAACCAAGTGCCTGGGATAGCAGGCAGGTCACCTGTAGCCATATTATTCCATGGTAGACACTAACACTGGCACCAGCTACCTCAGAGCCCAGCACAGAACTGCATAAGAAACACTTCCATACAATCACAGAGCAACAATGAAACAACAAACCTGATTTTATGACACGTCAAATAAGTTACTTCTCAAAGAATGTTGCCAAGTTGCCGATAACTTTGAGGGTCACTGTGTATCTCTGAATCCCATATGGCATCTTTACAAAACCCCCATAAATGGTTTCATTAGACTGATTCAGAGGGATTGAAACAAGAGCTGGTGGATGATAGAGCTGTGCTGTGCGCTTTTGCTCAGACAAGAAGACCATAACACCAAATGAACCACTTAGCTTTGTTAAAGTTGTGTGGGCAGAACAAGCTACACCACATCAGATTAAAACCACCCAGTTTGTTTTAAAGCATCACCAGCACATTTTCTTGATGACTGTAGTACATTTAAAAGATGTCCACCACTGGCCACAGAGCATGGGAGGCTTGACCATGCAAAAAGACCATGCTTGTGAATAGAAAAGAGACATTTGTTGTTGCTGTTCAGTTCAAGATGTGTTGCATGTCTTTTGTTGTGTTAGGATATGGGGCGGTTAGGTGGGTGTAAATTGCTACCATAAGAAGAAGCTGTATGTCTACAGATGTCCTGCCTGATATCTGCCATTATTGTTTAGCACTGGGCATGTGGTTGTCCTGTGCTTTTTGTTCAATAAAAAAAACATTTGCTTGTACATGAGTCTTGTTCTATGCCAATGCCACAGTAATTAGAAAGACAGACCCCAGGCTAATAGGGTGACTATATGTCCTCTTTGTTCCAGCCATGGCACCTAAAAAGCCCAGAGCCCAGTTGCCATGCACTGTATGCGTTACATTACTTTGAATTTTCTCTTTAGGTCCCACTTGCAAAGCTGGCACGTAGGGGCAAAGCTGCAGGAACTATAGGGGCAAACTGGCACCCCTTTTTTTCAGAATCTCTAGCTGAGGGGTGGGGCCCTTCTCCTGTTTAGTGAGAGGACCTGCAGTTCAATAATCTGCACAAACTGCACAGTCACAGCTGTTGTTACTTTTAAAATGCAAAATAATTTACCGATAAGATGTTGATACCTCCCAAATTGGTTTGATGTCTGTTGAAATAAAAATTATTAACATTCTTATTAACATTTTTGTAGCTGACCTACAATACATAGTACTCCAGAGCCATCTTTGAAACTTTAATATTCATATTCAGATCAGATTTGTACAACTAGCTTTTTAAAGAACCACTCACTCATATGTTCTCCTATGGCATCGCTCCAAGGAACTCTATTTGGCACCCTTATTTGTAAGATCTCAAGATGGTGAGGAGAGTGATTCTCAGTTTCCCATCCTGCTGCGATGGGCATGCTTCTTTTTTTGGAGAAAGCAAGTTCAGGTCTGTGTAATCTCACATGTCTCAACTTTAGCCATAAATCAACACATGTCCATGTTGGCAGAGCTGGGCAAATATTTAGACCTGGACT
Source organism: Megaleporinus macrocephalus (assembly GCA_021613375.1). Lineage (NCBI taxonomy): Eukaryota > Metazoa > Chordata > Actinopteri > Characiformes > Anostomidae > Megaleporinus > Megaleporinus macrocephalus. The sequence goes on from CM038706.1 coordinate 25,883,883, forward strand.
CAGCAGCAGTTCCTGAAGCAGGAATGGGGATGTATGAATTGGAGGCCAAGGAGGCGGAGAACTGGAGATGACACATGTATCATACATACTCTCTGTATATAATGCATCCACACAGAAGATGTAGATCAGGAGAAAGACAGTTTAAAAAGGGCCATCTGCACTCTTGAAAATAAAAGTATCTACATGGTTCTTGGCCTGGATATACAGATTAAATATTTTAACATCCAGAAAACGAAAATTAAATATATGATACATATAAGGTAATACATAGCTGAGAAATTCTGATCAGGGCTATCTGAGAACTGTGTGGGCGTGGCTAATGAGCAGCTTAATTGACAGCTCTTTGTCTAACACTCTTAGCCTGCTCCGCCCCTCACACAGAACTTAAATCGTATCCAGCAGGTTATGTGATGCTAACAGTAACCGATGAACAGATGTGCAGTCAAATGGATGAACGAACAAACTGAAGGACAAAGCAATGTGTGAATGAAGAAACAAGTGAATGAACAATGCTTGTGTATGGATAAAGGAATGAATGGGGGACAGGCAGCTACAGACAGGATATCTATCTTGCTAGTCTGAGGTTGTGCTGGGTTAGTTTTAGCTCACTAAATTTCTCTGATTGTGAAACTGTTTGTGTTGGCAGGGCAAGAGCTGATGTCTCTTGCCCCGCAAACACAAACAGTTTCACAATCAGAGAAATTGATTAGAAAATGCTTCTGGAAGTGTTACCCAAGATTAGGATCCCCCAGTTTGGTGAGTAGAGAAATAAATGGTGAAATACATCATCTGTTGGTCATTGGAAAGTTAGTGAAAGAGCATACTTTGTTACGAGAAAGAAAAGTTTCCTGGAAAAATGGGTATAGAATTCTGATGTTATAGAATCATATTTCTCAAAAAGACACTCATGTATCCCAAATAGATATTATCTGGGGGATACACACATCTGTCTGGATAATGTCCAAACATTATATATATATATATATATATATATATATATATATATATATATATATATATATATATATATATATATATATATATATATATATAATAGATACACTACACTATAATAGATAGTGTTTGTAAAATGCAATGATTGAGATTGAGAACGTTTTTTGTGTGTAACATAGTTTATTGTTTGGACTGATTTTCTTTACAGAGATGGTAATAGGATTAAGGAGCTCTATGTATACAATGTTCACATTCTCTACATCACAAATATACATAAATCACAAACTTTATCTCAATACCACTGTAAAACAATGTCTCAGACGTTGTGCAGCATTTTCACCATTTCATTTAGCAGCTTTCTTTAGGGGTGCTTTCACGGCATTAAAAGCTTCAGACGTCTGGTTCCTATCTCCGCCACTGGGAATGACTCTGACTCGGCTCATTTCACATCAAACCACACTGAATGACTTTGTTTACGTCTTAATCATTGAAAAAATGGTGGAATTTCCTTTTAAAGAACCACCCACCGAAAGCTTTCCTAAGAAACCAAAAATGGCTCTTCTATGGCATCGCTCCAAAGAGCCCTCCTTAGCACTCCTTTTTTTTAAGAGTGCGTTGTGTGAGAATTCCTTTCTCTACACGCAGCTTCAAACTCATAAGCAATTGCTCTGATACAATTATAGCATCTTTTAAATGGTCCTTGCCTCACAGAACCATACTGTTTCAACCCTTTAAAATCTCCCTCCGACTGCGCCGTGACCCCGCTCAGCGTGAAGACATGAAAAAGCCCAGATTAACCGAGGATGGAGGGTTTGAAGCTGGAGGCCAATCCACAGTAATCCTTTGAAAAACCTCGTGGCCAGGCTCCAAAACATTCCCCCTGCAAGCCCTGGTCTCCTAGCAATAAGCATGCCAACAACACCTCATTGCGTTCGGAGTAGTGGGGAGAAGTCACCCAGCTTGGCGTGTAATTAAGTGCGAGCGGGAGAGGGGGAGGGAGGGAGGTTGTGATGAGGAGGAAAGAATGAGCGAGTGAGAGGTCAGGGTTTTTTTTTTTTGGAAACGGCTGCTTTCACCATCGACACTAAGCAGAGGCGGGACGTGAAAAGGAGCGTGGCGGCCAACGGAGTAGAGCGGCCAAATCACGCCTCAACACTCCATGGCTTTCCATTAGCATACGCTGGCATCAAACCCGGGCCCGCGGCTCATACTGAAGTGGAGCAGCTTTTTAAATGCACACACTGCAGTCTCTATCCACACTCATACCGAGATGTCAGCACAAATATCAAAGAAATAAAGCTAGCATAGGAAACTGTATTCATAGAATCATAGCTGAATAAGAAGAGTTCAGTCCGTCCAACTGACATACAGTCAACCTTAAACACTCGTTCCTCCTTAAATACAAATCCTGACGAGACACAACACGAGCTAATTCCAAAACCTGAGACTGTTACGTAACAATCCCAACTCCCCCCAAAATGATGCCCGCCAAAATTTACATATGGGTAGCAGTAGGGGTTTTAAGTGCCTTGCTCAAGGGCACTTCAGTCGTGACCTGAAGACCTGGTCCCTAACCTCTAGCCCACAACTGCCCCCTGGAGCAACAGCAGTGGTGGAGTATATGTACAGAAATCTACCTTTCCAGGCTGTAAAAGAACAAATTGGTGTGTATAATTAAATATTGTTTCACAGCGTATATACCAGCAGGGAGCCCTCAGGCCTTCTCTAGGCCTGTAAAGAATAACAGAATAGGTTAAGACTTCAGGAGGCGAACTGTCAGATTAGCCACTACTATAATAAAGAGGAATCAACCAGTTGTGTTTTGGTTATACAACAAGTGGGACAAAAAGATCACTAGATTTCAAATATGTCACTGACTGTGAATACAAGTACTGTCGTGTCGGTATTCAGTCAGATAGCTGTATTCTATCAGTGTAAAACTGCAACACAGGAAAATAAAAACATGTAGATCCAGAACAATAACTTTACTTTTCTTAAAGCAATTGAGCGAAGGCGGGGTACACCATGGACAAGTTGCCAGTCCATCGCATGGCCAACACACACGGGCAGTTTAGAGTGACTTACATGCATGTAATTGGACTGTGGGAGGAAAGTAGAGTGAACAGAAGAAACACACTCAAGTACATGGGTGAAGAACATGCTAACTCCATACAGAGCGGCCCAGACCGGGAATCAAACCCAGATTATCTTGCTGTGAGGCGAAAGTGCTAACCACTACACCACCGGGCTGCTGGAAAGAGGTTTTATTCCATGATATTTCTGTTGGTCCATTCATCATGAAACATTCACAGGATAAAAAGAGCAGCTTTCATGTTCAAATGATGAAAACTGTTACAATCTTCAAATGTTTTTTGTCTAAAACAAAAATGTGCATTTGTTGGCATTTGTTGACATTTTGAAGTATTAGAATTCTATAAGCGTTAGCAGGACTGAACATTACCAAAGAGGGTTTTATTCATCATTGTTATCCAGGTTTTGTTAAAGCCTCAGGACTGGTGTATATACTATACACACACTTAAACCTTCACACCCCATACATGGCGTGGATTAGCTGGCTCGTACAGTAACTGCGAATAACAGGTCTGTAAGAGGGGCATTGCCAGGCCCAGCTGCGGAGTGTGTGTAACAGTGTGTGTGTGTGAGAGAGAGAGAGGGCAGCGTGTAGCTAACGGGCCCTGACGCGCAGCAAGGCGAGAGCTTTCAGAACCTCATCCATCATGCTACAGGCCCTGCCACGCCAGCCAGAAACACGGCCACATACCACTCAGAGCTATTAGAAACAATCCCTCAACTCACACGCACAACTGCTGCACCACTGTTCAAGAGCTTCCACCAGAGAGTGCAGACAGGGAGGCCTCAGCACAGAGCTGCGTCAGGGGGCTCGATAGGAAACCACTCGACTGGGGCACACGCTTTAAGTAATGATGGTGTAAGTAATGGCATTTAAAGCCACAGCGAGGGATTTCAAAACAACAGTGGTGATTTCCCTTCACTCGTTCAGCAAGGAAAGAAAGTGTTTCAGTCTTTAAACGAACACACAAAGCTTTGAGCTGAAGAATCAATGGCCAAGAACGTATAACACTTTTCTTTACTTCTGCAGTTTCCTTTGCATTAACAATTCCGGTAGAATCATTAGGTTAACTGTATCACCCTCATGGTGTTTTCAACATAGCACCATTTCCAACTATAATATTTGAAACTGTATTTTAAATCATATGCCATATTCATGGAAATTCATGGAAATCGTGAATTATGTGTTCAGTATGAATCCCAAATGATTATTAGTAAAATATATTATGCACTACTTCCGTACTGAAGCCAGCATTTGTGCAGAGTACACTATATTTTTTAGAAGGGAGCCTTTTAGGTTTAGGCCTTCTAAGAGGGAGACACTACTCTGTTAGCTTGGTGTTAACTAAGACTGGAAATGTCATTGAGACAATAATGGAAATCAGTATTTTATATATGAGATTAATTTGCTGAGGTGCTGTGTTATAATATGCATATTATTATATGATAGAAAGTGTAAAACAAATCATACAGTCACAGCCAGATACATAGCTGAGTGACTGAATGTTCCTGTCCTCCTGCAAGGGTCCATGCTGGCTTGACAGTAATAAAATACTGTGTTCTTCAGTTCCTTATTTCCAAGAACTGTGTTTCATCATGTCTTATGTTGTCTGCCATTTTTAAGCCACTTGAGGCGTACACGTGGGTAACAAGGTTCTTTGGGGTTCCACATTAAGCTGTGCCAAATAACACTCTTACTCACGATAAAGTCACTGCCTCCCAAGGCTTACTGCAACGACTTTTCGAAGGTTTTTTAAAAGCTAGGTTTCTGGAAACTTTCAAAAGGCTGTGATTTTATCATTGGTATAGGTGTTATTAGGCACAGCCTAAAGCAGAGCCTCCTGAACCTCCTTAACCCCCTGGGGAGCTTTCTTTTAATATCTTTGCGATAATGCGGCGCAGAAATACAGTTTAAACATTTCCGTCCTTGCATTACACCCAATCCTGAGTCTGTACATCACTCACGTCACGTCAAGTTATGAGCCTATAAATAAAAAGCAACCCAGTCAGCCTCTCTTGTCTGACTGGTGGATGCTGTGTTTCGTGTGAAGCTGACCAATGGGCTTTCATAAAATCACTAATGACCCGCCCACACATCAAATCTATCAATATTCATCAGAGAGAGACGTACCGGGGAGCAAAGAGCTTCTGAAGCTGCTGCAGCGCTACTGAAAAGCAGTGATGAAGATAGCGGTGCATCAGAGCCTGAAGCTTTAATTCATATGATGAGGAAGAATATGAAAACATTTGGGATCCGTTTGAATATCGCTAAGTGTATTTATAAAAACTTTTTATGACGTAAGCTAGCTAGCAGGCTAAAGTGTGTTCCTGTATGTAGCGTCATCTAGCTAGGTAGCTAGTTAGGTTACAACAGTCATGACCTAACTGATTCGTGTCCCAAATGCTTACTTTGCTATTTAAAAGTTAATTTTCTGCACATTAGTAAATGTTTACTGTATAAATGTAATTTCCTTTATTAAAGCTTTACTTACAAATAGCAATACAGTTTATAACCACTGATGGATACAGTAAACATTTACTAATGTATTTCTTTATGTTTATGTCCAAGTTTATGGCTGTTTGCTGTTGTATCAAGTAGAGTGGCAACATTCTACTCAATAAACGTTTTTACAGAATTTATTTCACATTTGTACACTATTTTATTCATACAATCAACTATTGATGTGAAGCTAAGGCTCTGGTAATCCATTTCAAGCACCAAAACAGTTTGTCCACATAAATACATTTTTTTTAAATATAAGATATATAAGATATATGACTTTTAAAATTGGACTTCAAGTTTTTCAGGTTTAGGACCAGATAATTTCCTCATACGTTCTCTAGGTCACTTATTTCCTCGTTATTGAGACAGCAGAGACTGTTCAGAATATTTTGATATAAAATATGTGGGTATTATGTTTCATGCAAGTGTCTTTAAAGTATATATTCAAAAATCGAGATAATGCCCTTAGACCCCAAAAAGTTAAATGTGATGTTGTGATGAAGAATTATTTAGCCAAGAAGTGAAGTTCATTCACCCTCTGAAATGAGTAAGGAGGTTTTTGGAGGTTCTACTTTGGGCTGTGTCTAATAATAGGTGTGCACACCTTATCAAAGGCAGCTAACACACCAATATATGGAGTATAAGAAGTGACTGTTCTCTCTGTAAGCACATGAGAAGATCTTGGGAAGAATAGCACATCCTGAGAACAACAAGGACGCCTGTGTAGAGGTCCTGGCACTCTACAGCAGACAGCGCAGTGGCCAGTGAAAGCGGCAGTGTAATGAGGAATTTCACGGCTGCTGCAGGCCCTGGGTCACCGAAAGGTCTGGGCTGGGTAAGCAACGCTAACTGCTTGGGGGGGCAACTATTGTCGCGGCATAAGGGACACATAAGAGGTTACATCATCATTACACAGGCGTCCAATAGCACCCGCAGCTGTTAGCGTTGTCTGCATCCTTCTTCTGTCATTTGTTTCAGTGGAGCGACCACATATTTGAATGGCTGGTTATTGTTGCTCTCGCTGGAGGGGTGAGTTGTTATAGTAGTGTCACATTTGATTTATTCTCAGCCTTTCTGCCAGCAGAGCTTGGCATGGCCCTTTCTGCTGGCTGGAAGTGATTTATAAGCGAATTGTTTTTTGATGGAGCGTACGACTGCTATAAAGGCACCTGATTGAGTTATTTCTCACAAAGCAAACTACACACTTATCCATCCATCAAGTTCGCTTGTCATGAAGCGAACACAGTTTTCTTCTCTTTCGACTCTCTGGCAGTGGACTGTGGAGGGCTGGTGAATGCCTGCCGCAGGCCGCTGGGACGTATCTGTAGCTCCACGCTCCGTGACTGTGTGGAATGTGGCACTGGTGGGTTGGAACAACTGTCCTAGTTACCAGCAGTCTGCTTTCGAACTGTTTGTTGACTTAACATGACAGTAATTAAGAAAAATCACAAGGCTTGAAGAAACCAAGAAGAGGTCTAAACTCATGAGTTTGTGTTTGTCCTTGCCTCAGCTGCAACATCACATTAGCAAGCACTTATTAAAGGGTGCTGTAACTGCTTGGCGTTGAAAAACAGTTTTGTTTTTTGGCCGGACTACAATAAAAAGGCATTTTTTTAGTTTTTACATGCAATATGGTATAACTTTATCTGATCAGCACTTTCTTCTTGCATGCTGAGACCTGGTTTGTGAAACAATTTGACTGGTTCTGTAAAGTGTTTTTATACACAACAACCGCAAGAAGAAAGTTTCACTTTCTACAGATTTTATATGAAATGATAAAACATAATTGTTGCAATATGGCAACAGCACGCAACAATCATACTGCGATCTACAATGCATACCCTGCCAACAGACACATTTGATACAGCAAATTTCACATTTCACAATTTACTGCAGCAGCTTTCTTGTTTGTGGGTCTTTCTGACATCAGATTTGTCTTCAGTAGTAAAATACATGTACTGTTTTGTTGGGTCAAGTGATTGGCCATTTAAGAAAATTCTATTTCTTTACTTTAAGAAGCTCTTGTTTTGCTTTTGCAATACGTTTTGGGTCATTATGCGTTTGTAATCTGACATTGCAGCACAATGCCCAAGCCACAACACTGCCTCTGCCATGTTTCGCAGATAAAGTGACATGCTTTGGATCACGAGCCCTCCCTTTCCTTCTCCATACTCATTTATCTTCCCAACATTCTGATAAATTGTGGTTTCATCTGTCTGAAGAATATTGTTTTAAGAACTGGGCAGGCTTTTTAGGTGTTTACCTGCGTAGTCTAATCTGGCCTTTCAGTATTTGAGAGTTACAAATTGTTCGCATCTTGAGGTATAAACTGCAAGCAACAATCTGTAGACTTTGGCAATAATACACTACCCTTTTATACATTTATATCTAGTTATTAATTTGTTTATGTTTATATGAGTGTTTTTAATATGTTTATGTGGTTATGATGGTTTTAATATGTTTATGTGTATATGATGGTTTTTAATATGTTTATGTGTATATGATGGTTTTAATATGTTTATATGTATGTGATGGTTTTTAACATGTTTATGTGGTTATGATGGTTTTATTATGTTTATGTGTATATGATGGTTTTTAATATGTTTATGTGGTTATGATGGTTTTAATATGTTTATGTGTGTATGATGGTTTTTAATATGTTTATGTGTATATGATGGTTTTTAATATGTTTATGTGGTTATGATGGTTTTAATATGTTTATGTGTATATGATGGTTTTTAATATGTTTATGTGGTTATGATGGTTTTTAATATGTTTATGTGTATATGATGGTTTTTAATATGTTTATGTGTGTATGATGGTTTTTAATATGTTTATGTGTATATGAGTGTTTTTAATATGTTTATGTGGTTATGATGGTTTTTAATATGTGTATGTGTATATGAGTGTTTTTAATATGTTTATGTGTATAGGAGTGTTTTTAATATGTTTATGTGGTTATGATGGTTTTTAATATGTTTATGTGTATATGATGGTTTTAAATATGTTTATGTGTATATGATGGTTTTTAATATGTTTATGTGTATATGATGGCTTTAATATGTTTATGTGTATATGATGGTTTTTAATATGTTTATTTGTATGTGAGTGTTTTAATATGTTATGTGTATATGAGTGTTTTTAATATGTTTATGTGTATATGATGGTTTTTAATATGTTTATGTGTATATGGGTGTTTTAATATGTTTATGTGTATATGAGTGTTTTTAATATGTTTATGTGTATATGATGGTTTTTAATATTTTTATGTGTATATGAGTGTTTTAATATGTTTATGTGTATATGATGGTTTTTAATATGTTTATGTTTATATGATGGTTTTTAATATGTTTATGTGTATATGATGGTTTTAATATGTTTATGTGTATATGATGGTTTTTAATATGTTTATGTGTATATGAGTGTTTTAATATGTTTATGTGTATATGATGGTTTTTAATATGTTTATGTGTATATGAGTGTTTTAATATGTTTATGTGTATATGATGGTTTTTAACATGTTTATGTGTATATGATGGTTTTTAATATGTTTATGTGTATATGAGTGTTTTAATATGTTTATGTGTATATGATGGTTTTTAATATGTTTATGTGTATATGAGTGTTTTTAATATACTTATGTGTATATGAGTGTTTTTAATATGTTTATGTGTATATGATGGTTTTTAATATGTTTATGTGTATATGAGTGTTTTTAATATGTTTATGTGTATATGATGGTTTTTAATATGTTTATGTGTATATGAGTGTTTTAATATGTTCATGTGTATATGAGTGTTTTAATATGTTTATGTGCATATGAGTGTTTTAATATGTTTATGTGTATATGAGTGTTTTTAATATACTTATGTGTATATGAGTGTTTTTAATATGTTTATGTGTATATGATGGTTTTTAATATGTTTATGTGTATATGAGTGTTTTTAATATGTTTATGTGTATATGATGGTTTTTAATATGTTTATGTGTATATGAGTGTTTTTAATATGTTTATGTGTATATGAGTGTTTTTAATATGTTTATGTGCATATGAGTGTTTTAATATGTTTATGTGTATATGAGTGTTTTTTATATGTTTATGTGTATATGAGTGTTTTTAATATGTTCATGTGTATATGATGGTTTTTAATATGTTTATGTGTATATGAGTGTTTTTAATATGTTTATGTGTATATGATGGTTTTTAATATGTTTATGTGTATATGAGTGTTTTTAATATGTTTATGTGTATATGAGTGTTTTTAATATGTTTATGTGGTTATGATGGTTTTTAATATGTTTATGTGTATATGAGTGTTTTTAATATGTTTATGTGGTTATGATGGTTTTTAATATGTTTATGTGTATATGAGTGTTTTTAATATGTTTATGTGGTTATGATGTTTTTTAATATGTTTATGTGTATATGAGTGTTTTTAATATGTTTATGTGTATATGAGTGTTTTTAATATGTTTATGTGGTTATGATGGTTATTAATATGTTTATGTGTATATGAGTGTTTTTAATATGTTTATGTGTATATGATAGTTTTTAATATGTTTACGTGGTTATGATAGATTTTAATATGTTTATGTGTATATGATGGTTTTTAATATGTTTATGTGTATATGAGTGTTTTTAATATGTTTATGTGTATATGATAGTTTTTAATATGTTTACGTGGTTATGATGGTTTTTAATATGTTTATGTGTATATGATTGTTTTTAATATTTTATGTGTATAAGAGTGTTTTTAATATGTTTATCTGTATATGAGTGTTTTTAATATGTTTATGTTTATATGAGTGTTTTTAATATGTTTATGTTTATATGAGTGTTATTAATATGTTTATGTGTATATGAGTGTTTTTAATATGTTCATGTGTATATGAGTTTTTAATATTTTATGTGTATAAGAGTGTTTTTAATATGTTTATCTGTATATGAGTGTTTTTAATATGTTTATGTGTATATGAGTGTTATTAATATGTTTATGTGTATATGAGTGTTTTTAATATGTTTATGTGTATATGAGTGTTATTAATATGTTTATGTGTATATGAGTGTTTTTAATATTTTTATGTGTATATGAGTGTTATTAATAAGTTTATGTGTATATGAGTGTTTTTAATATGTTCATGTGTATATGAGTTTTTAATATTTTATGTGTATAAGAGTGTTTTTAATATGTTTATATGTCTATGAGTGTTTTTAATATGTTCATGTGTATATGAGTTTTTAATATTTTATGTGTATAAGAGTGTTTTTAATATCTTTATGTGTATATGAGTGTTTTTAATATGTTTATGTGGTTATGATGGTTTTTAATATGTGTATGTGTATATGAGTGTTTTTAATATGTTTATGTGTATAGGAGTGTTTTTAATATGTTTATGTGGTTATGATGGTTTTTAATATGTTTATGTGTATATGATGGTTTTAAATATGTTTATGTGTATGTGAGTGTTTTAATATGTTATGTGTATATGAGTGTTTTTAATATGTTTATGTGTATATGAGTGTTTTTTATATGTTTATGTGTATATGAGTGTTTTTTATATGTTTATGTGTATATGAGTGTTTTTAATATGTTTATGTGTATATGATGGTTTTTAATATGTTTATGTGTATATGATGGTTTTAATATGTTTATGTGTATATGATGGTTTTAAATATGTTTATGTGTATATGAGTGTTTTTTATATGTTTATGTGTATATGAGTGTTTTTAATATGTTTATGTGTATATGATGGTTTTTAATATGTTTATGTGTATATGATGGTTTTAATATGTTTATGTGTATATGATGGTTTTAAATATGTTTATGTGTATATGAGTGTTTTAATATGTTATGTGTATATGAGTGTTTTTAATATGTTTATGTGTATATGATGGTTTTTAATATGTTTATGTTTATATGATGGTTTTTAATATGTTTATGTGTATATGAGTGTTTTAATATGTTTATGTGTATATGAGTGTTTTTAATATGTTTATGTGTATATGAGTGTTTTAATATGTTCATGTGTATATGATGGTTTTTAATATGTTTATGTGTATATGAGTGTTTTAATATGTTTATGTGTATATGATGGTTTTTAATATGTTTATGTTTATATGATGGTTTTTAATATGTTTATGTGTATATGATGGTTTTAATATGTTTATGTGTATATGATGGTTTTTAATATGTTTATGTGTATATGAGTGTTTTAATATGTTTATGTGTATATGATGGTTTTTAATATGTTTATTTGTATATGAGTGTTTTAATATGTTTATGTGTATATGATGGTTTTTAATATGTTTATGTGTATATGAGTGTTTTTAATATGTTTATGTGCATATGAGTGTTTTAATATGTTTATGTGTATATGAGTGTTTTTAATATGTTTATGTGGTTATGATGGTTTTTAATATGTTTATGTGTATATGAGTGTTTTTAATATGTTTATGTGTATATAAGTGTTATTAATATGTTTATGTGTATATGATGGTTTTTAATATGTTCATGTTTATATGAGTGTTTTTAATATGTTCATGTGTATATGATGGTTTTTAATATCTTTATGTGTATATGAGTGTTTTTAATATGTTTATGTGGTTATGATGGTTTTTAATATCTTTATGTGTATATGAGTGTTTTTAATATGTTTATGTGGTTATGATGGTTTTTAATATGTTTATGTGTATATGAGTGTTTTTTATATGTTTATGTGTATATGAGTGTTTTTAATATGTTCATGTGTATATGATGGTTTTTAATATGTTTATGTGTATATGAGTGTTTTTAATATGTTTATGTGTATATGAGTGTTTTATTATGTTCATGTGTATATGAGTGTTTTTAATATGTTTATGTGTATATGAGTGTTTTTAATATGTTCATGTGTATATGAGTTTTTAATATTTTATGTGTATATGAGTGTTTTTAATATGTTCATGTGTATATGATGGTTTTTAATATGTTTATGTTTATATGATGGTTTTTAATATGTTTATGTGTAAATGAGTGTTTTAATATGTTTATGTGTATATGAGTGTTTTTAATATGTTTATGTGGTTATGATGGTTTTTAATATGTTTATGTGTATATGATGGTTTTTAATATGTTTATGTGTATATGAGTGTTTTAATATGTTTATGTGTATATGATGGTTTTAATATGTTTATGTGTATATGATGGTTTTTAATATGTTTATGTGTATATGAGTGTTTTAATATATTTATGTGTATATGATGGTTTTTAATATGTTTATTTGTATATGAGTGTTTTAATATGTTTATGTGCGTATGAGTGTTTTAATATGTTTATGTGTATATGAGTGTTTTTAATATGTTTATGTGGTTATGATGGTTTTTAATATGTTTATGTGTATATGAGTGTTTTTAATATGTTTATGTGGTTATGATGGTTTTTAATATGTTCATGTGTATATGAGTGTTTTTAATATGTTTATGTGTATATAAGTGTTATTAATATGTTTATGTGTATATGATGGTTTTTAATATGTTCATGTGTATATGAGTGTTTTTAATATGTTCATGTGTATATGATGGTTTTTAATATGTTTATGTGTATATGAGTGTTTTTAATATGTTTATGTGGTTATGATGTTTTTTAATATGTTTATGTGTATATGAGTGTTTTTAATATGTTTATGTGGTTATGATGGTTTTTAATATGTTTATGTGTATATGAGTGTTTTTTATATGTTTATGTGTATATGAGTGTTTTTAATATGTTCATGTGTATATGATGGTTTTTAATATGTTTATGTGTATATGAGTGTTTTTAATAGGTTTATGTGTATATGAGTGTTTTAATATGTTTATGTGTATATGAGTGTTTTATTATGTTCATGTGTATATGAGTGTTTTTTATATGTTTATGTGTATATGAGTGTTTTTAATATGTTCATGTGTATATGATGGTTTTTAATATGTTTATGTGTATATGAGTGTTTTTAATATGTTTATGTGTATATGAGTGTTTTTAATATGTTAATGTTTATATGATGTTTTTAATATGTTTATGTGTATATGAGTGCTTTTAATATGTTTATGTGGTTATGATGGTTTTTAATATGTTCATGTATATATGATGGTTTTTAATATGTTTATGTGTATATGATGGTTTTTATTATGTTTATGTTTATATGAGTGTTTTTAATATGTTTATGTGTATATGAGTGTTTTTAATATGTTTATGTGGTTATGATGGTTTTTAATATGTTCATGTGTATATGATGGTTTTTAATATGTGTATGTTTATATGAGTGTTTTTAATATGTTTATGTTTATATGAGTGTTTTTAATATGTTTATGTGTATATGAGTGTTTTAATATTTTTTTGTGGTTATGAGTGTTTTTAATATGTTTATGTGTATATAATGGTTTTTAATATGTTTATGTGTATATAATGGTTTTTAATATGTTTATGTTTATATGAGTGTTTTTAATATGTTTATGTGTATATAAGTGTTATTAATATGTTTATGTGTATAAGAGTGTTTTTAATATGTTTATGTGGTTATGAGTGTTTTAATATGTTTATGTGTATATGATGGTTTTTAATATGTTTATGTGGTTATGAGTGTTTTTAATATGTTTGTGTGTATATGAGTGTTTTAATATGTTTATGTGGTTATGAGTGTTTTTAATATGTTTATGTGTATATAAGTGTTTTTAATATGTTTATGTGGTTATGAGTGTTTTAATATGTTTATGTGTATATGATGGTTTTTAATATGTTTATGTGTATATGAGTGTTATTATCATGTTTATGTGCATATGAGTGTTTTTAATATGTTCATGTGTATATGAGTGTGGCACAACACTCTTCAGTCTTTTTCTCTGACTGAATAATGAATATGGCATTGTTTTGTCTTTACTCTTGTTCCAAAATAGAATATATTTTATAAATGTAGCAATTTTCGATTTAAAAAACCTAAATGGTGAAATCTAGACAAAATACAGACAAAATGTGATCTTCATTTACTGTAAATATAGAGTAAAATTTGACAAAATAGAGTAAAATAATAAATAGCTGCTTTATTTTAACAAAACCTTGTTCTTTCTTATTTTATTATAATGATCTAATATTATTAAAAAATGCAAAAAAGGCATGGCGTCCCAGATTTCAGACGAGTATGTGTGGGTAGGTTTGTGTGCTGTTCAGTTTCTCTGTTATGAGGTCTGTTGCGAAACCAGTGTACTTTCTTATTTCAGTTCTTTTACTCTAATTGCTCTCCGGCTTTGCAGGCCACTTGTTCTAGGCTGCCACTCACTGAACTAGACTGAAGGGTGGCTTTTCTGGTGGCAGAGCAGGCCCCTCATGCATGAGGAGGCGTGACGGGATGATCAAACGGCGACCTGCCCAAGCATTCCGACCCCCTTTGTCCTCTCGTCTTAGACAAACACAGACCCCCGGCCCCATTCAGATGGCAGAGGACAGATAAGGTCTCCTCCAGCCAGCCATGGGAAACGGCTGCTCTCGCAGGTGGAGAATCCTCAGGAGCTGTTCAAACACTAGCTAGTGGTATTAGTGCAGAGGTCAGCGATCTGTTCCAGCAGAGTTTGAAGCCCGTTAATGGAATTTAAAGTGATTTTTAAGCAAAAATGATATGTACATAATTCCTCTCCTACCTCAGATGTTGTTCCTCAGACAAGACAAGTTTGACATCTTTTCAAGTTCAGCTACTCCATTACAAGTATATCTTCTAAATCTAAAGAGTTATCTGGCTAACTGTCCAAACTTGCTTTGTGGAAAACCACTTTATATGGAGTACAGGGTTTGTTGTGGTTAGCTAGCAGTGTTGGATCACTGGCCCACCCCTTTGGTTGTAGAAGCTCATCATCATGGATGGGTTTTAAATAATGCAAGGAAAAAGCTTTGTAGTCACACAAAATATAAATGAACATTAAAGATGCTTAAGATTTTATTAATAATAAGTTAATAAAAGTTAAAAAAAATGCAGTTTTTAATTTATGGCATGATTTTAATCATAAATCCAGCAATTCTAATACAAAAATAGTGTCTGGATTCCAGTTGATTCTGAAAACTGCAGCAATACATATGTAGCTGAATTCAGTTTTGGATTAGCTTTTTGTGCAGATTTTATCGTCCCAACTTAAATTGCATAGCAGTTTTGATGTCCTAGGACTGCACCATTTAAGGTGGAATGGGGAAATTCAAACAAGAAACTGATTTTATCCTTGTGTGATCCATTTGCTTTTCTTTAGTTTTCCTCAGTCTGTCAAAATCTGTTTGTGAATTCTTTGTACAGTTAATTGCATAACAGTTCTTTCCCTTTGTAGATTTGTGTTTTCATGCTAATAACACTGAACACTACCGCTCCATTAGTCTTTCTGTCACTCAGTAAGAGAACTGCTGTGGCTCCCACCAACTGTGATATCACATGCCTACCCTCTGCTGTTTCTCATTTTAAAAGCACTCCGAACTGAAACACTCTCTGTAACTTCAGCATATGTAGACAGCTTCAAGCGGCTGAGTAGGTTGGTGTATGTAAATGGGACAAGTTTTGTGTTTCTATATATGGACAGTATGTAGTGAATCTCCTCAATTTAAAATAAAAATAGGGAAAGCCATATTATTGCATAATATAAGCAGTTTTTTAATCTGGCATGCTGGAGTCACCCACTCATGTTGTTGGAACCCACTCATGGTAGTCAAAAGATCATATAATTTGTTTGGCCAATTAATTTTTTTTGGTATGGATATTATGTGTTCAGGATGTTCTATGTATTGTCTTCTGTAAGGAAATACAGTTGTAGGCTTGCACAGGTGAGATTTTGCTCTACCAGCACTGCACAGTGTGGGAATAGTGCAGTATGGAGAGTGTATACAGAGCTACACAAATTATTTTCTTATTGTTTATTGTTAATTGTTTGCATGACTTTTAAAAAGACTTAAGTTTTGTTTGGGTCCGTTTCAGATGAAAAACTTAAAAACATAAAAATATGGGTGGCGATGGGTGAAGTTGGCTGCAAATTTTTTAAAACTTGAGTTGAGTTTGGTTTCAAACTGCAATGCTGTTGGGCCCAGTTGGGTTCAGACAGCTGATTCCAGTTTCGGATCAAAATTTCAGACCTATTCAACACAGTCGACTGTTTAAAATGGATCAGAATCTATGTATTTTATTATTTATTTATTTAAATCAACCTGTTTTTTTAGTGGGTGATATATTAGATTTCTGGTAGATGGGTTTAAGCACATTTTTTAGGCTGAAGGTTTTTTGTTGAACATGGCAACTAAATTCTAGTAGCTATTGGGGCTTAATAACAGTGGTGCTTTACATCAGTGATACTTAATGTCATTGTAATAGACAACAGCACAATTTCAGAATCTGCATCCATGGAAAAAAATGATCTCCAAAAATTTAATTGAACCAAAATATTTTCAGTTATTTTGAAGTATTTCCATTGACTCTGTGTTCAAATAATGTAGAAAAATACAAATTGTCATAAAGGAGATGATATGCAAGTGTATTTCAGATTATGCTAAAGGCAAGTGTGTGAAGATTTAGTTATACAGTTTACGCAATGCTAGTTTGTAATATAGAAGCTTTTTACAGCTCTTTTATCTACATTAGCCTTACAGCTACAGTAAAGAAGCAAACTTCACAGTATCTGCTGATCAACTACGCTTACCGTGTGCTGAGGAGTGTAAGGAATTGGATTCTCAGTGGTGAAACACTTTGTGCATGTGTTTACAAACCACCTGTGAGTCAGCTGGAGATTGGGGAAACTCCATAAAGCAATGATGAGGCACCACAGGCCACCGCAAAGCAGTGCTGGGGCTTTGTGGATGGAGCACCTGGCTGGAGCAGCCTGCTGAGAGATGTGTTTTAATTTATTGCTGTGGTAATCCTGTGGGGAGCTGCAGCGTATGTCCAGACCTGGAGCAGCAGAGAGGAACCAAACACTGCCACCCATAACTGATCACCCAACATCAGGACCTGACCTCACTGATGCTCTTATGACTGACTGCAATTAAATTCTCCTTTAGAGGAAACACTGGATAATCAGAGGTTTAATAGAATATAATATGTAAACACAAGAAACCGCTTACCTATCAATATTTTTATTTATTATTCTTTATTTTATTTTACTACTCCTTTTACACTGAACGGCTTGTACCATACAGTTTGTATAAGTATAAGAACATTAGTTCTCTTTTCTATAAAGATATTGTCCTAGATTTGTGATGTTCTTTGTTTAACTGTGTAATAAATCTTTCTTCATTTATACTGTATATACAGGACTCTGAAAAACTTATACAAATATGTATTAATACAAATATGTAAATGAACATTGTGACATTATGCTGAGAGCTATTTCCGGACCTCTCCTCAAAGAAGCTAATCAACACAGGAATACATTACAGTGCCCATATCATAGAATAACAGTTCTTTCTTATTTTCAGAAATTAAAAGTTTGAGGTAGTATGTAAACATTGTTTAAGTTTTAAATTGTTTTTCAAAAAATATTCAGCCTATACTTAAAAAATTACACGATTACGTGCAGTGTGCTGTGTTCGCCTACATAAAAAAAGCTGCTGATTCAGTAGGTGATTCTGAGTACTCTGCTGAGTATCCGTACATACTAGCCGTGCTCGCCTACTGATTTCACTACTGAATAGAAGGCAAGTAGGTAATCTCGGATGCACCTTGAGAGTCTGAGAAACTTAGTAAGCTAAAGCTAACCAGCATGATCAAAACCAAGCAAACTAGACCACCTCTCTCTAGACCACCTGTATGTAGTTGCATGTAGCTCATTCATTTATCTATCATTATCTATATTTTAACACTGTTCATTCACCTATTCCTTTATTCACACATTGCTTCATTCGTTCATCGTTCTCTGTCTGTTATGAACTGTTCTACACTCGTTGCTTGATCCGTCTGTTTGTTGGTCTGTCTGTGCGTTTTTATCAGGTGTGTTATTATTCTAGGTGCCGGCTTACTGAAAAGGAAGTGACCTCGGAGTAAGTCAGTGCTCTCACTCTTCAGAGGCTCAGACGGTCGAGACAGATAAGACCAGGGTCCGAGAGGGGTCAATTAGACCCGGGCAGACAACCGTACAGCATCGAGACCTCTGACCTCTGACTGCCCTATCCGTCCGGCTCACATTCCCCTGATAAAGATGAGGAGATAAGGAGGTCACGAGGTCGTGTCTGCAGGGAGATAGAGAGAGGAGAAGAGAGAGAGAGAGACAGAGAGAGAAGGAGAAAGCTTCAGGTGAACCTATCTAAAGTGGGGTTATCAGTGCTGTCAGCGAGGATTCTCACAGTGAAGTTCTCCGCTTGTCTGAGTCTGTGAAGAACACATGTAACACATGTTGGTGCCTGCGCTGATATGAGCTCAGATAAACTGTGTCCACCACCCCCGCAAACACATACAGAGCTGTGAACAAGTATGTGCCTATTCTGATTATTTCATTTATGTTTGCGATTTTGTCACACTTCAACTTTTCAGAAAACAACAACAACAGTAAACATAGAATTTAGCTTTTAAATAATTCTATTTAATAAAGATAAACATTTATTTAAACTCTATATTACCCAAATGAAAAAGCTATTATCCCTAAACCTAATGACAATAACAGTAATGACTATTGGCTGTAACAATTGAGTGCATGAAACATTTGGCATAACATTTGTGATAGTCTTTCACATCACTGTGCAGAAATTCTTGTGAGGGTCTTGTGAGGGTCTTATGGTCTTGCCACAGCACTCTAATGGGCTTCAAGTCAGAACTTTGACTCAGCTGCTGTAAAATCTGAATTTTCTTTCTTTTGAGTTGTTCAGAGGTGGATTTGCTTATGTGCTTCGGATCATGGTCCTGCTGCAAAACCCAACTGCTCTAGAACTGTATGTCCCAGACTGATAGGCAGATATTCTCCTTTCTGATAGAGAGCAGAAATCATGGTTCCACTAACTATAACAAGTCACCCAGGTCCTGCAGAAGCATAGCAGCACCAGACCATCACACTACCACTACCATGTTTCCCTGTTGGTATGATGTTATCATGCTGAAATGCAATGTTAGCTTTATGCCTGATGTAATGGAACAAATGTTTTCCAAAAAGTTCTACTACTGACTCATCACACCACAGAATATTATCCAAGAAGGACCCGCAACCCACGCTTGCCATTTCGCCCAGTGTCTTTTCTATAGTGGAGCTGTGTATGTTGACCTTAACCGAGGCAAGTGAGCTCTGCAGCTCTTTAGATGTTTGTCTGGGTTCTTTTCTGACCTCTTGGATGAATCATCAGCGCTCTCTTGGTAAAATTTTGGTAGGCCAGCCACTACTGAGAAGGTTCATCACTGTTCCAAACTCCATTTGTGGATAATGACTTTATAATCCTTACTGGTAGATTTCTATCATTTCATATCAGAATAGAAATAACACATGATATATGTGATGTAAGCATCTAATAAAATGTAATGAATGTAATAAAATGTCATTATAAGTAGGTCTGCTATAACACTTAAAATGTTTTATATAACAGGACCAGCATAAAACTATTTTGTATTAATATATATATATATATATATATATATATATATATATATATATTATTTTATATATGCTGTTTTGCGTAGGGGCTAATGGGAAGTGTGCGGCTCTCTGCTAAAGAGACTTTGTTTTTGGGGTGCTGGTTCTTTAGTTTATCAGCATTTATGTTGTAGTTGTCTGGAGTCTGGGACTTCATTTGGTGTCAGAAGTGAGATAGTTGACCTGGAGAGGAATGGCACTAACTCATAATCAGATGGCGAAGAAGAAGAGAAGGAGATGATAACAAGGACAGCAACAAATTGGCAGAGCATTGAGGAGGAGCCTCTTTGACAGATGGAGGCAAGAGGGAGAGCAAAGGAAGTAAGCTGGTGGCAGAGCTGTGCACAGCTCTTACCCAGACTTACCCAGAGCGATCTCTGGAGTATTTCCTGAATGCACTGCGGCTGGAGAAATTGAGGCAGCAGGTGTGGCTTTTCAAACAGGCTAGCCTTTGAGTGGTTGTCACTGAGGTGAGATGGTGAGGAGACATCAGGTCAAGAAACACCTGGTGATGCAAAGGAGGAGCTTGAGGCAGAGTGCTGTGTGGCCCCCTGGCTGAGCAGCGGCGAAGTGACTGGCACGCTAGCAGTAGGGGGACACTGCACCACACTGTGCAAAACAGAATCCGGACTGGAAGCTCATATATAACCAGAGGTGTCAAATAACAAAGTACAAATACTTCATTACCTTACTTAAGTAGAAATTTTTGTTATTTATATTTTACTGGAGTAATTATTTTTTAGATTACTTTGTACTTCTACTCCTTACATTTTCACACCATTATCTGTACTTTCTATTCCTTACACTCAAAAATAGCCTCGTTACTCCTGTTTCATTTACAGCTTGTTTTCATTCATGTACATTTACATTCCAGTAAAGATTGTTGATAACATGTCTTTGAAGTTTGACTTTTTGCACCATTACAATACTTATAGACAACTAGTCATCATACCTTCCGCTCCATGAAACACATGTTAATGCTCAGTAGTACACATTCATTTTCAAGGGCGTATATGCGGCTGAAACAGGAAGCCTAGTGCATCGGGTTGGGGGGCTAGTGCACTATAAACCCCTGTGGTGCAGCCTAAGCTTTTGTCCTTAATGGCATTTTTTCCCCCTTACATTACTTTTACTTTTATACTTTAAGTAGTTTTGAAAGCAGTACTTTTATACTTTTACTGGAGTAAAAAGCCAGTCCAAACACATGCATGATAGGTTGATTGGTCACTCTAAATTGCCCGTAGGTGTGAGTGCGTGAGTGAGTGTTGGCCATGCGATGGGCTGGTGAACTGTCCCTGTTGGGATTGGCTCCAGCCCCCCCGTGACCCCGACTAGCGGAATTAAGCGGCAGATAATAGATGGATGTATCTATACTTCTACCTGAGTAATGAACGTGAATACTTTTGACACCTTTGCATATAACAAATGGAACATGCAGGCATGCAAGTGTGTGTCTGTCGCTTTGGCAGTATCAAATCAGTCGGTTATGTGTGAGAAAAAGAATAAAGCTATGCTCTTGAGGCTTTATACAAATAAATCCTGACTTAATAACTTATTTTTGCCTTTCATGTAAAAACACTATAAAAGGTGAGATTTCCTCTGGCCCCAGAACGCTGGAACTAAGCAGAGGTTTTGAATTAACAATCAATATTTCCGAACCAGCTCCCGTTCCAACACCACCATCACACATTTTTACAACCCGCACACACTTCCCATAATAGCAGTGATGCAGCACGGCAGGCTCGCCTCAGTTCACCTCTCTCTGGGTGGCATGGCCACGGGCGCTGGGTACAGTGCTCGGCCCCCCTGCCCCCGTCCCTCTCTTCTTGGTCCTTGTAGAGATGCACTCACCCGTGTCCCAGTCAGTACCCTCCTCAGCATCAGATATGAGCAGGGGCTTTCCGTCCGCATCCAGCACTAAAGCATTCCTCCTGTGTGCAGAGAAAAGGACAGGCAGACAGAGGAAGGAAAGAAAAGATCTTTTCAGGTTGTTTTGGGCACTGCCCGCCACACATCCGTGCTGGCATTCCACAAACAAGCTTTTCTTTGTTATGAACAGCCGTGGCTTGCTCTGCGCAATGGTGGCTCTTTTTGTAGAGGTACATTCCTCCCTCAGCCCAATGTCTTTTTCTGCCTCGCCACTTCAGTGCTGTAGAGTCTTTGGGTAAACATGAGTGAGTCACTGTTTTTCAAACAAATCACAGACTATTTTTTTATTTGCTGTCAAAGCCTTTGATATAACTGGAAGATGTGGTCGGTCTGATTTATTACAGTCCAACAATGACAATTAATCTGGAATTCTACTTTCTACAACATTTCTGGAATCTGTAAAATGTCATTCAGACTGGACTGAGGCGAAGAGCTCCATTCTAAAGAATCTTAAGCTGTATTCATATTTGTGGCCTATTCACTATATAGTAAGTATGGTATAGTATTTATCACTTTGTGGTGGTGACTGAAAATAGAGTGCAGAAGATCCAGAGCGCTCAAACTGTCCCACCATGCACTGGCATAAGTAGTATACAATCAATGTACCCTGGGGAACAGGGGATTCCCATTTGCACTGTGTTGTTTGCTTTGAAGATTCATGTGCAATTTTTCTGGGTAAGTCCATCTACAGTGGTAGTGTCTCCACTGACCTGCTCTTCTTATGGGTGTAGTCAGACTCAGCGGTTATAGTGTTTATGTGGCGGAATCTACTGTAGCACAGTAATAAGCAAAGCCAAGTGACCCAATGTCTGAAATCATTTACTACAATCACCCTATAATAGTGTGCTGTAGAGTAGGGATGTAATAATACTAGCAATCTACTCACAATGCAGTGCAATTCACGATATTCTCATGATTTTTTATTGGGACTGACAAAGTTTCCTTGTATTATTTATCTATAACAAAACTACAAAATGCTGAATTTTGCTTAACTTATCTTTATCAAAGTAAATCAAAGTAAATGCTGGCTCATAAATAGTGATAAGACTATTAAATCATTATTAAGTGAAATAAAGTTTTAATCTATCTGTCCTGTTGGCTCCTCTTCCACCATGTTTGTTGTAGTTTGAGAGGCTTTTCGAAGTGAGTGGTCAGTCACAAAACCAGGTGCCATCAGCCAATAGCATTTGCCCCATGTCCCACCCCCAAACTGTCAAACCCGCCCCCTCTGAAAACTTGAGTGCAGAGAGCAGCCGACAGTAGTGCAATTTGCGTGTAAGGAAATATATCAAATCGAGAGAGAAAAACACAGTAAATGATCTAAAACAAGACAGTTTGAGCACATGGTTATGAAGAATGCGCATGCAGTTCTTCTTTCTGCACTCGCAAGTTTGCGTAAAATGTTAAAACGTGCAGGTTGATATTTTTTACCTCACGTTTTTGTGCACCCTAGTTTTGACACTGATGTGACATCATACATTCAACTAACCTGATGCACTGGTGTCAGACAAGCGAGCAAACTCTGTTGTTCCAAAAGACTATCGATTCATTTTACATCTCAATCGATTTCTCGCGATGCATCGTTACATCCCTACCATGATCCATATTGTAGGGCACACTGATTCTGGGAATATTTCAGACACAGCATTACTGATGGTGGTGAGAATCAGTAGTCACAATGTCCTTAATATAAATATGGCCATTTTATTTATTATCCAAACCACCAATGTATCTTCAAGATACATTTATATGTAATGTTCATAGTAATAACATATGACTTACAACTTCCTGCACATAACTCCCCACCTTTAAACAGAATGTTTTAGGCCAAAACTTTATTCCAAAACCGTACAATGTCTCAGGCATCTCAGTGTTCTGTGAGGAAGCTTTTGATAGACATTCAACTCTTCAGACACCCAGTTCCTATCACCACCACTGTGAACAATTCTGACTTCTACTTTCTCTACAACAAAACATTTCATATTAAAACACTCTAAATGACTATGTTCACATTGTAACTCATCTTAACCTAATCCATCTACAGGGCAGATTTTGCATTAGATTTCATCATTACAGTATGTTCCTATACATATTAACCACAATATATAACTAAGACGAACCATGTGGAAACATCATCACCCTGCATATTTACAAACAAACTAATCTGATCTTTAAAAAAAAAACATGAGCAAAACCAGTTCTGGGGGAAACATAAGCTGCTCTCATGCTCCACTAATCAGAGCGGTGGCTGAATTAACAGAAGAACTGAACCATGAAAGACCTGATTACGGTAATGATCCCATTCATTATGACCACTGCTGTATTCAGTGAACTCATTTAGACAAATACAATGAAAACAATTACAATTTCCAGCTACAGTATCTGTGTCTCTATCTCTCTCCCTCTCTTTCATTGCAGATCCTTCTCTACCTTTTCTACAGAGGGAAAGAGAGTCACGAGGACCTGGCAGCGAGCCACCTGACCTCTGAACAACCTCAGTGAGAGAGAGAGAGAGAGAGAGAGAGGGAGAGAGAGCGCAAGAGAAAAGGTGAAAAAGAGAGACAGATCGAGAGTAAGAGAAAGAGTGAACGAGAGAGACAGATAGAGTGAGATAGAAAAGAAAGAAAGGCAGACAAAGAGATGAGATCAGAGCCACGGTTCTTCTCAGCTTCATACTCTCACTGCTACAGTCTTGTTGCCTTTTCAGACCGGCGCCTGCAGGGTTCAAACATTACAGGATCAAAGGGCAAAGACTTTTACCCTCCAACACCCTCTCTCTCTTTCTCTCTCTCTCTCTCTCTCTCTCTCTCTCTCTCTCTGTTGCTCTGAAGCTGTTCCCATCTGCTCAGACTTTGCCCTGCAATCTTCAGTCTTCAGCTAACAGGAGCTCACTGTCTCTCTAAATAGCCCTTTGTCTCTCTGTCTCTCTCTCTCTCTGTCTCTCTCTCTCTCTCTCTCTTTCCTCCTGTGCTGTGATGCCCATTGGTTTGGAATCCTACTCTAGTCAGTCTGACCTGCTTCTGTATCTCTAAGTACTCATATAACTGATAACTGGTGTCGCTGGTGTAGAATTGGAGGTTGGGAAACACTTTAAACCGAATGCTTTTTTAACTGAACACTGCTGCAGTAGAGAACTGCCGCTCAGCACTGCTGTCACTACTACCCACACATTTAATGTACGTGATAGATATTAAACCCACCACCCAGCACAACATACCCAGCTCCCCTATCCCCTTCCCGCACTTCCAGGTCAGAGTGGGTCAGTAGCGGTTGTCCCGATGACTTCACAGGTCTCTCTGCAGCAGGAGTTTCGGAATGATCACCTTCCTGATAAACACCGGGATGCTCATGGATAAAGAGCCCCGTCCTCTCTCAGGGCCATCTGTTTTGTTTTTTCTCTGTGCCAAACCCGCCTTTCCAGGAGCAGTGGTACTCCTTGATGTGATGTGTGATGTGTTAAAGGCTTTCTGGAGTGATGTGCCACCAACAGAGCTCCTCTGACAGCCGTGCACCTAGAAAACAACCTCCGAGCTCCTACCATGTTGTACTCTTTAAAGCCAGACATGCCTGCCATGAAGCATGGCACTTAACTCCACTGCAAGCATCACAGGAGAGCCATGGCCACAGTGGACAGGTCCGTACCAGCCATTCAAGTGTCTTTGCTACCACTGCATTCGCCCTTCTGCCATCAGACCATCTCTGTTACTGTCATTGTAGCCCTTGCTTGCTGTGCTGCTTCTTCTTCTGCAGTCCTCGGCCAGGTTCGGTCTCCGCTCCACTGTTTTACCCTTTAGTTTGCAGAAACACCATTCTATCCCAGGGTGCTATCCCACTTCTGACACCAGTGTGGCGAGACACTACAATATTCATGCTCCACCCACAAATGCATTGTGGCATCAGTTGGACAGGTTTTACAGAAATGTAATTTGATTCAATGACTCAAGCCGGGCCAAACATTGCTCAAATCAGAGCACTTCACTGTTGGACTGCAGTCCTAACATAACAGAGTTTACGGTTAATTGTTGTCAACAACAATGAATTAACTTGACATATAGGTTAAGAAAACCTAGAACAGGGGTATTTAATTAGAGTTCAGTAAGGTCCAGTTGGAGGAGATTTTCTCAGGCCAAGGTCCGGACCGTCATCATTTTTAACTTGTGTTATGATTCAGTGCCACATCCTGTATACCAAAGTATTCTAGTATTAGAATTTTATACTATCAGCAACTGAAAGCCAACTTATTACAAATACCATTCAGTATATTTCAGTATATTTACTGTTTAAATGCTGAACTAAATGGATTATTAATAAAGCTCTAAATATTTTTTTCCTCACTTCAAGTAAAAACAAGAGCTACATAAAAAAAAAACAGAATGCCTTTAAAGAAAGTGCATCTTAAAGTGTTTATTTGTAGAGAATTGACAAATTGACATGTTTTACACAGCGGTATTCTCCAAAACTAGACGAGCAAATCCATTCCAGAACCATTCCTGGTTAAACAGTCAGTTTTCACTGTTGACTTTTCTGTTTTTACGTTATTCTTTCTGACTCGCTTTACTCTCCGGCTGCTGCTCCTCGCTTCGTATCCTCACCTGTGTGCGCGCGCCACACGCTCCAATCTGCACAGATCTGATTGGCTGAGGAGCGCCTTCAGGGATCTTACAGCTCACGCGATTGGTCTCAGAGTTCACTGCGCCGTAAAGCCCGTATACCGTAAAGACAAGAAAAGCTTTGCCGCTTAAAATAAACACAGTCAAAATGAAATCATTCTCAATAGTTTATCGGTTTGGGTTCGCAGTGAACAACGTCTGGGTCCGGATCCGCACCTCAGTCCACCTACTAGTGACCCCTGACCTAGAAGCTTAGTGGTATATAGAGACTGTAAACCAACAATACAGCAGTATAATTAACATGTTGTTCCACAGTAGGCGTTCTTTCAGAGACAAAAAAATGAAAGTGAATTTAAAAAATGTGAATGAAAGCTTTTAAAGGAAACATGGTGTCTATTAACTGGGAAAATATCCCATCTTTTAATAATCATTGTGGAGATGTGCATGCATAGTAGCCAGAAAGAGCTAAACATGTGTTTATGATGTGTTGTTTGAGCAAAAGCTAGAATCTAATTTTGCATTGTTTGTGAAATGTTGCTGCGGATTTGAATTGATAATGCAGCTCTCGGTTTCATGTTCATAGGTCACAGAGATCAGCTGGAAATAACTGCACAAGGTTGTTGCCAAGATGAACACAGACTGAGCAGGCTTTCTAATGAGGACTTTGGTTGTTTGCTCCAGTTACATATTTAAATGAATAAATGAATATATATATTTCATATATATTTCAGTTCTGCAAAACATGTCCAACCTCAAAACAGTTACTAATAATTTAGAAATAAGCATTTGTGACCAGGTAGCTCGTTCAAATCTTGATAATGAAATATGAGTAAAACTCTGAAGCTCATATATACTAATGCCTGCTGTCAACAAACACAGATGTCCTTGGTTGTAACTAACACCAGTGCACCAGTAGATTCCTCTCACATGCCCTGCACTCATTGGTGAAGAGGATTGGCTGGAATGCAGCTGGAGGTGCCAACATGGTCAAGCAGACCTGCTGAGTTTTAATGGTGGAGATAAGTGAGGGCTGTGCAGAGCTGCTGTTGAGTAGTTGAAAGCCAGCAGAGACTCGTATAATCACCTTCAGTCTTACAAGATATTTGGTATCGACCTTGATTTGAATATAATTCAGTACCACACAACTATCACTTTCCACACCCACAAAACAGACACACTGAATTTGCTTGATTGAAATGTGTGCCTCGTTCATCAACACAGTTATTGCCAAGCATAAATAAACCGAAAGACCAAAAGTTCTAAATAAGCAAATACTTAAGAGTCTGATAATTACTGCAGTGATTGATATTGTTCATCTACCAACAATATTTTAACCCTAACTGTTGGAACGAACAGCTTCTCATTTCTTAGACAACCATGTGGGAGGACGTCTCCCATGGTTAAACCTGTTGAAAGACTTTGGGATGTGCTGGAGAAGACTTATAGAATAGTTTGACTCTCATTATCAATACAAAAGTCAATGCAGTTCTGGATGGGAATTAATATTGCATATGTTTTTTGGTCTATATATATATAACATTTATCTGTGTATTTTTTGTTGAATTCTAGATGTTTTGCCCTTTATTTCATTATTTCAACATTAAATGACGAATGGACCAATAGAAATGCTCAAAAATCACTTGGAATATTAGAGTCAGGTGTTTTCAATCAACAAGATGACAATCAGCTGTGAGTGGTCCAGACCATCTTTACCCTTCCCAGGAACGGTCAACCAACAAAAAGCACTCCAAGAGCAAACCGTGTAGTAGTATGTCACAAAGGAACCCAGGGTTGTTAACTTCTAGACAGCTAAAGGCCTCTTTCACAGTAGCTAATGTTAATGTTTGTGAGTCTAATGATGTGCATTACTGGATATGTACCGTATACCATCTGTGAAACATGGTGGTGGTGGTAGTATTTGGTTACAGATTTGGTACAGATTTGGCTAGCCATCATTAACAGAACAATTTTCCTGAATTGTACAAGTGAATTTTAAAGGAACTTATAATTCAAGGATTTAAGCAAATTATTTACTATTGTTATCAGATCTTTATCAGCATAATGTTGATTTTTTATTTGAAACTTAAACATCAAGCTTGACCTTAATTTTGAGGCAGTGCATGTAACATTAATAAATGAAGACTCAAACGAAACTCTGACCTTACGCTAATCTCTAAATGATTAGTCCAGGTTTTACAGAGTGACTCGCATTATTATCTGGTTAAAAGTGATTTATTATTTTTCCAGAGGGACGTAAACAAACATCAAGCCTCATTAGCGTAACGCTCCTCCATTCTCTGAGAACCCCCCCGTCTGAAGTTCTGGAGTGAAGCGTTCACTCCTGCTCTCTGAGAGACTGATGGAGAGAAAGAGGATGGAGGTGAGCAGGTGGACGGGGGTCGTTAGTGGGTTGAGGTGAGTGTTTAGCAGTGCATCTGTCTCTCATTAAAGCCCCTTACGGCTGACCCACGGCCCCCTCACTGCCTTTCTTCCCATCTCTCTCTCTCTCCCTCGCTCACTCCCTTCACTGCCTGGGGCCGCACCTCAGGAAAAAGTCCTAATCCCTCAGGACAATAAAACACAGATGCTGCCTTCTCTCTCTCTCTCCCTCTCTCTCTCTTCATCTCTCTCTCTCTCTCTCTCTCTCTCTCTCTCTTCATCTCTCTCTTTTCCTCTTTCCCTCTCCCTCTTTCTCTCTCTCTCTTCCTCTCTCTCCCTCTCTCTCTTTCTTTCCCTCTCTCTCTCTCTCTATCTCTCACATCCATCACGTTCTGTTCTTACTTCTTTCTCTTTCTCACTCTAGCTCCCTACCTATCTTGTTTCTTTTTTTCTCACACTCTATATTCCTTTCTCTCTTTTCTTTGCTCTTTCCCTATTTGTATCTCTCTTCTTCCCCTTCTCTCTGTTGCTCTTTCTCCTGTCACTCTACCTCTTTCTCATGTCATTTGTCTTATCCCTCTCTCTGTCCTCTATCTCTTCTTTTCTTTTTGTTCTTCCCTTTCTCCTCTCACTGTACCTCTCTCTGTCTCACACACTCTCTCTCCTTTTGTTCTCTCCCCTCACTCCCTCTCACCTCCATACTCTGTTTGAATCTCATCTGCTCTCCCCTCACTCTTCCCTCTCTCTCACTTTTACTCTTTCTGTCTTTCCACTGTTATTGCTAATTTGCTCCCTTTCTATCTCTCTTTCCCCCATTCCTCTCACTTTCCTCTCTCTATCTCATTCTCTTTCCCCCTTTCTGTCATCTACTTCGCTCTCTCCCCTAACTCCCACTCTGTTCTCTCTACCCCTTACTCACTCACTCTCTCTCTCCTTCTCTTTCTCTCTCTCTTCCTCATAAATCTTCCATTCAGACATGCACATGCACTGCTACGCATACACACAACAGTATGTGTGTATGTGTTTGAGAGAGAGAGAGAGAGAGAGAGAGAGAGAGAGAGAGGAATAGAATAAGGGCATATGGAGCACAGCTGCTGGTAAAGGCAGGACAAAGACCTCTGCTGAGGCCCAGTGTGCAGTGCAGCTTTACCTGTTTGTGAAGTCACTTCATGTACAGTAAGCTCACTATTAAACTTCCCCCATTGCTCTGTATATAGACTGAACTGCTGCTGTCTTCACTCTGAACGCTGAGAGAGGAGAGTATCTATTAAAGCAACAAGCCGCATGCATTATAGATATCTTATCATAGGTAAAGCACTCATCAACATGTTATAATCACATGGAGTCAATCACTTTTGAGCAATTTATAAGAAATCTAATAAAATACTAGCATCCAATTCATTATTTAATATTAATAAAAACAAATCTTTCACCAAGCAGTTTACTAAAGTCAGTATTAATCAGAAACACAGTCGCCGTCCATACTGTTATGAGGACAATATTGATGGTTAATATAATTTTTTACTGCTGGTGCCCAATGATATTACCAGAATAATCAGAAAGCCTTTAAGAGGTGACAGAAGTGATGGAACAGAATATGGGGAATTATGGGAATTGTGCTCTATGTGATCACAGTCATGCACTAGCAGGGTCACAGTTCTGATTTCAGGTTGATTTTAAAAATAGTAAAACAATCAAATATTACTCTATAAACAGTGCAGTGAAGGTACTTATAATATGATTCATATCATATAATAATTCATGTGATATAAAAGTCTAAAGAATGTTGTTTTAAATATCCACATTTCAGAAAGGAGTTGCATCAAACCCAGACTGAATCTCAAACAGCTTCGTACTCTCTAGCTTCTACAGATAAACAGCACACTACTCATCAGTGTGGATGTAGAGACCAGGGAGCACTTTGAGATTCAGCCCCAGCGCAGGGAACTGTTATTGGTGCTATCTTAGATAGATCTCTGTGTTGGTAATTGTGTAAACAGAAAGTGGTAATGAAGTGAAGGTTGTTGCATTGATCAGTGCTATGTGATGTCAGAGGTTTACTATTGTATGACAAAAAGTTAAAAAGTTCATTTAATCTACGCAATATATAGAAAGAGGCTACCAAACACCACCTCATTAAGTAGTCCATGGGTAATATTATACTCTAAAGGAACAGCTTGTTTGGTGTGGTGTAGTGTGTTACTAATAAAAATGTATATTATATTCAGAAGAAATTGTGCATTTTAAAATCTTTATGCTCGTCGCTGTTTCACAAAAACAATATGCCACAGGAGGCTCTGTCACGCCTAAGAGTCCCCTTCCTCGTAATAAAACCACAACAACACTTGTGCCTTATTGCTTTATTTTATAACAGTTATTTGTGATGGCACAGTCAGACTGGTGGAGTAGCACTGTACCAGCACTGGTCACAATTGCTGTGGACACATGGACATGGGGAAAACTGACACATTATGTAACTTTTATTAGGTGATTTTTGAAGAGTTGATAGCAGGACTGCATTAGATTCTGAACTTAACATTTTCCTTAAACTATATATTCAGGGGTCAACAGTGACAGCAGAACAACTAAATAAACTGGAAATTAGTCAAGAATGTGGCAAAAATGTGAAATGCTTCTCAGACTGACTGGTTAATCTGGTAAATATTGAAAAAGCTGAAGCTCTCATGTCTTTTATTTTTATTAAACCTTTATTAAAGCAGGTAAGTCATTAAGAATAACATCTTATTTACAGCTGTGGCCTGACAAAAGGCAAAGCCTTTTAAGCAACATGCATTGTTAGAATAATCACAGCTATCATAACAATACAAAAACAAGCACTACCTAAAATACAAAACTAACACACACAACATCAAACAAACAACCAACAATACAACAAAGGACGACTGAAGCAACAAACGCAAAGAGTAAGACGAACCCACAAAGCTAGTGTGTCAAACAATGCAGGAGTATGCAATGTGCAGCGATAGATCAAACAGAGAACGAGGCTAGAAGAACAAACCTGATATTGTGACGGCGCTTACACAACACACATATCGCTAGTATCTCCAAAATGGCAACTTTACAGGGGAGGACAAAAACTGTCTCTAATTTTAATGTAAGTTAATGGAACCAGAATTCTTTCTAAGCTATTTTTTAGTATTTATGTTGGTCCATTAACCATAAAAATTTCAGACAATGTAAATGGCCGCTGTGGTGTCCAAATGTTGTGGAAAAATAAACGGCAAAAATGGAGGTACATGTTTTTCTTTGAACATTGACGATATAGTTACAGAAACTGGCAACATTCAAGAACATTTGCCGCCACCCTCACGCTCCTCTGCTTTATTTTGTTCTTTATTTTGCAGAACTGTTGGGTAAAAGCAACCAAACACTCGGCATCACATGTCATTAGAAAATAACTTCACCGCTAGGAGGATCTAGAATTGTGATCTTGCTGACTTTTACAACAGCTTTAAACTCAGCCAATCAGATTTTACTGATGGATCTATCCGGTTTAATAAGGCTGAATAAGTAGCTTTGAGACAGAAGACGAGCTGTCTCTCTTTGTCTACGTCTCACAGACACACACACACATTCAGGATTTAATAGCCTCACTTCTAGTAAAGGTCACAAGGCTCTGGGGGTCAAAGGTCATGCTACTTAATGTTCCTCTAAACCAGGCAGACAGAAGGAGGAGGAGCCTCGCTCGCCCATTGCTTCTCCCTCACATGCACACACAGATTACTGTTTAGAAGTATGTCATCACTTCCAGTCATAATAATTAATTTCATGTTAAATATGAATCATTTATATAATGTAGACATACAGACATGTTATAAACTGCAGACCCACATGTGCTTTGTGTGTTTAGTTGTGAATTAATGAACCAACTAGAAAAGTGCATGGAAGAAAACGAGTGATTGTGTGATTGTGCTTGCTTATATGTTGCCAGGTGGTTGCTATGGTATCCCAGGTGGTTGCAGAAGTGCTGCTAGGTGGTTGTACAGGGTGTTTACTGAGTGGTTGTTAAAGGGTTGCTAAGTGGTCGCTGGGTGTTGTTGAAAATGATTGGGGGTCTATGAGAAGAACAAGGCACATAGAGAAAACGACAATGAGAGCGGGTCACTACAGCTTAGTATGCTCTGAGGGAGCTTGTAGTACTTGTAGGATTTGTGTGGGGACAAAAATGGATGGGACACTAAGGGTGGAAAGAGGGATGAAAAATGTTTAAAACAGATGAGTGCAGGTCAGAACAACAATGAACTTGTAAAACAGTGACAGTCGCGCAGAAACACAGTAGATGGGTGTATACTTTCCATCCCCTTCATTCTTTATAAGAAAAAAATATATATTTTTAATAAAGATCACATAGAAACGTCAAATTAAACAGCAGAACTCAAGCACACTGTGAATACGAAATATATATCCACTGTGTGTGTATATATATATATATATATATATATATATATATATATATATTGATCCCTTGCTAATTCTGTAAGTTTGCCCACTGACAAAGATATTAACTATAATTTATCTATAATTTGATAGAATATCAAAAAGAAAATCCAGAAAATTACATTTTGGTCCACTCCTCTTTGCAGATCATCTCTAAATCATTAAGATTTTGAGGCTGTCGCTTGGCAACTTGGACCTCCAGCTCCCTCCTTAAGTTTTCTATAGGATTAAGGTCTGGACACTGGCTAGGCCACTCCATGACCTTAATGTGATTGTTTTTGAGCGACTCCTTTGTTGCCTTGGCTGTATGTTCAGGGTCATTGTTGTGCTGGAAGACCAACCACGACTCATTTCTAATGTCCTGGCGGAGGAAAGGAGGTTGTTAATCAGGATTTTACGGTACACGGCTACATCCATTCTCCCATTGATGCGATGGCATAGTCCTGTGCCTTTAGCAGAGAAACACTCGGGACGGTGTTCTTTGGGTCATGGTCAGCATTTCTCTTCCTCCAAACCCGGCGAGTTGAGTTAACACCAAAGAGCGCAATTTTTTTCTCATCTGACCACAGCACCTTCTCCCAGTCACTCTCAGAATCATCACACCTGGTTCATTGGCAAACTTCAGACATGTGCCTTGTTGAGCAGGGGGACCGTGCGGACACTGCAGGATTTTAATCCATTACGGTGTAATGTGTTACCAATGGTTTTCTTGGTGACTCTGGTCCCAGCTGCCTTAGGATCATTAACAAGTCCCCCCCGTGTAGTTTTAGCCTGTTTTCTCACCTTCCTCATGATCAAGGATACCCCACAAGGTGAGATTTTGCATGGAGCCCTGGATCGAGGTCGATTGACAGTCATTTTGGATTTCTTCCATTTTCTTACAACGGCACCAGCAGTTGTTACCTTCTATGATCTCGTCCCTGAAATCCTTTGAAAACTTTTTGGTCTTCCATGTTGGAGATGTTAGAGTCTGACTGATTAATTGAGTCTGTGGACAGGTGTCTTTTATACAGCTGACAATTTAATTCAGCTGTCTTTAATTCAGGTAACGAGTTGATTAGGAACATCTAACTGGTCTGTAGGAGCCAGAACTCTTAATGTTTGGTAGGGGATTTTCTGGATTTTCTCTTTTATATATATATATATATATATATATATATATATATATATATATATATATATATATATATATATATATATATATATATATATATATAATGTATAATTTTTAATTGCCTGTATTTGCTGGTCTCTGGTTTCTCCAGTGTACTGTGCAAAGAATTCATATTTATTTATATGTGAATAAAGCTCTAAGAATTTAAATACAGCAATTAAGGCAGAGGTGTCTAAAGTCCAGCATTGCAGCATAAGGACCAATTTTAATGGATTTGTGGTTTCTGCTGAAAATTGTGTTACCTGTGACCCACAAGCCAAGTATGTAGCAGGTTTTTAATTTAGGTGATGGT
The DNA here is from genome assembly GCA_021613375.1 of Megaleporinus macrocephalus. Taxonomy (NCBI): domain Eukaryota; kingdom Metazoa; phylum Chordata; class Actinopteri; order Characiformes; family Anostomidae; genus Megaleporinus; species Megaleporinus macrocephalus. The sequence goes on from CM038706.1 coordinate 25,918,857, forward strand.
GGTTGCATTTCTGTGAAATAGCAGTGTTTAATGAAGTGATAGATTTTGATTTAGTTTGTCTTACAAATTCAGTTTTTACCTATAAAACATTTGTCAGCACCTACTGATCCAAATGGCTCTAAAGGCTGCTACACTTCACTGATCGGCATGAATGTGCACCTGCTGATCACTTATGTGCAGGTGCTATTAAGGTACTATTGCTAGCTTTCTTAGCCTGGGTTGCCAGCAAGGGGCTTGGTTCAATCATGTTTTTAAAAAACGTAACATTTGATACATTTGTTATTTTGAAAAGGTCCAATCTGGTCCTTTCTGAATGATTAAGGACTCGCACACAGCTCTGTTCATCTGCATTAACATGTCATGCTTATTTTATTTACTGCTTCCTGTCAATGATTTGCCCAGATAACTAGTATATATATGTTTTATACATTTACCTTCAACCATATACGTTTTACATTATTAAAAACATTGATTCCAAACTTTTGAACAGTTGCACACACACACACATTGAGCATGTGACATCCACATGTTCCAATACACACATACACTTAACCTTGCATGTCTACTCTTTTTTTAAGCTGTGTTTTATTCCTGGGTGCTGCTGCTGCTCCTCTTGGCCCACGTTCGGCCAAGTCCGGCCCGCTGCTGGACCACAGCTTTATGAGACTGTTTTAGGCAGTGACCCAGTGCCAGGCCAGATGCAGTGAAGACCGGCCAGCTCTCCAGCCCAAAACTTCCAAGCTTGTAAAATTGTGTTTGTTCTCACAGCAAATACACTCACATTCGCTTCCCCGCGTCCTGTTTTCGTTACTGAAGAGCTGTTTAAAAATCAACACCACGTACAAGCCTGTTTCCAGAAAGTTGGAACGCTGTGGAAAATGTAAATGAAAACGGAATGAAATGATGTGCAAATCATTTCAACTTCATGTTTAACCAAACCGGTACAAAGGCAACATATCAAATGTTAAGATCGGGTTGTTTGTTGTGAAATATATTCACATTTTGAATTTAATGTCTAGGGTTAGGCATCTCCCAACTAATTAGGTTCATTATCGACAGTTCATAAGCCAGTATCCATAGGGTGCACATGGCATGATTTGTGCATCTTTAAAGGCACCATTAATGCTGAATGATGTATATGGTCTTTGGAACAACATATGCTGCCATTCAGGAAGGTCTTGTTTATTTCAGCTAAACTCTGACAAACAACAAAAACATGGCTCCGTAGTTAAAGAGTTCGGGTGCTAAACTGGCCTGCCTGCAGTCCAGACCTGTTAGCCACTGAAAGCATCTGGTGCATTACAGAATTTAAAATATGACAAAGTAGACCCCAAACTTATGAGCTGCTGGAATCCTATATGAAGCTATTGTTGATCCTGTCCCAGTTGTTTTGAAATATGCTGTTGGCATCAAATTTAAAATTAAAATTCATAAAAAAAAACAATAGAATGTCATAGAATGTTTCCCTAAAGAACGTTTTACCAAATGGTCCTTCATTAACAATTATTTAATCTATTAATCTTTTTATTCCTGTGCTACATTTTTCTTCTACTTTTGTATTTCATTTGTAAGGTTTTAATGCTAAAGCTATCATACTAAAAAACAATTCTTTATGCTTGATTAATTTCGACACAAATGCATACATTTTCAGTTTCCAGTCTCTATTTTTCCCTATAATAATTAAAGGCTGTTTTTGTTACTGTTTTACTCTTTAAGAATGATACAAGTAAATTAATGAGTTCTGATTGGTTGTTTTAAAAGAAGTCCAGGCTAAAGCTAAATACATTGAACTAAAAACTGACTGTATTTGATCTTAGGTTGGACTGTATGGATTGGGAACTGACTGATATGTTTAGAAATACTTACTACTTTTTTATAAGTGAGAAAGATGATAACTATTTTTATGTTAATTGGTCTGTAAAGAACCTCCAGCAATGTAAAGGCTCTATTTGTCCTAGAACTGTACATCAAGTGTTGAGGGCCCTGTGTATACAAAGCATTTTTCTACAGATAAAAAGACCAACACAGCATCATAAAGCCATAAGACTTTAATATTTTCATACAAAAATATTTATTTCATCATTGTTCTCATTATATACATCATTAAGCCAAAGCTCATGTACATGTCGAGTTCAGTTTCATTTCATTGCTTTCTCTGAAAGCAGAGAATCATTCAGTCCTTCACCTGTCAAGTAAAAGCTTCACATTTCCATGGGAAATTCATACACTTAGAAATTCACCTTGTTCACTGTTTTACAAGGGGTCATGGATACAGCGGGCACAAGCAAAACCAAATGGACACAACACATTCACGCTGATTATTACACTTGATCAACAACAATCAGTTCGCAGGAGAGGATGTATCATCTCCATGTTTTACAGTACCTTTCATCTATTTCATAGTTTCACCAAAATCCTTGATATCGGCCCTAATTTGTACCTTTATACCATACAAACAAACCCTTATCACGATGTGGAAGAATTTGTTAAAGCTCAGCACGAGAAAAAGAAAGACCCTGTTTGACTTTTTAAAAAAGTGCTGATGACGTAAGAGAAGACTGATTGTATCAGACACACCTGAGACGTGCAGTCAAAACCTGATGGGGTATAAAAAAAAGGATGAGAAGAAGGAGAAGGATGAGGATGAGAGGAGTTTCCTGATGTATGTTTGACTGTGATTGAGAAAGAGCAATAATAGGGCTGCACAATATAGATAATGCTATTTTCAATAGGGATTTATGCAAAGTTCTCGGCAACGCAGTAAAAGAAAACATGCACGTCCGGGTTTAAAGAGATTTAAAGTGTGGTCAGTGCCCTCCGCTCCCGAAATCTGATTGGCCACCCTGAAATTTCTACCACGTCACTGCCTTCTACTTTGCTCTGAGGCGGGTGTTTGACTGGTTTTGATACTGGCAGAACAACTTCACCTCAAGCACACATCTTTTGTGTCCCGCTTTGCCCGCTAATGGCTATTGGAGATGGGTGGAACAATAGACAATCAGCCTACCAACCCTATGCTCCCCCAACCTTTGCATCGCAAGCAGCATTGGTAATCGATGGAACAACAACCACCCAATCCCGCCTATCCCCCAAAACCTCCATGATGCCTGCATGTTCCTATTGCCACCCTCCTGAAACTCACTGCAACCCCTTTGCCTCTCTGTGTAAAATCAGAAGGGGGGCATCCTAGTACTTTAATCTTGCTCTAGAGACTACTGCACTCGTTAATCCATCAAGATGCCCACTCTTAGCTGTGTAGGATACTCACAAAACATTTGTTGGAGGGCTCATTTGCATATTCCAGCCTTCTGCGATAGCAATGTTCCAAAGGTCAATATCTTCATAACCATTAACAAACAACACATTGTGCAGCCCTATGAAGTACCTAAACACATGCAGACTCCAGTCTGGACATTTAGCCGATCTGAAACTTTCTGGTCCACGTTCATCTCAGAAGATACTGATATTGCACTCTGGTGGGTCAACTTCCTCTTGGATCGTTCAGAGGAACGTATGGAGGAAGGAGCGTGAGGATGTCTTGACCACACCTTCCTAACTCAATCCCACGGGAAACGATCAGAGGGAGAGACAGCGGTGTGGGACATTCCTCTTCAAACGTTCTATCTCTTTTTTTCTTCTGTCCCTCAGCTGCCCAGTTTGATGTATGTTAGCTTGCCTTTGACCGAAGTCATGCTGGCCGAGCCCGTCTTGAAGAGCGCAAGCTGGTGTCCTGCAAAGAAGAAGCGGAACAAGAGACAGACTGTCAGAGAGAAGCATCCACTGCCGGAGAACATTCCTCACAAATGAGACATCAGAGGAAAGAGACTGACTACAGTGTGGGAGGAAGAGGTACACGTTGAGCTAGAAGGGAAAGATGTGAGGGGTGGGGGGGAGATGAAGATGTAAAAACAGAGAGAAATGTGAAAGGAAAGAAGAGTGTTTGAACTCTGGACTTATTATTGAGTTACTGATACTTAAACCATATTATTTTGTAGCTGCTGTACATTATTCAGGCACAACTATCACAATCTAAAGAATATGATAATAAACTTTAATTATATAGTGATTTTATAGTGAACAATACATTTTACAACGCAGAACTATATATCAATATAGGGGGGGGGGGGGGGGGTTTGTCTACTACAAAAGATATACATGCTTTCATTTTCCCAACACACAATATTTTTCTCATATGGTACATGTTGGTGGACCTGATCCACCTTCACAAGCAGGACTGAAACAAGATGTTTCAGAGTTGCACACTTTCACTGTTTTAGTTCTCTGTGCGTGGTACAAGGGTGTGCCACGCTTTCCGGTATGTGGGCAATAAGGACTGTTTTATGAGATGACGATGCCTTGTAACACCTTGTAAGTTGCTTATTGCTACAAAACAACATCCAATTGCAATATAATCAAATACATAATCAAATACGTTCAATAAATTATTCCGTTATTATTGATAATAACTATAATAATATTTTATATATATATAATAAATAATATAATGCATGTAGCCAAGCACCATAACAGTCAAAGTATATAGTAATGATTTGCTTGGATCTCTCTACATAACACTGACATAACCATTCCATTACCATGTCATGAGGGAATTAGTTGAGGGAAGTTATGACAGATTTCAACTAGTAATAAAACGGTCATGCCACTATAAGCAACTACATTTATTAAAAACAAGCATGTGACATCAAACAAGTGTAACACGCTTCTTCTTGATTTGACAGTTAATTTTTTCATGAGACAGGAGTGAAAAGGTTAAAGAAGAAGACATGAGAGATATGGAGGAAGCAAGAGAGAGCGTCAGAAGAAGTAGAAGCGAGAAAGGAAAAGGTAGAGTAAGACAGAGAAGGAGGGGGAGGGGAAAAGAGGAATGCAGGACCGGTCTGCTCAAGGCTGTTTCAATAAAGATTAGCGATCGGCGTGCTGATGTGCTGCTTTCAGGCTGCGCTTTAATGAAGTGGCTGTGCGCTGCTGAGAGGGGGAGGAGAGGAGGAGTGCAGCAGAGGGAGGGAGGAAGCGAGTGATGAAAGATGAATGTGGAGAGGAGGCGGGAACGGCGGCCGCAGCGCTGTTTGATCTGGAGGCTGTCTGTCAGCACACAGCCTTTACTGATGCTCACGCTAACGTTCTTGCATGTGGCTCCTCGAAAAACAGGCCGAACCCCAAACCGTTTTATATGTGCTTTCACTGCAGGTGAGCCTCTTACCTGTCCAAGTGCTCTGATTGGTCAGGACAAAAGCTCGGCACTGAGCGTGACTCTCGCAGACCCCGATGGCCTCGCGGACATCATAGACAGACAGCATACATCCGTCATGCTGATACGATGGCCAGCAGCGGTAGTTCTCGCCAGGTATCGAGGCGTCCAACACCCGTTTATAATCTGCCAGAAAAAGAAAAAGAAACAAAGCATATTAGATAGAGGATATTAGATAGAGGGAAACATTTATTGGAATCATATCACTTTCTGAAGAAACTGTTTAAAAAAATGGACATATGTTTTGTTAGACATTTGTTTATGTGGTCCGTATACATTGTTTGAAAAGTGATTTGATTTCTCAGTGCATATATGGAAACACAGCCCATTTAGAATTAATTAATAGTGTATTTGCATGTATCCACCTATTTAGCCTACTGGAGTTTAGCCTTGTTCTCGTCCATTCACACCTATGTGACAGACAGCACAAGGCAGCCTGTACACATCAGTCTTAAAGGTATAGTAACAACAAGAGTCTGTTTCATTCCAAGGCATAAACAGACATTCATGTAAAAATTAATCATGACTGGTTTGGTGTTAAATGCGTTTTAATTCTATGGAGATCCAATTCTAAACCAAGTCTGATTTGGCTTAAGTTCATACAACTTGCAAGTAGAATTGTTTTCAACACTGGCCACCCCTACAAAACAAAACAAAACAAAACAAAAATGCACCAAAAATCATAAATTCTAAAACTTAGAGGGTTTTACTCTAACAGGACATATATTTAGTTGCCTACTTAAAAAAAACAGTGGTTTTAACGACAGACTGTGAATATGGCCAAGCCAACAATACAGTTCTTTATACTTTTTCTCAATTTTTTGAAAAATCAAGTAACCATAACCATCAATCACAATAAGGGAAATATGTGAAAATATATATTTGCATAAATGGCAACTAAAATTTTAAGGTGCTACAAACTCAGTTCCCAGATTGTCCATTATTTTGTCCAAAAATGTTTAAATGCAATGACTTTTCATGTGTAGAATAGACTTTTTCTTGACATTCCATTATATTCCATGGCTTGTAAGAACCTCGAAATTGAAATAATTACTGTCAACACCAAAGTTCAATTGAATATTTGTCTAAATACCACTGTGGTCTAGAGGAATATAACAGCATATGTTTTATTGTATTCACATGCAAGAATAACATCTTGTATACAGAAAATCTTGTGTGCGCACATCAATGTGTGGTTGCTACAACACAAGACAGGCTCCCTTATTGTCTGACCTCAGTAGGGGTGACTACAGACTGCTGTTGGTCTGTAGTGGACTTGTGTCCACTCACACAGAGACATTGTAAACGCCACTCATCGCACCCCCAACATAATGTGTCACCAGGCAACCACTGCCTGAGGACAGCAGAGAAGAAAATAAAGAACCATAGAGAGGAGGAGAAAGAGGCAGATAAAGAGATGTGAGGATGAGAAGCTTAAAGAAAACAAAACCAACAACCACTCTCTCATGTGCCCTCAGTACTCCATCCATCTCAGTTAACTCTGTCTCTGCTAACTCCCTCCATCTCTGCCAACTCCCTCTATATCAGCTAACTCCCTCTATATCAGCTAACTCCCTCTATATCAGCTAACTCCCTCTATCTCAGCTAACTCCCTCTATATCAGCTAACTCCCTCTATCTCAGTTAACTCCCTCTATCTCTGCCAACTCCCTCTATATCAGCTAACTCCCTCTATATCAGTTAACTCCCTCCATCTCAGCTAACTCCCTCTATCTCTGCTAACTCCCTCTATCTCAGCTAACTCCCTCTATATCAGCTAACTCCCTCTATCTCAGCTAACTCCCTCTATATCAGCTAACTCCCTCTATCTCAGCTAACTCCCTCTATCTCTGCTAACTCCCTCTATTTCTGCTAACTCCCTCTATCTCTGCTAACTCCCTCTATATCAGCTAACTCCCTCTATCTCTGCTAACTCCCTCTATCTCAGCTAACTCCCTCTATCTCTGTTAACTCCCTCTATCTCTGTTAACTCCCTCTATCTCAGCTAACTCCCTCTATCTCTGCTAACTCCCTCTATCTCAGCTAACTCCCTCTATCTCTGCTAACTCCCTCTATCTCAGCTAACTCCCTCTATCTCTGTTAACTCCCTCTATCTCAGCTAACTCCCTCTATCTCTGCTAACTCCCTCCATCTCAGCTAACCCCTCCATCTCTGTTAACTCCCTCCATCTCAGCTAACTCCCTCCATCTCTGTTAACTCCCTCCATCTCAGCTAACTCCCTCTATCTCTGCTAACTCCCTCTATCTCAGCTAACTCCCTCTATCTCAGCTAACCCCTCCATCTCTGTTAACTCCCTCCATCTCAGCTAACTCCCTCTATCTCTGCTAACTCCCTCTATCTCAGCTAACTCCCTCTATCTCTGCTAACTCCCTCTATCTCAGCTAACTCCCTCTATCTCTGCTAACTCCCTCTATCTCAGCTAACTCCCTCTATCTCTGCTAACTCCCTCTATCTCAGCTAACCCCTCCATCTCTGTTAACTCCCTCCATCTCAGCTAACTCCCTCTATCTCAGGTAACTCCCTCTATCTCAGCTAACCCCTCCATCTCTGTTAACTCCCTCCATCTCAGCTAACTCCCTCCATCTCTGCTAACTCCCTCCATTTCTGCCAACTCCCTCTATCTCAGCTAACTCCCTCTATCTCTGTTAACTCCCTCTATTTCTGCTAACTCCCTCTATCTCTGCTAACTCCCTCTATATCAGCTAACTCCCTCTATCTCTGCTAACTCCCTCTATCTCAGCTAACTCCCTCTATCTCTGTTAACTCCCTCTATCTCTGTTAACTCCCTCTATCTCAGCTAACTCCCTCTATCTCTGCTAACTCCCTCTATCTCAGCTAACTCCCTCTATCTCTGTTAACTCCCTCTATATCAGTTAACTCCCTCCATCTCAGCTAACTCCCTCTATCTCTGTTAACTCCCTCTATCTCAGCTAACTCCCTCTATCTCTGCTAACTCCCTCCATCTCAGCTAACCCCTCCATCTCTGTTAACTCCCTCCATCTCAGCTAACTCCCTCCATCTCTGTTAACTCCCTCCATCTCAGCTAACTCCCTCTATCTCTGCTAACTCCCTCTATCTCAGCTAACTCCCTCTATCTCTGCTAACTCCCTCTATCTCAGCTAACTCCCTCTATCTCTGCTAACTCCCTCTATCTCAGCTAACTCCCTCTATCTCTGCTAACTCCCTCTATCTCAGCTAACCCCTCCATCTCTGTTAACTCCCTCCATCTCAGCTAACTCCCTCTATCTCAGGTAACTCCCTCTATCTCAGCTAACCCCTCCATCTCTGTTAACTCCCTCCATCTCAGCTAACTCCCTCCATCTCTGCTAACTCCCTCCATTTCTGCCAACTCCCTCTATCTCAGCTAACTCCCTCTATCTCTGTTAACTCCCTCTATATCAGCTAACTCCCTCTATCTCTGCTAACTCCCTCTATCTCTGCTAACTCCCTCTATCTCAGGTAACTCCCTCTATCTCAGCTAACCCCTCCATCTCTGCTAACTCCCTCCATTTCAGCTAACTCCCTCTGTATCAGCTAACCCCCTCTATCTCAGCTAACCCCCTCTATCTCAGGTAACTCCCTCTATCTCAGCTAACCCCTCCATCTCTGCTAACTCCCTCCATCTCAGCTACTGCCCTCCTTCACTGCTATCTCCCTCTATCTCAGCTAACCCCTGTATCTCTGCCAACTCCCTTCATCTCTGTTAACTCCCTCCATCTCAGCTAACTCCCTCCATCTCTGCTAACTCCCTCCATTTCTGCCAACTCCCTCTATCTCAGCTAACTCCCTCTATCTCTGTTAACTCCCTCTATTTCTGCTAACTCCCTCTATCTCTGCTAACTCCCTCTATATCAGCTAACTCCCTCTATCTCTGCTAACTCCCTCTATCTCAGCTAACTCCCTCTATCTCTGTTAACTCCCTCTATCTCTGTTAACTCCCTCTATCTCAGCTAACTCCCTCTATCTCTGCTAACTCCCTCTATCTCAGCTAACTCCCTCTATCTCTGTTAACTCCCTCTATATCAGTTAACTCCCTCCATCTCAGCTAACTCCCTCTATCTCTGCTAACTCCCTCTATCTCAGCTAACTCCCTCTATATCAGCTAACTCCTTCTATCTCAGCTAACTCCCTCTATCTCTGTTAACTCCCTCTATCTCAGCTAACTCCCTCTATCTCTGCTAACTCCCTCCATCTCAGCTAACCCCTCCATCTCTGTTAACTCCCTCCATCTCAGCTAACTCCCTCCATCTCTGTTAACTCCCTCCATCTCAGCTAACTCCCTCTATCTCTGCTAACTCCCTCTATCTCAGCTAACTCCCTCTATCTCTGCTAACTCCCTCTATCTCAGCTAACTCCCTCTATCTCTGCTAACTCCCTCTATCTCAGCTAACTCCCTCTATCTCTGCTAACTCCCTCTATCTCAGCTAACCCCTCCATCTCTGTTAACTCCCTCCATCTCAGCTAACTCCCTCTATCTCAGGTAACTCCCTCTATCTCAGCTAACCCCTCCATCTCTGTTAACTCCCTCCATCTCAGCTAACTCCCTCCATCTCTGCTAACTCCCTCCATTTCTGCCAACTCCCTCTATCTCAGCTAACTCCCTCTATCTCTGTTAACTCCCTCTATATCAGCTAACTCCCTCTATCTCTGCTAACTCCCTCTATCTCTGCTAACTCCCTCTATCTCAGGTAACTCCCTCTATCTCAGCTAACCCCTCCATCTCTGCTAACTCCCTCCATTTCAGCTAACTCCCTCTGTATCAGCTAACCCCCTCTATCTCAGCTAACCCCCTCTATCTCAGGTAACTCCCTCTATCTCAGCTAACCCCTCCATCTCTGCTAACTCCCTCCATCTCAGCTACTGCCCTCCTTCACTGCTATCTCCCTCTATCTCAGCTAACCCCTGTATCTCTGCCAACTCCCTTCATCTCAGCTAACTTCCTCCATCTCAGCCTACTTCCTCCATTTCCGCTACTGCGCTCCTTCACTGCTTATTCTCAGCCAACCCCTCCATCTTTGCTAACTGCCTCCAAACTCAGCTAACCTCTCCATCTCTGGCAACTCCGTCCATCTGAGCTAATTCCTTTCTTCTCAGCCAACTCCCTCCATCATCTAACTCCCTCCATTCCTACTAAATCTCTCTTTCCCTGTTAACTTCCCCCAGCTTAGTTAGCTCCCAACATCTCAGCCTACTTCCTCCATCTCTACAATTGTAACTGATTTGTCTATTTCAGTACAGGTTTAGTGTTCTGTTCCACAACATAAGTGCTGCATGGCAAACTCGTGTAACCAGAAGCAGTCACGCTGATGCTCTGCCACACACAGGTAGTACGTGAAAAACAGGCCCTAGTGTTGTAAATGCTGTCACAGTGCAGCAAACAATAGAGGCAACATGGCACCTTTTTATACAGTGATAGAAAACACAGCAGCACATAGAAAGCTCTGATTCCACATACTGATTCCTTTCACTACAACTAACATGGACATGCCTGCAACTTCCCTGAGGACAGAGTTAAAGTGGACAAAGGTGATGTCACTGAACATGTCACAGGAGATACATAAGATTAGATATGATTAAAGACTGGGGTACGATTAAGGTTCAGTACTACTTCTGCAACAGTAACTGTGGATGACATGTCTCTAATGGTTGCTCTCACAACAAAAAAGAATTTATTCAAACTAAATCTTGCTGCAGTCTCGTCTCTCACTTCCAAGAGAAGGAATTTGTCTCCAATCTGCCGCTGATGATGAATACACCGTGGGTGAATGGTCACATTTGTCAAAGCAATAAAGTGGAGAAAGATTAGGCAGCGGTCTTAAGGATAATCATTTGCTGTTCTCTTCTTGACCAGAGGAAAATATTCAGCGTGTTCTGAAACATAAACTGAGAGGGAGAATCAAACAAGGATGGATGGCGGAGAAACAGGCCTCTGTAACTTGGCCAACACTCACATCAAACTGGCCATGCAGGCCAACTTTTAATGGCTGGACGCTGTATTAAATCATTGTGTTTTTTTCTAAAATAACAGAGAGGCTGTCTGTTTCTTGTCGTGGTGCTGTGTTTTCCAGATTCATCTTATTTATGCTAAGATACACAAAACTGACCTAATATTAAATAAAAGTTTGTCCACCGTAATACACAGTCTACTGAAAAACCTTTACGGAACTACAGCCTCTCTAGTCTACTCTAAATAACTAAGATAGGCTTTATGGTGAAACCCTAATGCATACAATGTCACTTTCATTAAACTTCACAACTACACAGAGCATTTCAAATGCAATTCAGCACATTGGATCATGTTTTTGATATATTGTATCGTTCCTGCTAGAGATGCACAATACCACATTTACTCTTCAGATACATGATCCATAAATATAGGCCAATATAGAGGACCGTTAACAATACTAGTGCTATCTAACCTAACTAAACCATTCATATAACTAGATTTATGTATGCTTTATTTTGGCAATGTACTGTGCCACAAATAAAACATACCTAGCTTGACCGAATGACATTTATTTGGATTGTGAATATCAGAAGCTTAAGAAAACCTATAAATATTTATATATTAAGTATTTACAGTTATATAATTAGTAATAAAAACACATTTAACAATTTAAATCAATGGTAAACGTGAAATATCTCTATTGTGCAAAATAGTTGAAAACAGTTTAGCTGGTTATATCCAAGTTAAAGGCTGGACAGTCTGGACTGACATTAGAAGTAAGTTACTACGGCACCAAAACCAGTACAGTCCTGCAGTGTAAAGTCACCTGCAGGGTGTTGTTTATATATTTATTACTACATGTTTTGTTATTTAGATTCTATATTTCAGTAAGGAACTGATTAATATAAACATGCAGATCACAATAACAGTAGGCTAAAAGAAATGAAACAGCTGTTTGTGTAAGCTGGCTGGCTTAGTCAGCTAATTATAGAAACATTAGCTTTAAGAATTTAGCGATTGTTCGTCATGGCTCAGAGAACTGGCGAAATGAAAAACTGCCAACCTTCCAGTAAACCTGTAAGAACCTGTTTCAAGTTCTTGTCTAAGGAAATCCAGTAAAATCTCATGAAATTAGCAAGGCACAACTTACGTGGAAGCTTCATGTATGTTTGAAATGGTATTGAATCTTCAGTGTGTAAAGCTATGACATTTAAGATGCATGTTATACATAAACATGTGAAGTTTTACAGACAAACCAAATAGTATCCACACATAAAACTCATTTAACATGTTCCTTATTCCTCCTAGTTGTAAACGTAACGATGCAGTGTTCTCATTAGGAGCACAAACTGTGGTTTAGATTTGCAGGCCAATGTGGAATTTAATGCTCTTCTGATCTCAGATCTGATCTTATTCATGCAAAACTCATTATGCTGAACACAGCCTGAATGCTGGTCTACCACAGAGCAAAAAAGGCCGCAAATCATTTTTGAGACTGACGCATTTACAGTGTACAATCTATTTTCTGCAACGTGTTTTGCCCAAAGAAATAAAAAAGTCTATAAAATGTGGCCCGTTTCTGAAAACGAATCCTCACTTTGTGTGCTCGCGAGACATAATTAGAGCTCGTGTGTGTTTAGTAAGCAGAAGAGGAGATCATTCTGAGGGAGGAACAGGAAGTTGCCACGTTTAGACACTGAAACTGAAGGAAACCTGTTAAAACTAAATGTACATTGTGTAAAGTGTGTAATGTGAATACAGGAAATTGCTGGGAATGTAATGGGATTACTGGACAGTGTTCAGTTGATTCTGTGTTGAGGTGGTGTGTGTTGGTGTGTGTGCTCCGTGTATGTATGCGGGCTGTGTGTAACTTGGGCGTGTAGATTGAAGTGCCGTCTCCAGACCAGTCTATAAGCTCAGCCTTACAGCACTGTGACAAGAGGCCTGATGAGAGGAGAACTTCTTCAAAGCATCCACATCCCCTATTACTGCAAAGCCCACAACTGCTCAACCGTGAATCACTCAGCCTCTCTCTCTCTCTCTCTCACTCTGTCCCTCTCTCTCACACTGTCTCTCTTTCACTCTGTCTCTCTCTCTCACTCTGTCCCTCTCTCTCACTCTGTCTCTCTCTCTCACTCTGTCTCTCTCTCTCACTCTGTCTCTCTCTCTCACACTGTCTCTCTTTCACTCTGTCTCTCTCTCTCACTCTGTCCCTCTCTCTCACTCTGTCTCTCTCTCTCACTCTGTCTCTCTCTCTCACTCTGTCTCTCTCTCTCACTGTCTCTCTCTCACTCTGTCTTTCTCTTTCTGACTGCCTCTCTCTGTCTCTGCCTCTCACTCTCCTTCTGTCTGCCTCTGTCACTTTAATATTGCTCTCTCTCTCTTTCTGCTTCTGTTTTTTGCTCTCTGTATTTCTCTTTCTCTGCATGTGTCTCTTTCTTTCACCCCTTTTTCTTTTGGTCTCTTTTACTGTTTTTTTTCTTTCTTTTGTCTCTCTTTCTGTCACTCCTTTTCCTTTTTATCTCTCTTTTTACCTCTCTCTCTGCTTCTCTTTCTTCCTCTGCCTCTTTCTCTGCCTCTCTATCTCTAACTGTTTTTTTCTCTCTCTCCTGTCATGTCGTGTTTCCCTTTGTGTATCTCTCTCTTTCTCTCTCTCTCTCGTCATAGGGCATGGTTTGCGAGAGGCTGGTTGATTTAGTAGAGCTCTCAGCTTATTCTCTTAAAGAGAAGGATGGTTTTCGAATGGGGGTCTCAGGACCCAGTGTCTGTGCTGAATTTACTGTGTGGAGTGTGTCTGGGTGTGTTATGGATGAGGGGGCGGTACACACTCCTCCCTCATGTGGCTTTGAATACCAGAGAAGAGCCAGTAAGCAGTAAATAATGCAGACTATTAGCTGCTTTATGGGACTAATGAATGCTTTACGAAGCTCTCGCTTTTGCTAAATGGCCGGGTTACATGCAGGAGGGATGGTAGGGAGGAGAGAGAGAGAGAGAGAGAGAGAGAGAGAGAGAGGAGACACGCTGCCCTGTCTGGGTCTATGAATAGCCAAAGCACTGACGTTGAGCTGTGCTTTACGAGGGCCGCTCCGCTTTACAAGACCTTTTAACAAAGAGCCATCAGCGGAAAAGAAACACTCGCTAATCCTACTGTACACATCCAGCACCAGCCAAACGTTCAGACGCTCCTACTCAGAACAGGGTTCTCCTTGTTTCTGTGATGTCACTCTTCATCGGAATAAAACATCAAATTAAAATCAAATGTATATATAAAAATATACAGCTACTGCATACTCTTTCAGCCCCCTATCCCTTTGTTCTTTAAACCCCAGAGGACCACAACAGAGCAGGTGTTATTTGGGTGGTGAATCATTCTCAGCATCACTTGTGTGCTGGTGGAGTGTTAGTGTGTCTATGTTATGTTTACGTTGTAAAGTGAAAAATTATATTTTATTATATGGGTTATATGGGTTGGTCATCCTTAAGTCTAGGGGTCTGCATTCCCATAAGACCCACAGCTCCCACCACGATATGTAGGACTAAATTTGGTGTGGTTAGTGTAACAGGTGGTTAGCCAGTCTAGTTTGGGTGGGAGAGGGATAACACACACGTAGAATTATCCCACCAAAAAATATATACAGTCCATATCAGAATCAGAATCAGACTTTATTTGCCAAGTATGCTCACACATACAAGAACATACACTGTCCAGTTACGCTGTAACCAAACACAACATATAAAATGAACCTGCCCAGAAAATCTCCCTTCATATTCACTCATTCTGAATGAAGTGCTGCATGTGCGGTAAACGGCAAGTCATGAAATAATCCTAACCCATATTTGGTGCACATACTCTCATGTCACTTGCAGTGCATCAAGTGTTATCTAGCATTAGATGGTCAGTCGGCCTCAGCTATGGAAAGTTTCTAAACACCATAGTTAGACAACTTAAGGCAAGTCTAAAACATGGCTGTCATTATATCAGTCCAGAAAACAATCATTTCTGAGAAAATAGTAGGTCAAATATTGAATGTCATTTACGCTTGTGTGGGACAGCGCACAGGAGTGGGCCGAAACAATTCTAAAAAATAATCATCCTGTGCAGACACTAGTCCTTTCCATGTGGTCACAGGATGCTGCTGGCTGGATTTGTTTGGTTGGTAGACTATTCTCAGTGCAGCAGTGACACTAAGGCATTTACAAACTCCAGCAGCACTTCTGTGTCTGAGCCACTCAATTTATCACAAGAGCCATCAGTGGAACAAATACACACCGCTTAAAAGCTGCATCTGACTGAGCGGATTACAGCTGCGGACTCACAGCAACAGCAATACAACTGCTTACAAGTGTAACCAGAAAAAAAATATGATTAATACGATTAAACATGTATCATGTTTAAACATTATGAATAGAATAACTTTTATTCCTTTGTATCCGTTCTGAGTTAAATGAAAGGGTGTGACCTGAAAGAGTTAAAAAGCCTGGCTGTTGAGATTCTTCTTTAACGCACTCATCAGTCAACAAGTATCTGTGCTTCTCCTTTACACAGTCAATGGAGCGAGGAGAAGAGAAAGAAAAAGAGAGAGAGAGAGCGACAGCGCAAAGAGCTCTAGACTGTGAAGGAGAGAGAGGGAGAACAAGAGCAGACAGAGTGGTTTGAAGAGGAAAGTAAAAGCGAGCGGGTGAACAAACAGAAAAGGGTCAAAACAGAGAAACAAATGAGCAAGTGAAAGACAGCTAGGCTTCCCTTTGTTCCACTAAAACCATCTCAAACCATCTTTATTAAGTACATCTCCTTGTAGCTATACTCTACTTACCATATAGGAGCACTTTGCAGTTCACTGTATATTTTGTTAGACCCCTTTCACCCTGTGGCCAGGTATTTGGGTGGTGGATCATTCTATATAGATATGGATTATGTATTATGTCTGTTTTACTCTCCATACACTATATACAATTATTACTACTTATAATATAAGATATACAGTAAGTAGATTATCAGTGGTGGAACAAAGCCTTATGTATATGTTTTATATATCTTTTTAAAACATCAGCTGCTTTTACATTGGGTCAAATTTTGGACCAATATAAATGGACCATGTTACGGACCATTGATGGAATAATTATGTTGGGCCATTCATCTTGACATTTTGATACAGTATAAAGAGAAGCTGGCAGACTTTATGTCAAAAAACTAAAAAAGTCAAAAATGGAAATGTGAGGTCTAGGTTTTTGAAGATTCCATTTGTCTACATCATTTGAACACAACTGCTGCTCTTTATATCCTGTGAAAGTTTGATGATGAACAGACCAATAGAAATGCTCCAAAGTCACATAATAAAACCTCTTTACATTAACTTACATTGAAAGTTGAGAACATTTGTGGTCTCTCCTGTAAAGTTACTATTTTGGAGAAACTTGTTTTTCTATGGACAGCAGCGATATGTTCTATAGTAATTATATATTTGTAAATATAATGTGTAGATGTGTTATTTGTGTACGCATATGTGTATTTGGAGTTTGACGGTTTAGCTATAAGTCGTTTCAATATTCTGCAGTCAAATCAATACATAACCTGAAGGTACTTCTTTATTTGTTTCCTACATGGAATCTAGTTCAAACCAAAAGTCATATGGCCGATGAAGCCAGACTGCCAGTAAATAACATGAAATGTATTTTGTACATGCTTCTAGTGGTATGTGACAGAAAACATATAAGTTTAAATATTTCACTGTTATATAGTTCCACACTGCAGCCATGCAGATCTCTTTATTAACATATAGAAACAGATCATGTTGTAAACAATGCCTGTTTAAGTCACCTCACTTTACAAAGTCAGAACCAGTTGTCTTCCTCTCTTATAAACATATACACAGTCCTCCTTACTGCATTCTATTTATCTCAAACCAACCCAATCCATGTATTCTCATTCTAAAAGTACAGAAGAAACAGAGCAAAGCAGGGTGGGATTGAAGGAGAAGTGGATTATATAACAGTTTTTGACCACTTATCAGTCAGAACAGAGGAATATCTGCTGCATGTAATCAGTAAAAAATGTTATCAGATACCGCCTGGACGAGAGAAGGCGCAGTGATTTGCGCAGGAGCTCAGAGTGAGACGTCTGCACTGCGGTATCATTGTAGCTCATTATAGCTGGGGGGTGTGCATAAAGGGGTTGTGCAGCGGAGGTGATATAGTCTCTCTGCTCTAAATCCCTCCCTTACACATGTTTTGGGTATGTTTAACCCTTATGAGCCAGACTGAACAATAAATGGCATTTTTATTAATACTGCAAAAGACGTGTTTACATAAAAACAAGTGAATCACATGCAGTCACACTTTCTAATAATACATTTTTAAACTGATAAACTTAAATAAATAACTGAACCCTAAGGGGTCTGGAGTGATGACTGAAGTTGCTTTAGCATTTAATTGTAATTACAATGCAATTGTTGAGCATTAACACTTTGATTAGTGCGTGTTATAGTTACATAGTGTGCACTTGCACTTTTATCAGTTTCAGTGGCAATAAGTATGCAAAGTATGTTCTTTTTGCAGAACTGTGCAATCCAAAATAACCATAATAATCTATCAAAAAATATCTTTCTATTTACAATGTCCTTGCTGGATGTTTAGAATCTGCTCTTTTCATGCAATTTCTCCAGTTTTTTAAAGCTATGATTGATAACATAATTAAACAACATATAAAAAGTAGCATTTCAAGTTGTGAGGTGTGTGTATGTATGTGTGTGTGTTGGCGGGGGGGGGGGGGGTGGTGGTGGTGGTTGTGGTCTTAGGATGGTAAATTTAAGATGTGTGTACCTGTTTTATGCGTCTGAGTGTCATTCACGAGGTACTGTCCACTTCTGTAAACGTCCAGCGCCTTTTCCAGGTGAGCTAGGGTCTCGTCCGTGCCCCAGAGCAGCTCCCCTAAAACACACATTCACAAAACAGGCTGTCGGTACATCACACTCACACGCCAATCACAGCTCACGGACAACATCCAGCCTGCTACCCCTGAGCCACTCGCTTTACTGCGAATGAAACCCAGCGTGATTGTGCGTGCCAAAGCTGTGCTAAATTACGTTTGAGCCAGGGCTATTTACGAGGAGAGAGAGAGAGAGAGAGAGAGATAGAGAGATAGCATCGGCACTAAAGCCCACCCACGCTACCCGTGGCTTCACGGCCTGTTTTGCCCAAGATGAGCAGATTTCAAACGCTATATGACATACCATCATCCTGATGAATGAGCTGATAAAGAAAAGGCACAAAGCAGCCTAATCACTCAAGGGGGGGAGAGCGGTGAAGAGGTAAAGAAAAAAGGGAAACAGAAGTAAAAGAGGTAAGAAAGACCTGTCTAAATATGACTGCCAATTCCTGCATAAGCTCTCTTTGTTTCTGGATGTTCCACACATGCCTCATAAAAGTAGCTCCCAATCTTGCTCACGTTTTAGTGTTTTCCATTTGTTTTCCTGGTGGATCGGCTCAAACAGTAAACTAAGCAGGACAAAGTAACTCCGGTCAGCTTGAAATATTTTTCCACGACTGCTATGGCTGGGTTTGACATCCACAAGGCTCGGGCTCATGAGTAAATGGATGTGCAGGAAGTAAAAGAACGAGTCAATTCAGGGCAGTAGAGTTTAGGGCAGGCTAGAAGGACATTTGATTAATTCGTTTTTATCATAACACCAAGCAGAGAAGAGCCTGTTATGGAAACTAAATACCCTTCGGGATGTTGATCAACAGCACTGCTTGCTAAATAAATTTGTGGAATCTAAACTTTTGGACAACCAATTATTTTATTGCGTCATATTATTTGATATTATTTTATGTTTATGGTCTAATAATGGCTATTTAGCACTTTCGTCAATGCACAGGTCAAGTCATGTTATTCTCAGACAGAAGGTCCCTGGAATGTATTCAGGTGTCTGACCAAAGTTTCATACTCATTTAAAGCTCTGACCATTGTTGAAATTCTATAAGTGTTATTTGCTGCTTGAACCAGCATTTAACAAACCTACATGCAAAACAGTGGTGTAATAAATCCACAGTTCGCAATCAAAATACATGGATGTGGACTTAAGTATTTGGGATAAGAGGCGTGAAAATGCCCTTAGAGACTCTTTCCTGCCACTGTGAGCCTTGATGATTCTCACTGATTCTACATTACAGTGAACCTGCTTTATGAAAATGTGTTGTAAGACATGCTATATACTTAAAAATGCTTTGAACTAGGGAAGAGGGATTTTGGGGTCCATCCTACACATAAACGAGCTGTAAATGAGAGAGCCCGCTGACCTGTGGAGTTGACGATCTTGTCGAGAAGAGGCCTGAGGGCAGGAGGGGCACTGTGGGGCAACAGGTAGGTAAAGAAGAACCTACATACATAAAAAAAAGAAATTCATCATTCCAATAAAATAACTTCACAAAACATTATAATGCAGCTTCATTGAAACTGTCACTTGTAGCTTGGACATGTGTTGTGCAATGAACTGTGGACCATGTAATGTGGCACACAAACACAATACAAATATTGGAAAAATATCTCTACAGCAAAGAGTCCTAACTGTAGCTGGTTTGCTAAGACTCTCTAGAATATCTGTTATCTATAAAGATGGGCATAGGAAGGACTGATACTACTCTTTTAAGCTATACAACGCACCTCTGTCCATTTTTATGTGTCATATAACACACAAGGAAGTCTATTTGAGACCACCTGTAATGATTCATGCCAACCGTTGTTTATAAGCTTTACTTGTAAGCTTTATGACTGAGTACATGACTGAGTACATTTGGGGAAAGAGGAACAGAGAAAAGGTAGATTTTTCATAGATCTACTCATTTAGCTGAAGATATGATCCACGGCCCATGTCCCATGCTCACCTATAGGCATTGTACAGGTTCCTCTTCTCGTTGATGCCCTGGCAGCGGCCACTGCTGCACTGCAGTGTAAAGTTGCGGGCGGGGAACTCCAGTAGGCAGTCTGCGGAGGAGGTGCAGGGCGTCTCTTCCACGCTGGCGTCGTCTAGGTCCGTCACCTTTAGCTCTCCGTCCACCAGCACAAACTGCCTGGGCCTGAAGTCCAACAAGGTGAGAGAGCCCAGCGGGGAATGGGCCAGATAGTGCAGCAGCCGCATCAGACTCAGGCAGATCTGCAGGACAAGAAACAGAGAAAAAGAGTTGGACCTGTGACCGTCTGAAAAGGTGGCTCTGGGTTAGAACACTGGTGAGAATGTGAGTCTGAATTAGCATGCTCTCAGGCGTTACTCTGTGCACTGATGCAGCTTCAGGACTTCTTGGTTAGTGACTAATCCCAAAGGCCCAAGCCACTCAGTGTGGGCATGTGCATCATTGTGGGCGTCTGGGAGCAACCGCCTCAGCGCTGCAATCACCGCTTAATCTCTCAAAGCACCACTTCAATGCGAGTGCATCTACGTGCGAGTGCCTTGGGAATTAGTGCTCCTATTGTGCACGAGGGTGTTAGGGGTCAGTCTGGGGATAGCAGAAGGCCGCTGGTGCTGAAGAAGAGACTTGGCACGCAGGCCGTAGCCAAATCCCCTCTGCCAGTGGAGCGCTCAAAAGCAGGAGGAACAAAAGCAGTGGGAAGGAGAGGGAGGAGGGAACACAGCGCCTGCCTTTCACGCCACACAAAAGCTGTTTTTAATGTACTCAGGATTAGGAGCCACTGGGAAAGGTCAGAATCTGCCCAGCGAATTGTGTGTGTCGTGTGTGTGGTTTGATTTATTTCACACAGTGATTTCTTGCAATCGTGAATAATTGGGTTTGGTACGACTGCAGTGGGGAAAAAAGCCAACCAAAGCCAAAAATAGACTAAAAGCATTGAACAGTTTTCAACACAATCCAACATTCTGAAATTCCTGAAAGTATGAATTTCTCCAGATATATTAAAATCTTGTCAACATAAAAGATCACTCCTAATCTTGTATCACTGCAGTTAAAGGAAAAAACAAACAAAAAAAAATCTGCATTACCAAACGAGTAATTTTGACGCTCTAAAAAAGGCTGCTCTTCAAGGGTTCTTTAGTAAAGACAATGACTGGATAGAACCACTAACACTCACAAGCTTAAATGGTTCTGTAGATTGATGGAGAATGTAACGTATGGTTCTATATAGCGCCAAACCGTAATGCTATAGTGTTACGATATCAAGTTTCTATATAGCACGTTTTTTTAATAAGGTTCTGCATAGAACCATATACAACACATTCTCCAACAATCTGAAGAACCATCTCACCATGCACAGAACTATACAAGCATCTGAAGGGTTCAGAACCCTTATATTTCCAAGAGTGGAAAAGAATTAACGTTGGTCACCGACCCTGACTATGCAGATCTACCTTCCCACCGAATCTGGCTCCAACCACAATCTGCCACACTTGCTCATGCTAATGAACATTTTCAAAGCTCTTGATTAGCTGGAACACATGCATCAGTGTTCAATAAGAGGGAGGGGCAGTATGTCAGATGCAGGCTGAAACTAAACTCTTCAGGAAAGCAGATTTCCAGGAAAAGGCTTAATGGCCACTGTTGTAAACTAATGTATGATATTTATTTATCTCATATACACGATGTGAATAACTGGACTTAACCTATATTAATAGCATGATTATTGTACAGCTGGTGGTGCAGCAGGCAGATATGAGCCTCAACACGCCACCTACACATCATTCTCAGACCAGAGAGTCAAGTTTCAGACATCACACATACAATCAAACACAACAGACTTTTTAAAAAAAGGAGAAGAAGAAGAAGGTAGGCTGAACTAAGTGGCTTCAGATGGTAAAGTTTTTTAGGCTAAATTAAAGATGACAGTACACTACAATGAAAGCTTATACTAAACTGCTCTATTATTATGTTCTTTTACTCCACAAAGGTTCTGTTCTAGCTGTGCTGAGTTAAGACATTCAGGGCCCAATATGACGTACATGTACAATACTATTCAAATATGTAGTATAAACTAAGCAAAATGCTTTATTTATTATTCAAAACTGAAAAAGGGTATCCACTGAGCAAGTACAGCAAGATACATATCTAACTTTTATATATCATTCAGCTGTTCCAACTTTAGCTGAAGCATGACATTATGTTGGTTTATATGCAATCATATTGAATATGGACACTGTTTTAAAGCATAAGAGTTTTAACAGTCAGAGTTTAATAATGATGTTTAAATAAATAAATAAATAAATAATATTGCTGTTGTTGGTCATTAATAACAATAACTCATCCTGTGCATCAGATAACTGAATAAGAGGACTCAGGCCTTTAGAGCGATGCCACAACTAAACTGCTGTTGGCTCCCCAAAGTAAATACATACACATGCAAGAAGCTTTTGTATGCACGTCTATAAAACGTAACTTTAAGGAAAATAGAAAATAGAAACCAGTGAATATCTTCAGCTGTTTGGTTTCATTTAGTGAGGAGGCTGCGTGTACTTGTGAATCTGTGGTTTGGTGTTTAAGGGACGTGATCGAGCAGGCCTGGCTATGAAAGCCTTCGTCAGTGCACAGAGGAAATGGCTCTGGATCTAAATGAGTCGTTTGGTAGTCAGCAGTTCCATCGACCTCCCCAGAGCCTATTAGTGCCTCATATGCAATTCAAATGCTGCTAAAGCGTTCGCCGTGGCGGTTTTCTCGTCCACTGTGGTGGTTTCTCTTTTGTTCAACGTGGCGGACAGAACATTCCAGACCAGAAGGGAGGAAACGTACAAGATATATAAACGAGGCGGGTTTCAAGGCTGAGTCCTTGAAAACTGAAGTGAGGAATTTGGAGAATTTAATGTCCCAGTCAATTATGTTTATACAAATGCATACAATATAACACCTTCAAGATGTTTCACCTGTTACATGAAGTTACAGTACGCAAGTTATGCCCTTGTATTGCATTCACAGCTTATTTTCTGATGCAGTTACATTCCAACACAACATTGTTGGTACAGAATTGGGCTAAAGTTTGGTTAAATTACACAATTTTGTTGATTTTCTGAAAAAAAGTAAGTTAAATCAACCTCTGCAGAGAAGAAGAGTAAAATAATCATTACTGAATTTTACATGAATTTTGGGAGAAAACTTTTGCACACATGTTTTGGCTGGTAGTGGACTACGCCGGGGTGGGTGAACTCTGAGAGCTTGGGCTGGAGTTCCGCATGGCTTGGTGCTTGGCGTGAACGGTGCCCCCCCCCCTCCGGGCTTTGGGATAAAGATGAAATGTTGGGAGGAGATGGGGAGGTGGTGGGTGCGATGTTGTTCAGCACGGGAATGAAGCGAGAATGGGGTTGTATATATAGTAGGTAGAGGTAATTAGGGCGTGGTCCACCCTCTATTTTGTTGTTCTCGTTCTTATATGTTCTTGGCTGTGTATTAAAAAAAAGTCATTTCATTAAAACCTATTTTTTAAGGTTTCCTTAAGTGAGAAATAGAAAGAGAAAAAGGAAAAAAAGGGAAAAAAGCCTGAGGTTTTAAGAGCCTGTGACAAATGATTTAATTCACAGCTGCTTTTCCGCAACCACTAAAGTCAAACAAGAAATTTATTTTATATTCATGCTCTCAAAAAGCCTCTGTTGTTCTCAGCTCAGAATTAATTTACTATAGCTGAGATGTCAGGAAATTGAACTAGAAAGTTAACAAATGTGCTTCCCAGAAGTCTGTGGTGGGGTGTCTCTGAGGGTCCTAGTCCAGGCCTTCATTTGGAGGAAACTGGAATTGGTAATGCAAAGCCTTTCAAACTTGAAAAGCAATCAGAGTGTTGATGGGATGACGAGTCCGCGCTGAGTTGGGTTATGAATTGCTCTGTTGAGTTGTACACTGCTGTGATGACACATAGATGAGTGTGGCGTACTCCGCAGTAGAGCGCGGAAATCAGCTTCCAGCGCTGCCCACTGTGCGTGGGAGCTCTTTCTACACGAGAGTATCCACAGATCTTTACACAGATATATGCAAAGATCTGAACACCGCGGCCATGCTCTGCTGATCTTCTGCAGTTCAGCACTGCTGATATCACTGCAGTTCACTGTACATGATGTCTTACTTATTTTCTTAGTTTTCTTATTTTCACTTAGAAAATCAACTACTAGTAATCACAAACGTTTCTATACCACTGCACACTACCATTCACAGAACTAAAATCACCACTGTCAATAATTTAGAGCCCATTTTGTTCAAGAAAAAACATATAATATAGTACTGACACACTGCAATAGCCAACTGTCAAAAAAAATCTTCTGATAAGATTATTCTACTCAGTATTCGTGTTTACCATCTTGCAATAAATCCAGTTAAGCTGTCCGGCTGTTGCTCTCTTTATAATAAAACCTACATTTGGTCAGTGTTCTAGTATATATGTTCTGATATAGATATGATATGGTCTTGTATTACCATATCATTACCATACGTTTTTACGATAACAAGTTGTCAGAAAGACCAGCACTAGAACGGTGAACAGAGCAGTAGATGATTCAATAACTGGGAAATCAGCTTTTCTCTACATTCAGAACCAAACAATATCAGATCCTGGAATACTAGCATTCATGAAATTGTATATATTCATTCCTAATTTCATTCTAATAGATATCACAGACAGATTTACTTATATATTGGAGATAAATATCTGCTAGATTTTGTGTTCTAAAATGCAAGAAAGTTTTAGTAAAACTTTGACTAGTAGTGTATCTAAAAAGTTTGGCTGGTAGTGATCTAAAACGTTTGGCTGGTAGTGATCTAAAACGTTTGGCTGGTAGTGTACTAAAACGTTTGGCTGGTAGTGTATCTAAAACGTTTGGCTGGTAGTGATCTAAAACGTTTGACTGGTAGTGTACTAAAACGTTTGGCTGGTAGTGATCTAAAACGTTTGGCTGGTAGTGTACTAAAACGTTTGGCTGGTAGTGTATCTAAAACGTTTGACTGGTAGTGTACTAAAACGTTTGACTGGTAGTGTACTAAAACGTTTGGCTGGTAGTGTACTAAAACGTTTGACTGGTAGTGTACTAAAACGTTTGGCTGGTAGTGTACTAAAACGTTTGGCTGGTAGTGTATCTAAAACGTTTGACTGGTAGTGTATCTAAAACGTTTGGCTGGTAGTGTACTAAAACGTTTGGCTGGTAGTGTACTAAAACGTTTGGCTGGTAGTGTATCTAAAAAGTTTGGCTGGTAGTGTACTAAAAC
This sequence comes from Megaleporinus macrocephalus, assembly GCA_021613375.1. Lineage (NCBI taxonomy): Eukaryota > Metazoa > Chordata > Actinopteri > Characiformes > Anostomidae > Megaleporinus > Megaleporinus macrocephalus. The sequence goes on from CM038706.1 coordinate 25,944,271, forward strand.
GTTTGGCTGGTAGTGATCTAAAACGTTTGACTGGTAGTGTATCTAAAACGTTTGGCTGGTAGTGTATCTAAAAAGTTTGGCTGGTAGTGATCTAAAACGTTTGACTGGTAGTGTACTAAAACGTTTGGCTGGTAGTGTATCTAAAAAGTTTGGCTGGTAGTGATCTAAAACGTTTGACTGGTAGTGTACTAAAACGTTTGGCTGGTAGTGTATCTAAAACGTTTGGCTGGTAGTGTATCTATAACGTTTGGCTGGTAGTGTATCTAAAATGTTTGGCTGGTAGTGTACTAAAACGTTTGACTGGTAGTGATCTAAAACGTTTGACTGGTAGTGTACTAAAACGTTTGACTGGTAGTGATCTAAAACGTTTGACTGGTAGTGTACTAAAACATTTGACTGGTAGTGTACTAAAACGTTTGGCTGGTAGTGTACTAAGACGTTTGACTGGTAGTGATCTAAAACGTTTGACTGGTAGTGATCTAAAACGTTTGGCTGGTAGTGTACTAAGACGTTTGGCTGGTAGTGTACTAAAACGTTTGACTGGTAGTGTACTAAAACGTTTGGCTGGTAGTGTACTAAGACGTTTGACTGGTAGTGATCTAAAACGTTTGACTGGTAGTGTACTAAGACGTTTGACTGGTAGTGATCTAAAACGTTTGACTGGTAGTGTACTAAGACGTTTGACTGGTAGTGTACTAAAACGTTTGGCTGGTAGTGTACTAAGACGTTTGACTGGTAGTGATCTAAAACGTTTGACTGGTAGTGATCTAAAACGTTTGTCTGGTAGTGTACTAAAACGTTTGACTGGTAGTGTACTAAAACGTTTGGCTGGTAGTGTACTAAGACGTTTGACTGGTAGTGATCTAAAACGTTTGACTGGTAGTGTACTAAGACGTTTGACTGGTAGTGATCTAAAACGTTTGGCTGGTAGTGTACTAAAACGTTTGGCTGGTAGTGATCTAAAACATTTGTCTGGTAGTGTACTAAAACGTTTGACTGGTAGTGTACTAAAACGTTTGACTGGTAGTGTACTAAGACGTTTGGCTGGTAGTGATCTAAAACGTTTGACTGGTAGTGTACTAAGACGTTTGACTGGTAGTGATCTAAAACGTTTGGCTGGTAGTGATCTAAAACGTTTGGCTGGTAGTGATCTAAAACATTTGACTGGTAGTGATCTAAATCATTTGACTGGTAGTACATATTCTCTGGAATCCTTTCTAAAATAAACATTTAATTTCATGTCAGTTAGAGAGCAGATGTTTGGTTAAGAACTACACACAAACATTTGCATATTTAGGCAGATAGTCATCTTGTTTCCCCACCAAAGAAATACAAATACAAAAAGTACTTTTAAGCCTGTTAGTGATTACTGCCAAAGGTTCATTGTGTTGTTTGTTTTTTTTTTTTAACAACGATTAATAAAGGAGTGACTCATGTCAGTTTAAAGCTCTTGTCTCTCCAGTGTACTAGGAGATGTCTCTTTGTGCTGTGGGGTCATTTCTGCCTTCCTGAGGAAGACCTGCTACAGTCACAGGAAATAATAGGAAATAATTAGCATGGGTTGGCAGCAGTCATAGAGATTAATAGGGTCAGCCATGCCGTCCGTCAGCAGAAACAGGAAGCGGAAAAAGTGCTGAGAGCTGGACGCTGCACAGTCTATCTGAACACTTTACCAACTTCCTCTCGACTGGACAGAAAGTAAGCACCGCAGGTACTAAACCTTTTAGAGCAATTCCAGCTATTTACTTCTACTAAATCTCATATGTGTTTGAAACTGATCTGATTCTCTGTTGTCATTGTTGTTTCTCTGATTTTCAAACGCAGATTAAAAAAAAGGAGAAACAGCCTCTAATATTTTTTAATTTTTTAAATGATACTTTTATTTAATGCATATTTTGTTAGACTAACTTTACTCCTGTTCGACTGTAAGTTTACCTTCCTCATAGTTTTTTACGTAAAATACTATCAGTGTTTTGCTAAAGTGATACTACTTTGCTAAAGTATCTATCTATCTATCTATCTATCTATATCTATATCTATATATGTATATATATATATATATATATATAGCGTTCAATAAATTAATAAGAACAGACATACACACAAGTTATTATGTGAATAGTTTAAGGATGCACTGCCTGATGTCTGAGATTTTGTTTAATGATAGTTTTGTCTTAAGGTTCATTTTATTCATGGCTAGAGGAACATGCAGAGCATTGTAAGGCAAATCACTCCACAAGGAAAATATATACATACATATAAATATATGTTACATATAAAAGATCTGAATTATGCAGACTTTCTGAAAAAAACGCTGAAAATCTGCTCTTTTTTCAAGGAATAAGCACAGAATTTCACGTCAATGTCGAGTTTAATGTTTAGTCTACAAGCACCACAACAGTCTTTACAGTCGAGCCTCTTTTCAGTGGTTGTTGAGGAGACTACACGTTCTCGTCATTGTTCTTATGTACAGTATAAGCAGTTCCCCGAAACCCCTCCCACTCTTCCTTCGGCAGCAGACAGACATTTGATGGAATGTGTGATATGGCGGCTGTCGTCGCTGACTCACCCTGAATCTTTCCTCCCAGGGCGTCTGTAGCAACTGGATCATCTCCAGAGGGCTGCCCAGCTCCGTGATGGCCGTCACAGTGTCCTTAATGTCGTTGCTGTCTTGGTAGCAGTAGCCATACAGCTGCGAGAGAAAGAAAGAAAGAGAGAGAGAGAGAGAGAGAGAGAGAGAGAGAGAGAGATCGTCAATCACTGGGTAGATGACACCCCTGTGTAGAATTTCACTGTTTTGACTCAGATGGGACAGATCTGCGTGTGTTACTAAGAGCAGGCAAGGAAAGTGCAGTATCAGGTTAAAGATAAGAGCAGATCTACATGGGCTCTCAAGTCAGCCTCTGTCCACCAGCTCAGTACAGCGCTAGCAGCTGACCCAACGCATGGAATTCTAATTAGGAAATCTGATTGTGAGACTATGAGTGTGTGGGTTTTTTGGAAATATCTCCAGATTCGCTAAGGGGGTCTTTCCCTCCAAACTGCCGAGGCCCGCCCGCTCTCTGCTTCAGTTGGCGCTTTGCTTACAGAAACATTTTCTTAAGCTAATTTGAGCCAAAGAAGCTAGTTAAAATTAAACAGCATGAAATTTCATCTGAAAGGAAAACAACCTATGGCAGCGTGACCGGCTCATACCACCGCCGGAGTCTCCGGCAACAAAGGGGAAAATGTTGACCGCGTGTGTTAACGGATCAGGCCCAAGGACGAGGCCATTCTTCTTTCTCTCTTTTATTTTTTTTTTTTTATGTTTGTTCTCCTAAGCTGCAATCAAACCCCCCAAAGCCTATTAGAGCACCAGGCTCTCTATTACATTTGCATGCTTATGGGCTGAAAACACTCTCCATTGTGCGCGTTTGTGTCCGACTTTATTTTAGGAGAGAACACGCATGTAAAACTATCCTCTTCCACAAGGCTGGCTAATCCTTGATATTCCGCCTGCGAACGTGCTGACACCTGCGAACAGCGCGTAAACATCTATTTGAGGAGCAACTCTTCTCTAAATGCGGCTCGGGCGCTCGCACTTCCTAACAATGCCCGCCCTCGTTTGAAGTGGATACAATGGCAGGGATGCTAAAAATGACCAATGCCGAAGCCGTGCATCTTAGCGTTGCTTAGTGAAACCCGCACACACGTTAGGAGGAGGTCGCAACCGCAGTTCAGAACATTCTTAGCATTAGACAAAACATTATTGATGACTCTTTCTATGCCAGCCATGTGCAGCATGAGGAACGCTGGGCAAACCTGGATGGATTGCCCATGCAACACCACCAGACAACGTTTTCTGCTTTAATTCTTAAGCTTAAGGTGTAGGTGAAAAATTGCAGTCTGTAATTGTAGAACTGCAAAGTACACCTCTATAGTAGGTGGAGCTGATAAAATAGACAGTGAAGTGCTTAATAGTGAGTGTATACTGACATTTAACCTCAGAGATGAAAGATCCTAACAACCAGAAATAATGATGAACACAACTGACGAGTAATGTGAATATAATAGCACATATATTCATAAAATCCTACTTAGGAATACACACCATGACTGGTTTCTGTCCTACATAAATATAAATTCCGGTCTTCACTTTTCAACAGCCCTACCCATTTGTACCAAACCCACTTAAGCTGTCAACAGGAGAAAATGTGGCCAAACATTTTGCAAAACATTTTAAGGCAGTGTCTTCATTTTGCCTGACACTACTCGATTGTCCAAGGTCGTTTTCTCCAGCACCCTCAGCCAGTGCCCTTCTATGCTGCTGATTGGCTAATGCCAGTGAGTTAGATAGAGACCACTGTTTCTATACCTGCTGAATGTATGAGTTTATGGACAATTATACAGACATATGTAAAAAAAATCTAATAAAAAGTATTTAGGAGAAAAATATTCACATAAATACGGTTACACCTCATGTTGATTGGTAGATCACCACCCCCACCCATATAAAACAAAGCCCCCCTGGATTTGGCTACCAGCTGCTTTTTCATTTGGCAGCACAAACACTTCTCATACATTTGTATGCAAAGCTGTAGGCACACGTAATAGGGCTGACGATTTTCTAAGCATACAGTGGATATCAACAGAACTGAGACTGCAAAGACAACAGCACAACATTACTGGTTCTTTTTTGGCTGTTCCAGCTGATCAAAGTAAATATCGTTGTACCAGTAATGTATTAGGTTAACGTTTTGTGATATTATGTTTGCTGTATCTTCCACCCTCACCACTGGTCAGATTCCGTTTTAGTGAATTTCTGAAAATAAGTTAACATGTTCTCTCCATTAGATATTTTATGTATACAGTTTGATGAAAGTTAAGCTCAATCAGATCTCCAGACCACCGCTCAAGCAAACAAGAGCGTTCCCAGACCACACCAGACCACAAGGCTCTGTCTGAGATTAGACCCTCACAGTTGGCAGTTATCAGTGAGTGTGCGCGTGTGTGTACATGTTTATTTGTTTGTTGGTGTGTGGTAGACTTCTTGGCTGGAGTTAGCGTTTCGTTGAGTAAGATAACACTCCTCCGCATGAAGCAGCGCTGTTGGTCTGCTCAGCCATGCGGTGCCACTTCGTCTGACCCAGGTTCACAGGTCAGCCTGCCTGTCCTGTTCAGAGCTGTTTCCCACCAGATTCTCAGCCTCTGGTCCTGCTCGGCTTGTATTTAATGACTCTGAGAGCGCTGGCATTGTTTCAGCTGCACTTTGAGCAGAATGTAAGATTTTCTAAAGTAAAGGTTTAATAGTTTGTTGTAGCAATGCAAGAAACACAAAACTAATTTTCTCCACTCAGATGCTAATAAATCACCAAGATATGTCTCAGCTTCATGTGATGAGACAAACTGATGCACATTTTTCCCTGGCCTGTACATCCACAAAGTCCTCTAACACAAACAAACACAGACTTTAGTCACAGGGACTAATTCAATTACTGCAGGAACAGTTAAGACAAGCCTGAAATGAAAAAAACAAAACAAAAAAAACCAAACAAACAGAAAAACAAAATATTGTTATCCTATTTTGGCCTACAATTAAAACTCAATTCACACATGCATCGTACATCTGTGTAGAACTTAAATAATAACACATTAAGAAACTCCTAAGTGTGAAAGTACTGGATGTGTTCCAAGCTTAAAGACAGGATTCACCCTCCAGCTGCTCACTCATTTCTGGGAAAGATGGGGGAAAGAGAGTGTGAGCAGTTTGAGAAGTAAAAAAGCAATGTTCTGTGTACTTTTATAGGGTCTATATCACAGAAAACTGAATTATCTTCATGTATTTCACAACATACTGTTCACCCAATTCTATGGTATTGTTAAGAGTAAAACTAGCACCAGCAGTGTTGCGTTGCTTTTGTTATGTGCTCACATTGAGCTGTAATATCTGCTTATCTGTGGATTGTGTTTTAGTATAATAGGGTTGAAAGATTGTGTAAATGTCAAGGAGAGATTTCGGGCCATAATCCACAGAAATGTCTCTTTCCTAAGTGGAGAAGGAAAAACCCATGAATCATGTCAGGCGTCACAGCATCCCACACATACAGTAACAGTGGCTGTGAATTCCCTCACTTCCACAGGCTGAATGAAGTACGTAGGATTTTCAGTCTTGCATAGCGCTCATGATGGTGCACGAAGTATTGCACGAAGCACGAATATTTGAAGTTCTTTTTCATGCCACCCGATTGGCATTGTGTACGTGTTCTGAAGTTTGCAAAGCAAGAATAGACAATACGTAGTGGTGGCTAACATGGCAAAACTGTTTATCACAATACTTCAGGAAATTTTCTTGGTACACAATATGTCACAATATTTATTTTTTTAGTCATCGGATCTTTGGGAACACAAATATCAAAAACTGTGAACACAACCATTTTATTCAATGTTTGTACATACAGTGTTATTCTTAATCTAGTTAAGCAGGACTGATTTTGCACTCTTTACAATGAAACTATAGACTATATGCACAGTGTTTTCAGAAAAGAATATCATCGCTGTCCAATGAAAAACAAGTTTCTTCAAAATTGCAACTTTTTTCAGGAGAGACCAAAAACTTTACTTTCAATGGGAGTCAATGGAACCAGCTTTTTTTCCAAGCTGTTTTGGAACACTTCTATTGGTCATCATGAAATCATGAAATTTTCACACCATGTAAATGACCATTGGCATGTTCAAATGATGTAGAAAACTCAAAATCGTCAAAAATGGAGACACAGGTTTTTCAGTTTTTTTCAATTGCACTCATTCATCATTTAAACACAGCAGCTGACATTGTGTGAACATAAAATAAATTAAAAAACAAAATAAATTAAACCTATTTTGGAGTTTTGTGGTATTGCACTGCAACATATTTACAATTATAAAGATCCTAGTGAAAATTATAATGAAAAATGTTTGTATGATGCTGAACAGCAAAGCATGAATGAAAAATCTGACGTGGCTTAAAATCACTAATCAAACCTCTCTGAGAACTATGTGGGTGTGGCTAGTGAGCAGTTTAATTGATAGCTCCCTGCCCAACAGTCCTGCAACACTTTCTGTAAATGTGCACAATTTCTATAGGTAATAAATAAAACCTACAATATAAAATGGGTCATAATTTAACCCTGGCTGTATTTTGTGTTTTATTTTTCCCAAAATGTTAGACAAATAAACAGTAATTGTGCATTAAAACATGTAGACGCGTATATTCCATTTAAACTAAGGCGTGTAAACCTTTAGATACGACTGTATCGTTATGCTGCCTGACCCAGTTAAAGGATCTGATGCTAAACTACAGATAGCAGTACATTATGTACAAGAAGCCCATTTAATCACAGTTAACAAGAGAAGGCACTGGAGGTTAATAATATTAACTCTGCTACTCATCACATATCTGCAGGCTTGTACCCAACAGCACCAGCCCAGTCCATACGCCAACGCTGCTGCGTCCTCACAAAAGCATTTCTGTGCGAGGTGTTATTAATTTGTAAACACACACCGGCCCTGACGGCCCCAGCACGCGCGCGCATGCACTCTCTTTTAACGAGTGTGCCCTGGCAGCGCATCAAAACGGTCAAGGAGATGGTGGTGTTTGTGCAGGCACGTAATAGGACAGGGCAATGGCAGCCAAGCGTCCACGGCTCAGGGTCACTGAACGAGCGACTGTGCGCTAGAACAAGAGAGGCTCAGTCGACGAGCACGATCCTCATCGTGCGACGCATACGGGTGGTGTTTCGAGTTTGTATTGAGCGTAACTACTGGTGCCTTATTTCCATCAGAATTTGGATAGAGCGCTCCTTTGAAAACATCTGAGTCAGTTCTCCCTGAAACGAGGATCAAGCCTATCTTTGAGGCTCGCTGTGTTTTTAATAGAGCAATTAAAAAAGCATTAAAACTTCTTGCCGAAGTACACGAGCGCATCCAAGCTTTCCAACATGACCACATGCTTTATTTTCAGCAAGACTTTGAAATGGCTCTGAAGCCTTCCAACAGGACAACTGCACCACTTTTCTAAATCTTTGCATGATTAAATGTTTGAGACATAAACTGAGACATTTACAGTAGTTTGGTTTAAAATGGTTGATTGTAAATTCAAAACCATCCTATTGATTTATCCTATGCGATTTTCAACCTCTCCATTCATACATTTTAAATTATGTTTCAGCCCAAAAGCCGATCTCAATATTATTATTGTTAATGTTAAACAACAGCTCAGAGATCAGTCAGCGTATTTGTAACTGATTTTGTTTAATAGCCTTATATAAAATTGCTTTCGGAGACATTCAGACATTCAAATGCTTCAGACGTCTGGTTCCTTTCACCACCACTGTGAACTCCTTTAGTTTCTCTGGAGCGAAGTATTTTACATTAAACATGAAAATATCTGTATAACAGTAAACTTGCGTGTTGCATTAAGCATCCAACAAAGCCTGAAAGAAAAACATAAAATATAAATCTGAAAAAACATGGCTTAAAAACGGCTGAACTGCACAATTTCTACCGGTAATTAATAAAACACACAATTCAGAATGGGCCATAATTTATGTGTTTGGCTGTATTTTACTTTTTTATTTCTCCCAATATGTTAAACTCAACAAATAACTAGTAATTGTACATTAAAGCTGTGTAGATGTGTGTTCTCCATTTGGCATGGGATATGCAAAGTTTTGCATACAGCCTTATATTGCCTGCCCCTAGTTAAAGATTTCTAGAGCTAAGCACTAAAAATCAAACCACTCTGAATAGCTTTGTACACATATCAGTTATATATTTCATATACATTCCTTAACAATAGGACCAAAGGTAGAAGAGCTTAACCACATAATCAGATAAAAGCCTTGTTACTTCAACTTATACACTGGCTTTACACAGCCAGCATCCATCAACAGAAGTGTTATTATGCTTTCTCGTTACATCTCGTCTAAAGCAAAATGATAATTCTATGAAATTGAGAGATGCAAATGCAGTTTAGGGGCTGAACCAACAATGCAAAATAATAAAAAAAGAACTAAAAGTAAAATGGAACTAAATAAAAAATTGACCACTTTTCCTCCCAAAAACAGACTCATCCAAGTGAATAAGCATGCTTTCACATATGGTTTAAGCTTAAAAACATGAAAGAAATTGGATTTTCAAAAGGGATCTGAGACAGAAGCTGGTTTTAACAGTTTTTAAAACTGTATTTGTTCACCACTTTTCTATTACTTATATAATCCCATTTGTGTCAACTATTACTCTAAAATGTTGAAACTGGTCCAAACCTTTGACTGGTGATCTCTATGAGAGTTTAAGTAAACGTTTCAGCGTTATTATTAAGAATAACTCATTTTACTTCAATACATGGAACAGGGTTAACGCAGCACACCTCTATACACACAAAGCTTAATAAACCTGAGAATAAATATCTTCAGTCTGGCGACAGTATCTCAATGATAGCATCTAAACCTAATAGGCACAGCCTTCCACTATTTCTGAATTTGAAGCCGGATATTCGACCATTAAGAACAATGAGGATCTTTGAGTGTGCAGGCATGCGCGTGTGAAAGCGAGAGCGTGCAGGCGAGAGTGAGATGGTAAGACAGATATCGGCGTTCTCTTCAGCTTGTCCCTGCAGCCACAGAGCCTACCCAAACAATCAGAGCGCAAAGCACAGCAGGTTAGGAGGCTAAGCAGCCCGGCGCAGTAACCAGGGAATTGAAGCCTGTCTTCAGGAGAGCTCTGTTCATTTCCTCCTGCGGCTCTGGAGCTGCTGTCTTTAGCACACCGCACCCGGATGAGCGCAGAGTAAGCACTTTGACTCGAAGCAATACCATCAGGTTTAATCATTAGAAGACACCGCTGCCAGATACGGCAAGTCTTTGTTTATCATTTAAGGAAACCATCCGCTTCACCAACAAGCAACAACAGCTAATCAGCTTTTTCAGGTTGATAAATTATAAACATATAAACATTATTTTAAAAACAGCTGCTATTTTGTGTGGGCGAAAGGCTCCCTAACGGTTCCTGGCTCAGACTCATGGCTCTAGAAAAGCCTGCACCTAAAAAATGAAGCAGTCATTTGACTATTCCACTTAAAATACGTCAGCATTAAAGAAGATTCCTCTGTAAAAAGATGTTTCGGTAAAAGTAGGGTGTTAAGATATGAAGTCAAACAGAGTGCTTCGATTTGAAATGCTTCACAGTGGTGGTGAAGGGAACCAGACATCCTTAGAGGTTAATGCCACTAAAAGCTCACTGAAAAAGCCACTTTATGTCTTATACACTGTTTTACAGAAATCCTGAGATGAGGTTTTGCTCTAAAACATGCTCTTCTTTAGTCCACTGAAGGTGAGACACATTAGTAAGTTTATCTACATCCTCACCGTATTACTTCATTTACATTATTCACAATGGAATTATGTAAAAACTGTAAAAATCTGTTTAATTGATATTTACTGTATACAATATACTGATTCTAGAGGTGGACGATATGGCAAAAATAGGATATTGCGATACAACAAGCAATTTTCATGATACACAATATAATTTTTTCTGACATATGATCAGTTAAAACTGACCCAGTAGTGCTACTGATTGATTTTGTTTCAATATTTATACATAATGTATTGCGTTTAAACCCAGTTAAACAGAATTAATTTTGCTCTTTCTATAATGAAGCAGGCAGTTAGTCAGTATTGTACAAGTATTATCTACTTATATCATATGTCCAGAAAATCATATAGTATTGTATTGTAACCTAATTGTTGCACAATATTAGTATATATGACTGGTAACTTTTCCTGCCCTTAGAGACAAAATAGGGATGCACTAGAAACATTTTTGTTCAAAATATGAAATATGCAATCGGCCATTTATTCTATTAATAATTAATAATAATTGTATTCTTCCTCACATTTGTGTTAGAATATGTCAGTTATTCATTTGATTCTAAATCTTTATGTAAATGTTATTTATATAATTTAAATATACATTTGATGTTAAATTGATTTAACTGGTGAATTAAAGAGCAAACACTGTTGTTAATATTGCAGGCTTGGATTATACAAGGTACTGAAAGTATGGTGCTAGGGTGCGTCATGTTTTTATTTACCCCACATAGCCTGAGCTGCAGGGGAAAAAACACACAAAGAAAAAAAAATTAATTGGCCATTAAAAAAAATCTGTTGCCCCTCTAACTCCATCTCTTCACCTTCATACAAAGACAGCTCCTTGAAGAACCATTCACTGAAGCGCTTCTTTTTCCTTTCTCTTTCTTGCACCTCTATTTTTAAGAATGTAGGGGGAAGGCACTGGGGAGAGTGGGGTTAGACGGGGGGCGAGTGTGCCTCAGGCAGAGCTCCCTGACTCCCCTGCCCTCTGCCATGTTAGCGCCAGTGTGAACAAGATGGATTGGAGCAGATCAGAGGGGCAGATAACGGCGGGGGCTGCCGGGGAGCGCTCCGAGAAACCTGCTCTGTTTGTGCTTCGGAGTTTCTACGTTAGAGCGCAGAAGATAAATGAACATCAGCCCGGGCTGTTAGCTGAGAGGCGTTTCTAGTGCACTACTCGGGGGCCTGATTAGGGGGTCTTGTGCTGGGATTATATTTACGTTAGCAGGTCGTTTTGTTAGCCCCTCGGATCCTCACGCGCAGACGCACCAAGTGACAGACGGGTAATCAGTAACCTGCTAGTGTTAATGTGAAAGCTACATGTCCTGAACACAGAAGGCCCCCGGGGTCTTTTTGGGGACGGGATGGAGAAGGGAGAGGGGCCAAGCGCTCACTGTAATTAAACACGGGTTAACACTTTAACCCCCAACTTCCTCAGGAAGGAAGTGGACAAAAGGAGAAAAGCCACAGATTTTTTTTTTCCTGAATTGTCCTGGAAACCTAGAAAGCTTCTGATTTGTCAAGAGGCAGCTAACGTAGTTTATTACTAAAAATACTGTTAACAGTTTCAAACACAATGAAAAATGTTAAGTGGGACCAACATCTCTCCAACCACTACTCCAAATTAACCGCTTAACTTCTGGCTAGTATTAAAGGAAAGATTTAGTACTCAGTAACTAGTGCAAATTATTCAGTGACTGTTCTGCAAGTTACCAATTTGTGGGAGTGAGTAAAGTCTGGACCGTTTAGGGGTTAACCCTGTCTTATCATTAATAGCTTACTGTAGTCTGCTCCCAGAATTACTGGGCAGTATTCACTGGGCGTTCACATAGTATATTATATATTACTTATGATCTTCTAACTACAAATCATGTCCAAAAGAAAAACGTTCAATGGTTTAACTAATTCAATTATCGTTTTCTTTCTGTTCATCTCTCATTAGTCATTTTTGCTGCATGATTGAAATAGATTTTATTATTCCAGTACCAAAACATTTCATTCATATTTGTAACTTATATAGTATAAATACTAATATTAATATAATACAGACGATTGACATTAATGTGCTTATACAATATTGGTGCAAGAAATATCATAATAATAAGCTGCATTGATTTTGTCACACATCTCTAGAATGCACATGTACCCTTATCAGATATTCAATGGGACCCAAAAGTCCAAATTGGTAATTTGGGATTTTATACAAAACAAACAACAGAAACAAAGAAATAATATGAAAAGTTAAATGAAGAAGAAATATTCAAATTTTGCCAGAAGTCAATGTGCATATTTGTGGCGCCGACCATGTAAAAGCCTTTATATTATACGTTCATATCACGTTCACGTCACTGTCCTTGATCTACTCATCAGAGCTCAACTTCTGCCAACTCAAATAAAAAAAAAAATCTGAAATTTTCATAAATATTTCAAAGATTCTCTCAAATTGTTACACTGGCAATATCATTTATGATGAAATTCAAAGAAAGAATTCCACATTTTTACTAGTGACCTCAAACTTCAGGACCCCATGGCAGTAAAAACCCCACTGGCATGTGAAATTGCAGCTTTGTTGCTGAGCCCCTGTGTTTTCTATCACTGTATAAAAGAAGCTTGATGCTGCCTTTATTGCTGAATGCTGTTGCAAAAGGAAATATGTGAGCACGCAAACACATTCAGAGCAGAACAAGAGCTTCTTACTGATTTGTTTTGTTAGAATACTAATAAAGTCTAACTGAAAAGTGAAGTAGATTCCTAACTGAATATTTTCTTGCTCAAAATGATGCGCGCACAATGTTAGCTCACGTATGAAAATAAACATAAGAGCAGACAAAAAGGCAGGCATGGCTGCATCTGGCTCTGGCGTTCTAGGGGTAATCATCAGCAGCTGCTTCCAATAAATAAGTCTGAACAAAAAAATGTTGAAATTGCTCAATAAACAATGTTTTTAATCCTGAAATTTGGACTGAATTCCAGGACAAACCAGAAAAGAAGCTTCTGTCTGGGGCTTTTCACGCATACCTCTTCCTCCAGCAGGTGTACCTTTCCATCAGGGCTGCTGCCCCCTCCTCAAAAGACGCATTATTTCTGGACATGTGGGTGTGAGGCTAACCAGAAGCGTCGGTGCAGCATGTCCTCCCTGTGTCAGACGCGGAGAGAAAGCCCGGCAGCGTGGAACTCGGCTAACGTGCACTCCTGATGAACCCCGGTCTGGCTTTAATCAAGCCAACATATCACATCTTCTCACCTCTGACCCCGCCGGACTTATAAAACAAGTGCCACGCATTTTTGTCTAACGAGGCGTTCGCCAAAGCAAACGAAGAATAACACTTAGGTTAGGGCCTGATTGGTTAGGTTAAGCTTTAGCTCAGGAAGTACAGCAGCAAGCTCTGCGTCTGTAATCCAGTTTGAGTTTCCAAATATCACAATATATATGGACATATGGAGCAGTTAGAGCTCTCCTGCTCGAATGAGAGGTTTTGGTTTATTCGCTGAAGTTAATACATTGGAATAAAAGTGTGACCTGAGTTTGAGCAGACTGCTGAACTTTTTAAGTGTGCTCGCTGCAGAAGATGCGCTCACTTCTTTCCACAGAACCAATCGTCACAAGGGCGCTCAAACTTTTGCATATGCCTGCGTGTGTAATCCCTTGATTTTTCCACAGGTTTTATAAAGAGAGCGTTAGCTGAATCATATCTCTGGCTTCCTGCTCGGAAGGACTCGGCTGGAGCGCCTTCGGAATGAGACGTGGCGTTGGAATCAGCCCAGGCACTTACTGAAGTGAAATCTAATAAACAAAGAATTTGAATCTTTAAATGAAGCCCTGTACGCAGGTCAGCAATGATTCATATTCCTGACTTTCATCGGTGAGCATGTGATGGAGAAATGCATTATCATTTTCCAGACGCAAAACAAAATCTCAACATCTCGCACGGTGGAAAAAAGTCAGCTCTATATGACGAGTCCAGAGAAAAGTGCCTGATTTATCTACCAAGTGAGGTCTAATCTTAGTTACAGTCTTTTAACACACATTACAGACTTAAACAGTAAGCATAAACTATCAGGTGAAGAGTGTCAGCGGAGAGTCAAAGTGTGCTAAATCCAATTTGAATATCCAGCTCTAGGAAAAAGGAGCCCATGGGAGTTTGGCTGACAGTCGGAGAAATTTCCCCTTCTGGCTGAACATGCTGTGTCCCTGAAATCATTTCAGATTAAAATCAAACCTTTAGGTTCCAAAGCACTTTAAAAACTAGACTCTGTAGAATATTATCCCTCGTACACAGAAAATCTGGGGTTGCTTTTTTTTTCATCTCAACCTGGACCACCAGAAAGTTTTAGAATTTTGAGACACTGAGGAAAACCTCAATAAGCAAAATTAAAAAGTAATATTCCAGATCGTTCAGTAAGTCACTATTAAGGCTTTTACACACATAAGCCAGATTTATTTGACTCTCGTTCCTTTCCTCTGATGCTTATGTTCAGACTGTCAGGAGGATTTCCTTACTGTCCAAAACAAAAACTCTTTTAGTGATTTTTAGTTTTCTGTATATTTTGAGCTCAACAGCTGCTTTACATTCTGTGAAATTTGCACAATGACTGGACCAATAGAAATGCTTCAAATAAAAACTAAATCTAAATAACTTCCACTGAAAGTAAAGTACTTTTTATCTCTCATGTAAAGTTAAACTTTTGGAGATGCTTTTTTTCTTTAGAAAGTGACAAATTGATCTTCTTAATTGATGTACTGTGTTTTTATGACTGCTCCTTTTAAGAATTACAATCTGTCCTAAAATAGAACAAAAAGAAATACTTTCTACATAGCAGTAGATTTAGAAGCACACGATAAATATGTTCAAACAAATATGTTCAGTGCTGAAACTCAACATCAGCATTTCAATGATACATTCATAGAAAACGCAGTTCAATCAAAAACAAATAATGAAAATCAAATATTCATTATGGTCACATTAAATATGGCCCACTTTGATATATATCTCACATTTGACCTCCAAAACCCAGCAGAGTTCCAACTGAACTAAGTAATTTGTCAGGTTTTATTGAGAATCACTTTTCTACAAGATAATGCTTTTAACAATGAAACCACATTTAAAGAGAGCAGCTATCTGCTATTTTAATCACAGCACTATTAGTAACTTAAGAGGGTAAACTGAACTCTAAGAATAATGTGCTTATAAACTCTCTTACCAATCAGACTTGTGTGCTCTGTATGTGTCAACACAACCACAACTAACTACTGGACCACTCTACTTAGTGTTCGAGCCTCCAGCCAGAAGAAAAGGTGGATTTTCTCTCCTTTTAACAAAAACCTGGACTTTAATTTACAGATAACAATTTAAATCACAGGCGTTAGTCAGAAAAATCACAATTACACATTTTTCTCCAAATAGTTAAGCCCTAATTCTCCTAACGCTCAACACCACACTAGTGCCTAACATACAATCACTGAGGGCGGCTTGCCAGCACTGAAGCATGTGTTTTTTATACAGCCCCATTTTTGGTAATTTTTTAGGCATTGATCAGCTGCTACTGTTCTGCAGCTGTTCTGCGGCTGATTTTATCGGCGAGGCAGTCAGGACAGTTTCAAACAAAACAATCTCATCACGTATCACGCTACGTACAGCTTGTGCCTGTGTGTGTGTGTTTAATAGAGAGTGTTCTCCACGCTCCCCAACACTGTGGTTACAGCTCCTTTTGTGAAGGGGGGGATTTAATAGGGGCCCGTGTTGAGCTTGCCGTAGCAGCAGTCAACGGCATGGTTTAGATAATATCTACGCGCAAAGAGCTCACGCCAAAACTACACTAGCGCCAAGCGATCCGACTCAGACGGGAGTTTAATGAAACTGAAAAGTTTGTTTAGTAAGCAGTCATTCTCAAAGTTCCTTTATTCCCACAGCAATAGAAAAATACTTCCTTTTTCCAGTAATGTACACGCTGTGGGGTTGTGTAGTAGGATCATATTAGGGCACAAAACTGTAATCATGATACTTTAAGGCATTTATATTCAGCTTACACAATCCGTATCACAATTTTCAGTTCTTGTTGTTACGTGCAAAATAGAGTCTGTAGTGCTCCATATATAAATACTACAATAACAATAATCATAAACCTGCAACTACAATGCTTTACATTCAGCGCTCAACAAACTGTACTGCATTAAGTCCAATTAAACAGGTCTATTTATGTTCACCTTGTAATAAAACTCACAGATGCTCAATATTGTTTGAGTGCTGGTGATATCCAAGGTATGCTCAGAAAAGCGTACTGTCAGTTTATCACAATAACAATAAAAAACTAACATACTGCCCACCCCTAGTTTGGAGTGTTACGGTCTAGAATGTTTCTGAATATCTGTAGCACAAAAAGTATTCCAATTCCAGGGCTTAGCAACACATAACCATTTAATCTTTACTGCAATTCTGACCTTTAAAAAATCTCAAAAAAGGGATGATATGAAAATGAGATCTCGTAGGCTGTGAGAATACAGACCTAATTAAGTCTTCTTCCAGTTTTAATAAACCTACAAAATATCGAATCCCAATTTTTCAACACTGCCATTATTTAAACTGCAATTGTATGAATTGAGCTGCGGCTCATTTTCTTAGGCCAAGAAGACCAGCGTATGTGGTTGTGATGTCACAGCACATGGATGCTTAATCAAATATATCTAAAAATCAGTTCACAAGTTCTATGTTATTAGGTTAAAATTCCCTACTTAACACCAAACGTAACAATATTGCGGACAAAAGACTATAATAAAAATTGCAGCTCTTTCCAATTGCTTTTAATATTAAATAATTCATCATTTCACCCCTAGTACTCATCACATCCAGCAGAGTAAATCAAAATAATACAATACCTCGCACAGAGGGTTCACTAATATACACAGCAATGCAACTAATTCTCGTATCTAGTTCATATTGTGCAGCACCAACTCTTAGCGTCTGTGATTTAGGCCTGCAGCTGCGCCTGGTCAGCAGACACTGATCACCTTCGGACAGCTTTACAGCTTAAAGGGAGGAAATTCATCACCAGCACCTGAAAGCACCTCAAAACACCACCTATATTCCAAGAAGCCAGCCGACACCAACAAAATCAGCTCCGAACTGTAGATCCTGTTATTTCTATTATCCAGTAAAGGAAAGTACTTGTATTTAAGCAACAACTTTTGATGTATCCAGATTTTAAGTATTTACAGCTCATGTATTGATGGTCTACACAATCCAGAGACACCAAGCAAGCCTCTCCCCGCTGGCTATAAGAGCTGATTCTTATGAGTTTTTCTGATGATCAAAAAGCTGCAGCTCCTCCACACGGCACAAACACGCTCGGCAGAGCACAGCCCAAACGTGAACGTGTTGAAATCTGACTAATACCCCAAAACAGCAATAACTAGAGTGTGCAGCAAGCTCAGTACTGAGATACACATATAGACTGAGATATATTAATATAGATCCAACTGTATCCGTTCTGTCCTGCTGCGTCTCCTCAATCAGTACCATTATATCCATTATATGTTAAGACGCTGTTGGGGCGGCTGAGAGGCTATAGATGATGCGGAGTGCTGCACTGCTGGAGTGAGAAGCAGCTTAATAAAGGTGCTAAATCTGACACGCAGTGCGTAAACATTCACACTACAGAAGTTGATTCAGCAATCAGTTAAGAAAAGAGTGATTTAGGACACTGTGGTCAGTTTCCCAGAGTTAATACTACTCATCTGTTATTGTATTATTTCATATAGGAGATAAAGACTACAGCCACTGTTTTAAATGGTAATATTCTGTTGATCTGTTAATTTCTGCTAAATGAACTAATATATTCCTGATTTTGGAACAGTCCAAAAAACATAAGTGTCTTCATTTTTGTGTCTGTGCTCAGCAGCTGCTTTTTTTCTTGTGTAAACCTTTTATTATCATCAAGTGTATCAATAGTAATACTCCAAAACTGCTTCTGAATATTTTTGCCCTCTTCTGTAAAGCTATTCTTTCTGAGATATGTGTTTATCAGGACAGTACTGATATAATAAGTAAAGCAAGTAGTATGCTTTGTAACAAAATCTAAAAAGAAATTAACAATTATGTAATAAACTATTATGAATAGGAGGAATGCATTGATATTCAAATCAATACAACACTAAAAACCTTTCTATATAATTACTTCTAAATACAAAATAATAGTTCCCTAATGTAATATATAGAGTCACTAATAGATCTCCTAATAAAAAGAGATATAACAGACTCAATTAATAATTAATATATGATGCAATCAAGAGCTACAGTATAATCATAAATAATTTTAATATAATAGTTCTCGAATATAATAAACTAATAGAGGCCTATTATAATAAATAAATACATTAGTAATAAGTAGGCTAATAAAGAAAGGGGCGTATAGATCTGCAGTATAAATCTAATGAATAAAACACTGGAACTCTATTAGGAATATTAGAAATAATGACAGCCCTAACAAAGGTCTTGTATGGGGCTGTAAAGCAGTGCTGGTGCTGTGACCGACTCATGTATTGATCAGTCTTACCTTGAGGATGTTCGGGTGCTGCAGTCTCTCCATCAGCGCCATCTCCTTCACCAGTTTAACCGAGGCCAGTCTGTAACAGTCTCCCGCGGAGCCGTACTTCCTCACGCACTCCTCCATGTCGTGCCCGCCGAAGTCCACCGATTTGAGGGCCACGGCGAAGCTGCTGTTCAGCGCGGCGCGGTAAACGGCCTTGGTGTATCCGGAGCCCACGAAGCGGACGTCGCTCGCTGCGTCCATGCTGCTGCAGCCCAGCTGCCGCGCACCGCCGTGCTCGCGCTCCTCCTCCTGCGCGCGCTGCAGGTCCATGAGGCGCCTGCGCTCGAGCGGCCGCGCACCGCGCTCGGGGAACGGCCCGTAGCGGAGAGCCTCGCGCAGCCGCGCGCGGATCTGCAGCCGTAAGGAGCGGAGGAGCGCGTGTCCGCTGGTGGCCGCGGCGGTGGTGGGATCGAGACTCGCCTCGAGCTGCTGCTGCTGCTGCTGCTGTTGTTGTTTTCCGAGCTGCTGCTGCTGCTCGAACGCTGGTACGGACAGCAGATTGAACAGCGTCCCGAGGAAGAAGGAGAGACAGAAACCGGCCGCTACGACGACCTTCCGCCGCTTCATCTTGGCGGATACGATGGTTGTGAAAAAGAAGTGATCTATGTTTTCCTCTCCAGCACCTCGCGGTCTAATGTAACGGCACCGGTCGTGCTCGCGTCTTCATCGCCGCTCTGTGGGATTTCGAGATCCACCCCATTTGAAGGACTGACTGCGGGTGACACTTGGCTTGTAACGGCTCCGCGCCGCTCTGTGTTTTTTTTCTTTCTCCACCCGTATTCATACAAGCCCCGCCCCATTGGAGCTGAGCTTTCTCCTGCACGCGCTGGGATTGGCTAGTAATTCATATTGACAAGCAGCGCTATTGGCAGTCAATCGCAGCCCAGCAATGGGCGGGGCTTAGTCTCTATACGGGTGGGGAAAGGAAAGAATACAGGTGGAGAAAAGCTAAGGGTGACGTCAGAGTGAGTGGCGGTTGACTCGCTTGTGAGCTGAGCTGTGCGGGAACTACATTACCCGGCGTGCCTCGCGCTGTGAGGTGAAACGCAGCAGCTGCAACCAGGGGAATCGTTTCGAGCTAGGTTATATTTCTCTATGATGGTTTCAAAATTAAACAACAAAGGTGGTTTTGTCTTCACGCCCTATAAAATTAATTTTCGGGCTTGTCTCTATTAGGGTGTTACTAAATATTCTTGTAGCCTTAAGCCCTGCTCCGTATCTTGGTCTGTATATTGTCTACATTAAACGTTATTTGGTAGTACTGTTGCCGAACGAGCACAGTTAGAGATAAAAACCGGTTTTATTTTACATTAAATCCGCCGTTACGGATTGTCACAGTTACTCAGGCTGTATGTTGTAATGCAGCGTTGCGGATAGGTAAATGAGGCTGAAGGCTATATGATAGCGCACTGTGATATAATCGATTCCTCCTAAACTTTAATAGATACTGAAACGCTGTCGAGCATCTCGTCCGCTCCGCTGGATCTGCTGTTCTTTTAAGCTGATCGGGCAGTCTGTTCCGTGTTGAGCCTTTCTGCCTTTTGGAAAGCAAAATGTCTATAATTACGTCTCTGGGGTCGTACAAGTAAAAAACTCAATTAAAAACAGACCTGGCGAGGTTCGGTTGGGGGTGGGGGTTGGCAGGGGGTGTAATTAAATAATGGCATGACGGGCTTAAGCTTTGTTCGACTCTGAGGAGGTGAAGCTGGGGTAGTCACCGCAATTAATACGTCCGAAATAAAACTACTGTTTCTTTATTGCAAAGACAACAAATACACATAAATTATGCTTCGTTGTATAGCGTGTAAAATGTAACGTTAATTTGAACTTAAATGGTTGATGAGATAAATAAATACACGGTGTGGATGTGAATGAGGTATTAATGTAAAGTTAATGAACCTGTGTGGTGACTGATAAGTGAGAGAGGGGTATTGTGCTGTTATACGGACTAATGAGGCTGCAGGGTAAACACGACAGCTTCTTATTCACTCCCATTACAGTGTACAGGACAGCGACACAGATCATTACTTTAAAGATGATCAGCATAAGATGATTAGTATTCAAAATAAATATTTAATGATGGGTTGCTGTAGTATAATGTCTGCATTGATTCGTTTTACTCTATTTGTAACTCTCTAAGTATCTATATATGTAGTACATTTTACACACATCTATCTATCTATCTATCTATCTATCTATCTATCTATCTATCTATCTATCTATATCTATCTATCTATCTATCTATGCTTAGTTCATAACCTCTTAACTGTGGATATTATATTATATTATATTATTACTTAATATTAATGTTTTAAATAATTGTTTTATTAATCCTCCGTAACAAATTATTATTAGGCTATAATATGTATAACACATATCATGAAGAAATAGATGAGATGTGTAGCTCCCGGCACTGTAGTAGTAGTAGTAATAATAATAATAATAATAATAATAACAATAATAATAATAATACGCATAAAATAGATAATTTAACTGCTGTTTTATTCATTACGGACAAATAAATAATAAATAAAAAAATAAATCCAAACAGTACAGCTAGTCTTTTTTTTATCAGCACAGCAACGAACATAAAGCAGAACGAAAAGCTTTCAAATACAGTTGTTATGCAGGTCCAGGGTCTATCTTTCTTTATGTCTGAGCAGCAGATGCTATATCCTCGTTTCTGTGTTCCAGTTTCAGAACATTTTCTGTCGCACGTGTGAGGAGCTCGTGTCTGTTGAGATGTTAGTTTAGGTAATGGGATGATATGCATGAGAATTGAGTGTAAGCGGACAGACAGTGTTATCAGCAGAGATAGTAAAGCTCATTTAGCTCGCGGAGGTGTGAGCACGAGCCGCAAACATGTCCTTAACGCACAGTGAGCGAAAGACCCTCAGCAGCGTTTACTACAGTACAGCTTCGCCCTCAGCAGCGTTTACTCCAGTACTGCTTCACCCTCAGCAGCGTTTACTCCAGTACTGCTTCGCCCTCAGCAGCGTTTACTCCAGTACAGCTTCACCCTCAGCAGCGTTTACTCCAGTACAGCTTCACCCTCAGCAGCGTTTACTCCAGTACAGCTTCACCCTCAGCAGCGCGCCGCGGCTTCTCTGCCCTCAGCAGACCCAGCCTAAAGCCCCCGACAAGCACTGCAGCGTTTCACCGATAAAGTGAGCTGTAGAGATGTGTGTGTGTGTGTGTGTCTGTGTGTGTGTGTGTGTGTGTGTGTGTGTGTGTGTGTGTGTTCCTCGTGGCGGCTCGGCTCGAAGAACTCTTTCGTGTTTCCTCCGGGGCTGGTCAGCAGTGGGCTCGCCTCGGGGGACCTCACAGGCACTAATCCCATTTAAAGAAGTTCATTAGCTGAGGGAGGAGGGGGGCTTTCCCCTGGACAATGCTGGAAACCTCTGTGTTGTTAAACCTGTGTTCTTAAAGCTCGGGGTCGCCATTGACATGTAGGCCCACGTTTCCATGTGAATTCAGTCGGCGGAGCGGAGGATTATGGGTCTGCGACCCACCTTGGCGTAACAGGGGGGTTAATCCCTTTCTGTTCTCTTCTCCGTGGGCGTTAATTATACTCCGCAGGTAGCCGCATTCATTCAGTTGAGTGGGGGGGGGGTCGGGGGCGGGGGTCTGTTCATTACTGTAAGAAATGCATTGCATTTGAGCCAGAGGCGCTGATAAAAGACCTGTCAATCAATCAGTGCTGCAAAGACAGACCGGCCATAGAGGTTCTGCTGGTTTACTTACATGGAGTCAAATGTTCATTAAGCTTTATTGCTGTTTTTAAAGATGTGTTTATTACGGTGATATTTATGTTTATTAAGACGTAATGAAGACTGTTGAGCTGTATTAATGTTTTTTTATTAATGTATATTTATTTAATGTTCATTAAGATGTATTTAAGTTCGTTACTCTCTATTATTGTTTATTTTTTTAAGATGTCACCAAACTAATCAAGCCGTATTAATTTTTACTGTAATCATGTTTATTAATGTTTGGTAAGCTATATTATTGTTGCTATGTATTCATTTTTATTGAGCTGCATTCATGAATATTGATATGTATTAATACTTATTATGTATTAATGATTAATGATAAATGATAAATAGGAATTAAGCTTATTAAGCTGTATTAATGTATATTATGATGAATTGTCATTTATTAAGAAGTATTTATGTTTATTGAGATGTTTTAATATTTAGTAAGCTTTACTAATGTTGATTCAGATATATTTATGGAGTGTTTTTAGGCATGAGCAATCTCGCTCATGGAATCACCAGATAATATATAAGATAACTAACTATATCACCATCAGACAGATTTTTAAAAAGATTTTGTTTCTTTTTCAGACCACTATTTCCTGATGTATCTAATTCTAATCAATATTAGCGTTACAGAGAAACATGAATATTTGATTTGTCATTTAATCAATAATAAAAGCGCTCAAGTAGGAATTATTAATGATTTAAAATATACTAACATACTCTCCTGTAAAGTTACTATTTTGGAGATTCCCTCAACACTGTTCATAAGGACAAGAAAGTAATGCATCTGGCTATCTATACTATATGAACAAACGTACTGGGACATGTACACACTACACCTACAGGAGCTTTTATGACATCTTATTCCAGATAAATAGGCATTAATATGGAGTTGCTCCCCTTTACAGCTATAGCAGTTTCCACCTTGCTGGGAAGGATTTCTACAAGATTTTGGAGTGTGTCTGTGGGAATTCTGAAGTCAGACATGGATGTTGGACGAGAGGACCTGGCTTGCAATCTCCGTTCTAGTTCCTCTCAGAGGTGTTTGATGGGGCTGACGTCAGGACTCTGCGTGCAGGCCAGTCAAGTTCTTCCAAACTAAACTCACCCAACCAGACTTCATGGACTTGCTTTGTGCACTGGCACACAGTCATGTTGGAACAGACAAGAGCCTTCCTTAAACTGTTCCCACAAAGTTGGACGCATACAGTTGTCCAAAAATGTTGAAGCAGTAAGAATTCCCTTCACTAGAACTAAGGGGTTTAGGCTGACCCACAGAAAAAAACAACCCCACCACCATAACCCACCCCCCACCAAACTTTACAGTCAGCACAATGCAGTCAGGTAGATAACTTTCTCCTAGCATTCACCAAACTCATCCATCAAACTGCCAGATAGAGCAGCGTGATTCGTCACTCCACAGAATGTTTCCACAGCTTCAGAGTCCAGTGGTGGAGCTTTACGCCACTCCATGCAACACTCGGTATTGTGCTTGGTGATGTAAGGCTTGCATGCAGCTGCTCGGCCATGGAAACACATGACATGAAGCTCAGTTTTGTGCAGATGTTAATGCCAGAGGAGGTTTGGAACTCAGTCATCACAGTGTTGGTGACTTTTACCCACTATGCTCCTTAACACTCATTTCACAAACTGACTTGTTGCAATACTTTTTGCATTCTTTCACGAGTGTTTGTAAAGGCAGAGTGCATGGCTGGGCCCTGGATTTTATTCACCTGTGACAATAAAACACTTGAATTCTCAGCAATTTTGTTCATATAGTGTATATATCTATTGGAGAGTTCTATTAGAGTGTTCATGCACTCACATGGAATCTGTGCTTGGCAGTACTGTGTTTGCTGATTTGGTCAAAGCAGGAAAAGTTGGCTCCTGGTTTAAAACTGCGCTGCTAAGCAGTGCTTCAGAACTATGTAAAGAAAGTGAATCTGCTCCTGCTGCATGTCGTCGCCCACAGATGTGTTTTCAGTGTTCCTCTCTGGGGGGCAAAGGGGAGGGAGGCCAGAGCCATAAGTTTTATGGTGCGTAAAGGTAGAAACTGACTCTGTTTCCATCTGAACCCAAATAAAAGATTAACCACAAGGGTTTCCACCCATCGTCTCTTTGGATTTGTATCACTGAAGTGAAGATAGGTACTGTAAAGGAACATGGCTCTTATTCTTATGCTTCTTTTAGTGTTAATGCTGAAATCAGTTTGAACACACTTTTCTGTGATAACACAGACATCCTTGCTAATGAAAGTCTCTAAATGTTAGAACTGTTAACATAAATGTGTAAATGCAAGATAAATGTGTGAAGAGTTCTAAAAGCTTTTATCTTCAAGAGAAAGGAAGAAAAAAATAGAAAGTTAAGCTTCACTCTAGTTTCAGATGTGAAAAAATCCACTAGTGTTGTCATCTTTTTCTACATAAAGGCTGTTTTGACTCAAAATTATAGGGCACATATCATGAAAAACTTATTTTCATGATATGGAAAGGAACGGAACAATTTACATATCTTCACCTATTCAGCCTACAGCAGTTTAGCCCCGCCCACTCACATTGTAGTTTCAAAGTATGTTTCACCTCTAAGTGCTTTTTTGTTTGAGACACAGGAGAGCCAATCAAAATAGAGTTCATATAGCTTACATCAAAGCTATATACATATATAAACTTCCATTAAAGGCACAGTAACTAAACATAGAATAGACATAAAGATAGAGATGTGAAAAGACTTGGTAAATAAATCCACACAAATATTAATAATAAGTGCACCATGAGGAGAAAAAAAAATAAATAAAGGATATGGATCTTTTAAAAAATTTGAGTTATGAGTAAATGAGTTATTTAAATAAATAAAAAGGTTTGACCTCTGCTTTGCACAGTACTGTATATGTGTGCTTCTCCAGTCATCTTCGGGCTGGTGGTCTATCAGTTTGTCGTTACTCATGGGGTGCTAATGGTCGAAGCTTAATTCTGTGCCACTGTGCAAACGTGTTCTATGTGGAGACACCAGCCCTGTTTTCCTTGCGCCTGGACACTAATGCAAATGCTATTAGTTTAGAGCTCACGCGTCACTCTACAGCTCCTAATGGCTTCGAATGATTAGATCAGATCAGAAGTATTTGAGGTAATGAATGTGTGCTTGTGTAGCTACACTAAAATGCTTTGAATTTGCACGATTCAAATGCGTCATAAATGAATTTATGTAACATCAACAGAGGAAGTTAACTGAAAGAAAGCAATTTTTTACAAGACTACAACTGTATGTCCTCATAATGTTACTTTAATGCTGTTATATATTTGTTTATTGTAAACATGCACAACAGTTTTACAACTGCAGACAAATTGCATTTGAAAGTGACTTCAAAATTAAATCTTAACAAAAAAAACTTGTTGCATTTATCATATACACCTTAAAAAAGACGCTTCTTTAAAGGTAAAGAAGGCAATGTTCCTGTTTAGAACCAGATGTTCTATGTAGTACCATTTCATGTTTAAGTGGGTGTTTGCATGGTGAAGTGGTTCTTCATTTTGATGAAGAATGTTGTATATATTGTTTTTACATAGCAGTGAAAAAAGTCTTCTGCTATTGTTAGAATGGTAGGCTTCTACTAATAGCACTATGCACTAAAAAAGTACTAAAAAACCATGTACAATACAATCTGCATCAATGTGAAAGACCATTTAAGGATAAAAC
This sequence comes from Megaleporinus macrocephalus, assembly GCA_021613375.1. NCBI lineage: Eukaryota > Metazoa > Chordata > Actinopteri > Characiformes > Anostomidae > Megaleporinus > Megaleporinus macrocephalus. The sequence goes on from CM038706.1 coordinate 25,970,699, forward strand.
AGTTCTATATCGTTGCCTTTAGAACAAAACTCCTTAATGATAAGCTGACAGGAGAAAGAAAACCTTTTGCATTATTATTTTGGTACAGTCATCATGAAATTAATAAACAAAGTGAAGGAAAACAGTTATATTTAAATAAAAAAGAAAAGCAACAAAAGTAGAGTTTTTGTTAAATTGCATTTAAATAAAATAAAGCTATTCTTTCAAGCTAATAGGCTAACAGGCTTTTCTAATAATGCTCACAGTTTGACTTGAAGTTTAAGGACTTACTGAAAAAATGCAATATACAATGTAAAGATTTGTCACATGCATGTCTTACAAGCTCCTCAAGTCCATGTTTAAGCAGGAGCTCTACAGAATTTGAATGCTATTAGCATCCATCTTTTTTGATGCAAATTTTAAAAATGCATAAAAAAGCTGGATAGAAAACCCCTTTTAAAGTTAAGATAACCAGACGTTTTCTTCCAATTATTTTGGGGCCATGTCTTTTGGTTAATTTATCATGAAATTCATATACAATGTGAAGGAAAACAGGTAAAAAAGCAACAAAAGTGGAGGTTTTGTTCTGGCAGCAGTGATATAGTGGTCCTAAATAAAATGACTGGCTTTACTAAAGATCCCTTGAAGGACATTACTGAAGAAACGTGTAGCTTCCATGTAGCAGATCTTTTAAACATTAGAAAAACAGAAAAAAACATTGCTAATTCAGAAAAGTACATGAATTCTATATTATTTTATAATTTTATATTATCACAAGAGTAGCCACACAGTCAGGCTGTAATTATTCTACAGAATACTACACGGGTCGCTGTATAAAAACATTCTTGTAGATAAAACACATTCTTGTTACAGAAGTTCTTTACAGTGTGGTTACTATTGTTGTAAAGCTTATAAGTGAATAATAAATATCTCAGGAGTAACTTTATGAGATACTGCGCTTAGAAACGTGACTTTATGCTTTCAGACTGTAAAACGTTACAGCAGAGATTACTGCGTCACTTCACTGTGCTTGTAAACAGAAATTCATGTGACACACAGTCAGTCCTCTTTTCTTTCTTCTGAGATTTAGTACTCTTTTAATGTCAAACTCATTGAGGCAGCTCCGATTCTGACTCTTAATTCCAGAGGAAGCTGCTGTTAGTGTTTTGTTGAGGCTGGCCCCGATGTGACCGACACCTCGCGAGGAGAAGAGCAGAAAAGGAATTCCTCTCTCAGCATGCATGGCTGTGCGCTTCAGCTACATTCAGCTGTTTCCAATCAGGAGTGTCTATTAAAGAGGTCTGCTCAGGTCACAGTATCTGCACACGGTCTCACTTCCCTCTGCCAGTGGGCCAGAAAATTGGATAGATGTTCTCTACGCTTTTCTCTCTGCCCGCACTTATATTCCCTGCATCCCTAGAAATGTGTAGAGCAGAGGGCCCGGCAGCACCACAGTCCACACTGACCAAAGTGATACCTTCAGCTCACTTGGTTTAAATGTATGGAATTTGTGCATAAAGAATAAATCATCAATGTTTTGTAATTTTTCGTTTTTAAGTTCAGTTGCGGTCCTTTACATTTACAGTTGAAATGAACCAATGAATGAACCAATAGTAACTAATAGTAACCAATAGTAAAGCTCCAAAATTGCTTTAAACAACATCACTTTACAGAAGCAACTTGTGTTAAGAAATAATAGCTTTGATCTTATGTCACGGACATCTATGTATCATGTTGCGGAGATATCTACTGAAGTTAGTGTGATAACCAGTTAGTCAATCAAGTTCAAGGTCTTACTCCTGGTTATATAATGTTAGGAACAGATATCTAATGAAAGGTAGAGTAAACACAATGATGGCTGAAGCTCTTGGCAAGCATTATAATAACCACCACCACCCAGTCAAGTGATATAAATAGAAGAAAAGAGTAACATTGCCGCTGCTTTCCACCGCTGGAGGCTCTTGGCAAGTTGAGAAATGACGTTGATGCTGAACTTGCCACGTTTCTAGACTTACTAGACTTTTCAGAAGTGAAGAAGGAGGAGGATGGATTGTGCATTTTCTGGTGATACATTGCCCCCACTTGTTTAAATTATGACTTCTACAGCTTCAAATAAATATGATATGTTTAATTATTCAGACACCACAAATTAATAGCATTAGTACTGAGCTAACTTGGTACAAAGCTGTTGAGATGTTTACAAAAAGAAGTAATAAGGAGCTTTTATCAACATTGTGGTTCAATTTTGGTCCATTGCTCTTGTACTGTCTCCAAAGTTATGATGAACAGGCAATTTGAAAATCCCCCATTCATGTTCTCTGGAGCTCAAGTCAGAAGATTGTCCAGGCCATGCATTATTTTTAGAAACCTTTTAGCTTTTTCTACATCTTCTACCAAAAATCAGTTTCTTTACTGATAAGATTAAATTCTCCTGTAACATGTCCTTGTATATCACTCCCTTCATGTTTCTTTCAATGATGTATAATGGCTCCAGTACAGTAGACAGCAGAGAACCTTTCATTGGTATAAAACCTTTATGATATATAGAACTTTAAAAAGGGTCTTACACTCCAAATCTCATGCATAACTCTTTAATAATTCTTTCATTGAAATGTTCAAAAGTTGTTCTTTAATGGCTAAATAAAGTGTAAACAGTATTTGGAGCTTTGATCCTGGAGTGAAGAAAATTAAGCTTCATCCTTGCTTTCACTCTTTCTTTACCTTTCATATCTGAGCCCACCTCCTATTTCCACAGTTTTAGGCATTTTTAATTGTGCATTTTGAATATTTTACTGTGAAGCTGGCAAATAGGAAGCCAACTTAACCCTCGTTTATAGGTGAGTGTCAAGTTCGTTGACAGTTTGGTTCCTTGGAAAGGGTTTGAAAAGTGCCAATATCCTTTTCACAGCCTGGACCACCAGACTTCTGCACATCGTCTGCTTTTGCTCTTGCTCTGTCATTGTTTTGGAGGTGTAAATAATAATGAGTAAAGACGGTTATGTAACAGCCTGTAATTGCGCAACTGCCCCATTTAACTGCCTGCTTGTGTAATTGTGGGATTTGTATTTAAAGGAGAAACAGCAGTGTTTAAGGTTCACGGTATGTCAGTTCTATGTACCGAACTCTCCTTATTAAACTATGCCAACATAAATACAGTGTTCCGTTTCATGGCACCTTTAATTGTACTGTTTCAAGATGTTCTCTAGAAAGACATTTGGCGTTTAGACTGCTTTCCAAACGGCCGTGTAGCCTGAGCCTCACAGTAACATCAGAAACCTTACTGACAGAACGCGTCATGAAGTACATGTAAGTCCTTTAAATCACTTCTACAGGAATATCCTTTGAACAGGAATCACTTTCTCACCAAGTCAGAAGGTTTCAGAGCGATGCTGTAGAGCTGTCCAGCTCCTCAGTAGAGAAACATGCTCATTGTGAGCCGAAGCACAGTCCTCATTCTCTCCGCCGCAAAAATTATTTGTTTTATCTGTACGCCAGCAGTCTGTGGTCAGGGGTGTGTCATCCACCCACACCCACCTTTTCTCTCTAGCAGCTTTTTAGGCCCATGTAGACCTACTAACTCCAGTCATAGACTAGCCTTGTTTATAGATCTCAGGGGTGGAAAGTGTACAGAAAATGCATACTTAAGCAAGACTAATCCTGTCTTGGTGATAATTGGGTGTTATTAACTGGACATGACCTGAGTAAAGAATTACTTACTTGAGTTACCCGTGGATCAACAGCACAAACTGAAAATAGTCCTTTATAATTGTAAATAGTTTGCATGAACAAGACTAAGGCAAAAATTATGTTGCTCATTAGCCTTTTCTGAATATTACCCTTAAAGTCAACCTGATCTTTTTACTTAGTTAGTCCTGATCTGACTATAATCCAACTTGTTAAAAGCCATCCTTCTTATTGACCATAGTTTTTTTTATGTAATCACTTTTGTCTGCCTATAAAACATATACTGATTTTTTGACACCACCAGCAGACAAAGGATAATAATATTCACAAATAATACTTACACAAAATACTTATCTAGCTCAGAGTTCCTGCCTGAAACCATATATCACTCAAAATACATCACAGTACAAAAACTAAATGCCTTATTATGTACCATGATAATTCATATTGACTTTAAATGAGCTAGGTAAGAATCAACAGTACATATATTACTGCAGCTTTAAAATAAACAGTTTGTTATTCTAAAATAACAAAGTTAAAGGAGCAATGTGTCTAAGATTTACTGGGGATCTATCATCAGGAATGAAATATTGTATGCAAAACTATGTTTTCATCAGTGTATAATTATCTCTCCACCTTAAATACCAGTCCAACTTTAAAGGGGCACCAGTAACATTCTGGCACTGACGTTCAGCATTTTAAAGATTCTGCCTGCTTACTTAATCAAAGACTTTTCAAAAATCTAAATTTTCTTATCAGTCCTTACTTCTCCTCCTTTCTGTCTCTATATTCATTTCCTCCTCAAAGTAGTCATTATTCATAAATCTCATTCTTTTTGTATTTGTACTGGTTTTGATATCCCGTGTGGACCAGAGGAGGATAGGATCCCCTTTCTGAGTCTGGTTCCTCTCGAGGTTTCTTCCTCTTGATCTGGGGGAGTTGCCCGTGTTGCCTCTGGCTGGCTCACTGGGGGGTTGGACATGGATTTTCTGTTAAGCTGCTTTGTGACACATCAGTTGTAAAAGGTGCTACATGAATAAATAAACCTTAACCTTAACATTATTAGCCAGCTTCTGGTTCATAGTTTCCTGTTTCACCTTAAATGTTGCAGCAATTATTTATATAATGTCTCCAGATTATAAATACAGGACCATTTTGGGTGAAATGGGAGAAGGTGATGAATGCCCTTATCAGACTATTTTAGCAGCATTAAAAGAATAATATACTATGTTTTGATAGTCTACATCAGCTAATGAGGGCCAAGTAGTGATATTAAGAGGACCCTCAACTGAATTAACATTAAAAACACAATAAAACATGTAAAGAACTGAGTTTTTATGTTGGACAAATGATATGAGCATGTTCAATAGAATACCATTTTATGTTGTGAGCAGGCCCGGAGTGGCTAATCGGGAGGATTCCCGATGGGCCAGCTCATGTCAACCTCGAGTTTGGGCTGGTTGGAAGGGAAAAATAATTTTGACACTTATCTGTCACTTACCTAATCTTTATTTTGCATTCATTCCCCATTCAACTATGCATTCATTCTCTATTCATCTGACAGCACAGCCTCTACATCACTGTAGATTAGGTGGGTTCTACCATCTGAGGAAATTCTCCCCTCCTAAATGTTTATATTGGTTGAGCCCACAAGTCCTCTTTTCTGGAGCGGTAAAAAAAACATAGCAACAAAATAGCGCCAAGCTTCAGTCAGTGGTGAGGGAAGGCAGAAAGAGTCCAGGTGGAGCCAAAAAGGACGGGTCAAAAAATAGAAAGGTGTTGGAAGAAGATGCTGCCAAATGTGCGAAATGAACAGAGCTGTTCTCCAGAAGACAGTCCCCAGCTGCAGCCGCTAAACAGAGATATGGAAATAAGTTTGTATTGTCAGGCTATTGGGCAACGTTTGCAATGACAGCTTAGCGTAGTTTATTTTTTAGAACCCAATACACAACATTGAGTGGAGATATCCAGTTTCAAGCTGAAAATAATGAACATAATTTAAAAGTGCAGTATATTAATAGCCAAATGGAATGTTTTTTGTAGCGTCAGAGCAGCAAACCCCTTCCGACACTACTGATAATCTTGAGGAGTCCGTGATTACTGAAGGGACAGGTAGAGGATAGTCTCTCAGTTATTTAAACTCTGTATAATAACTAAGTTATTTAATTGTTAAGATAGTTAATTGTAATATAAAATATAAAATATAAAAAAGAATATAGACGTGATATATGTTAACTTGTGTTAATATTAATGTACACATAGAAGGAAATTTTAATAAAAATATTATTAATAAAGTTGAGAAACCAACTAGGAGGCTTTTGATGCTGTAGGTAGCTACTAAACATACGTGTAGTGAAGCTACGTTAGTTTAGTTTACTCTAGTTTAGTGTAAATCTAACAATAGAGCACCTCTCTCTAGGGCAGAAAGACACTATTTAAATTGATTTTTTTATTAAACATGTTTAAGTGATTTAAGTGAAGTGTTTTCTGTTAGCTTACTAACATATACCTGAACTTGTGCCCTGTATAAAGGCACTGTAAGATCAAACTGCTGTTTCATTTATTGAGATTCCTCCTCCATGGAAAAAGTGGGCCGGATTTGGGCATGAAACTCACGAGCTGAAAAAAAATGGGCTGAAAAAGGGTCCCACAGAAGATTGAGAACACAAATGTTGACAAATGTTTAACACAAAAAAATCGAAGAAAGCTGAATCCTCATCATCAAAGCAGCAAGAAACACATAGAAGCAAAACAGCCACCAGAGGTTCCCTGACAGGGAGGGATGGAGAGCTCACTTGGTGGTAAACTGCAACCTCACTGATAGAGGTTACATACTGCTCCTTTAAAAGTAAACAGCAAACAAATGCAGTAGCTATTAAACTAAGATTGGTGAACTAGCCAGTTATTTACTTCTATTCATGTTTCCTCAGATCATCTATGACACTGGACAGCAAAAAAGGAAGCAGCAATCATCTAGAAGCTCGGATTTTGCTTGTACTTTTGCCTCCTTCTTTTTCACTATCATACAGAATCAGAAAGCACATTTGCAGGTCTCTTTGATTACTCAGTGTGGTTTGAGGCGGCTGTGTAATGATTTAGGCATGCAGTCTGCAGCAGTGCTAAATGACTTGGCGTGAACTTCAATGATAGCTACATTAGCTTTTCAGCTCCAGTGCTTAACTACAACTGAATATGTCATGATCGTCTCCATTTGGTCTAACTGGAAAGCGGCCTAAACTTGTCCCAACCATCGATTTAGTCACCATTTGAAACCCTTATGAAGCTCAACTCTTAACATTTGAAACATCTGCTCCCGTCGTATCAGTATCATTCCCAGCGGCGTGGAGAGCGGCACCGACATCGAAACTGCATGCGGCCATCTGGCCTGGCCACTGACGGACCGCCGGGTAGGAGCTTTTTACTGTCAGACAGCAGGGTCAGGGGCCTGTGTCGGCTACGCTACAGTGCCCGGGGGGGGGGCTCAAGTAAGGAGAGGGAGAGCAGAGTCCAGCAAGAGTCTAAAGAAACCGATCCTTAGAGAGCGAAGCGTCACAGTGGACGCCAAGAGAGTACAAGCTTACAATGGAGCTTCTCAATACTCGTGAATAGGAGAGAGAGAGAGAAAGAGGCTGTGGAAAAAGGGAGATAGAAAAAAAGAAGACATTGTTGTCATTGCGCAGGTGTCCAGGGGGTGAAGGTGCTGGGTAAGAGCAAGAAAGAGCAGGAGCACACCTGCAGCTTAACACACATATACCACCAGTTGCTAACAATAAACCTGTTGTCTGATTTGCTTCCTATAAAAGCCATTTGGCAGGTAAATTAATTCAGTTGCTAAATGTTTTGCACGGTTAGAATTGACCACGAAAAAGTTAAAATAAATTTTATTTATTTATTTATTTATTTATTTTTGCTGTTAACAAAAAGATTAGAATTCTGTGGGCTCAAAACCAGCACCACCAAAGGTTGTGAGTATAGTATAAATGAATCTACAAAATTGAGCTCAAGCTGTAGATTCATGTACCCTATATGTAATTACAAATGTCTTATCACGTTGAGTCACCACCTAGATTAGCTCTACAGGCAGAAGTTTACTAATGCTTAAAAATGCTTGTTTTTGAGTGGAAAGATACTCTTTGAAAAAAGGCTAGCTACAGTAAAGTTAGGTGAGGTAACTCACTAAAAGCATTGGTTTATCTACTTTACTTTAGCATGGCTTACTGAGGTCTAAATATGGCTTTAATTTAACACAGTAATGACAAAAAGCTGAGTTGTGCACTGAGCAAGGAATGTTGGTGCGCAAACTTTTCCTGAAAAACTTACTAAAAAAGCTTCTATATAGAACCATTGCTTTAGACCAATCATTTTTAATTGTGTACACACCCAAAAAGACAGTTGTTCAGTGTTGTTAGTAAAGGGAGAAGAATTATATGCATGCTTAAATGATTTTTTCATAGTGAATTGGTTCTTCAGTTTAATGGAGAATGTGTTGTGTATGGTTCTTTTAAGAAACCTTTTGAAAATTGTTTAAAAGTGTTATTATAAATATTATAAAAACATCCTTTTTTGGTGCTATGTAGAACCATTTCAAAAACGGTTCTATATAAAGAACCTTTAAAGGACCATTTTTAGGTCTTTTATCAAGATATTAACTGAAACTATGATTAAAACCAAAGCAATTCTTGCTTAAGACCTGAATGGTAATAGCAGACAGTTCCTAAACACTAACTGGATGTTGGGATTGGAATAATAAGACAATCCCAATTCCAAAAAAAGGTGGGACGCTGTGTAAAATGTAAATACATGTAAATAAAACAGAATGCAATGATTTGCAAACCCTATAGATCCACATTTTATTCACAATAGAACATAGAAAACATATCATATGCTGAAAGTGAGACATTTTACCATTTAATAAAAATTATGAATTCATTTAGAACTTGATGGCAGCAACACATCTTAAAAAAGTTAGAACAAGCCCACGTTGTGTAGTACCTCCTCTTTTTATAACAACAGTGAGAAGACCAATTGCTGGAGCTCTGGAACATAAATGTTGTCTTATTTTGTCTGATGTGAGGTTCTAGCTGCTCAACAGTCCTGGGTCTTCTTTTGTTTCATGATGTGCCAAATGTTTTCTATTGGTGAAGGTCTGGACTGCAGGCAGGTCAGTTCAGCACCTGGACTCTTCTTCTGAGAAGCCATGCTGTTGTGATGGATGTAGTATTCCCTGAAAGAAATGCTGTGTGGATGGGAGCACATGTTGTTCTAAAACCTGTATACACTGTTTAGCATTGATACAGCCTTTCCAGATGCCCACATCATAGGTCCTAATGCAAACCCATACCATCAGAGATACATGCTTGATACATGAACTCTGTGCTGATAACAGACTGGATAACAGGCTCTCTCTTCTTCAGTAGTTCCCAAGACCATCAGCCTTGTCCCTTGCGCACAGGGATTTCTCCAGATTCTCTGAATCTGTTGTTGATATTAGGTACTGTAGATGGTGGGATACACAAAGTCTTCACAATATGTTTCACAATATGTTTCTACAATTGTTTTTCACAGATTGGTGAATCTGCCTATCTTTGCTTCTGAGAGACTCTCTAGAATACTCTTTTGTATACCCAGTCCTATGCTCAGTTGTAAACTGCTCATCCAGCTGTTATTAGTACCATTTACATTTCTAGTCTTAGACAGGCCCTGTCCCAACCTTTTTGAGATGAGTTGTAGCATAAATGTTTTATTATTAAACATCTTACTTTCAAGAAATCATTGCTTTTTTCATTGCTTTTTTTGGAATTGGGGTTGTAGGTTGTAGGTGAGGCAATTCATACCCCCTCGCCCCCAAACATAAGCCCACGTGCACATTTAGACCCTCAGGGAGGGGTAAAGCTGACTGTACATCTTGTTCTGTAGTTGAGACAAAGCACTCTCGCTGTGGAATATACTGTGATTGATCTGTTAGCCTGCTACCCACTTAAGGTCTTTGTGCACATCAACATTCACACACCTACATGTGCCCAGTTTCTAGCTGGACAGCCCATTTTACTGTTTCATTGCTGCAGCAGTGACAAAGCTCTCAAGTGTTATGCTACAGTGTGTGAGCTATTGATAGGTCCACTGTGATCACCAGCTGTCACCAGAGATTAGGATAAAAAATCCAGAAGAATTCCTTTACAGAGGAAAAAGAGAAACAGACAGATAGTGAGCGAGAAAGAAGGAGGGAGGTTACTCATTACTCTCAAGGGAGCTGTTTATGTGTGAAGGTAGGGAGCATTTGCTGGGGCCCAGTCTCACCATTCAGAGCAGCTATAAAGACATTCATTCTGTTTGTAACATCAGCCCCCCCGCCAACCCCCACCAACAGGACCGCTACACACAGGTGCAACATTTGTCTTCAGACTGTTTCACCACTGCCTCCAAGATTCTCATTACAGATATGGTCCTGAAAGTCTTTTACTTCAGAAAAACCTTTCTTCGGCGTATGCACTGCAAATCAGAAGGTTTTTTTAACAGTGTTACTTCTGATTACCATGCGTCTAATGTGTGTTTATGGAGGCGGACGTTTGGGCTGTCATCGTCAGGTCGACCAGGTCCCGCTGTGTGATTGACTGCAGCGTCAGGGTTAAATTCAGCCAGATTTGACCCCCGCCGCTCACTGCAGTCTCAAGCCGGGATTCATCCGCAGCACATCTGGCCACAATGTGCAGCGGAGACCAGACTGAGCCACCACAGTGTGAGCTGTCAAATCACCCAACATGACACGTTCCTATCTCCATCATCCAGCACAGTCCAGGATACTCTCTCTCTCTCTTTCTCTCTCTTTCTTTCTCATTTTGTCTCTGTCCCTTTTTATATTGTTCTTTACTTTCTGTCGCTTTATCTTTTTGTCCATCTCTATCTGTTTATTTCCTTCTTTCTTGTTTTGTCTCTCATTCTGATTAGTTTTTATCTCATTTTCACCTTTCTTTTCTATTTCTGCTTCCTTTCTTCTCTCCTTTTTTCCGTTCTCTCTCCCTCTCTCTTCCTTTCTTCTCTCTCTGCCTCTGACTCTCTCTCTCCCTTTATCTCTCCCCATCCCTCTCTCTCCCTCTCCCCCCTCCTCTTTCGGTCTCTCTCTATCTGTCTCTCTCCCTCTTTTTCTCTCCTTTTCTCTCTCTCCCTCCCTGTCTCTCCCCTTTCTTCTCTCCCTTATTGTCTCTTTCTCTTTCTTCCCTCTCTCCCCCTTTCTTCTTCCCTCTCCGTTTCTTCCCTTCCTCTATCTCTGTCTCTCTCTCTCCTGCTGTGAGAGCTCTGGTGTTAGAGACAGAGGTGCAGTGAACTGTGAGCTGGTGGATTCTCAGACAATCATTATGAAATACATGCGTATGTGTTACTGTTCTACTGCCTGATGTTGCGGTGCTCCACCAAACTGTAATCTTAACCACAAACACAGATCTTTCCATTCTTTCACGTTCACCAATGAAACTCTTCATAGTGTTACTCATTTGTCAAAATGAGGAGACATTTGGTCCCCATAAAGAGCTGAAAACATATACTACTCTATATCTGTTCCTCTCCTGCAGGGAGGCTGAGGGTTATGTGATATTGTCTCATGGACACAGATGTAAAGTAAATCCCGCAGAGAGAGGAGAAGCTATTAGAGTTCATTAGATAGACAGAGTCATATGGAGACGTCTCTGACCTCATTAGTGAATCTACACTCGAGCTACAGATAAAACTCTTAAAGCTCGCTCTGCGATCTGGCTCTGTTTTCAGAGCTGCGTGTAGCCCTTAAAATCTAAAGTTACTGTAGTTGCTTCAATATCAAATAAAAACGTAATTATTATTCTCATTCATCCGTTCACATTCTGTTCAGGTCAATCTTTTATTTTACAGTGTTAAACAAAAAAAGTAAATGCAGAGTTATGAAATGTGAGAAATGTTTTAAAAAGATAAAATATACTGGTCCCAAGTCTGAGACCACCATTGTAACATGTGTTTGTTTGTTTTTTTATTTAAAACTGAGAATAAAATAAAGAAAGTTTTAGTATAAAAATGAACAAAAAAAAATTTCAGTCTTATTGATTCTATTGCTGAAGCTTGTGTTCAGATTCTCAGGCGAATGTGATCTGCTCATTGGAGTTTATGCCAGTTTAAGTGTCAAAGGTGAAAAACAGGTTTACCAAATACTAAACAATTCTGAAATTCATGCAAGTATTTAAAGATATTACTCTACAATCAAATCAAATTGTTGCACTAATAATACAATTTGTAATCCAAAATGCATTAACTACATTAACATAAACATCTCACTAGTGGTCTCAGACTTTTGGACGCCAATATATGTCTTAAAAATGTTTATTGTAGTAAGCAGAAATGGCAGACAGCTATATTTTGATATATGATTTACAGTTCAATGGTAAGTATACAGAGTTGAATACAGGGTACTAATGTGGGTTGGGTTGGCTGGTACATACTCAATGTTGCATAAACAAATATTATATAATATTATATTTTGCACAAATCCTAAAGAAAACTACTGTCAGACCTTAAATTGCTTTTTCAGTTTATGACATGATATAAAAACTTTGTTTATACATTGTGCTTAAACTGCCTGAATAGTGGATCAAAAGAAATAACACTACTAGAATGCAGTGCCGTCCTATCGCTGTCTATAATTATAAAACTTCTCGAGAGTAAAATGTGAATATATAGAATATGAATTAGAAATAAAACACTTCTACAACTTCCCATGACATTTTCATTCAAGTACCAGAGTAGTGGAGGACAACAAGCAACAACAACTCTTAATCAAAACACAGCTTCCTGTGCTGACCTACACTACTGTGCTACAGACTGAACGTTTGCACTTTCAGTGGAATTTTTGATGCTAGTTTCAAGCATAAAAAAGGGCTGAGCTGTGCTGAAGGCAGAGGAACAGAGATGGATGTGGCACAGCTGGGGACGAGGGGATGAGTAGAGGGAGTTTGGGGGGGGGTATTAGAGGCTCCACAGGGTAACGGTTACAGTATCAGCTGCATCCAGCAGCCGAGAGCTGAAATTACACACGTGAGATGAGCAGAGTGCCACCCTGCTGGGCGTCTGAGACATGATGGGAGACACCCTAAAAAAGTATCCATAAAGAGTGTCCATGTGCTGTCACTCCAACAACAAACACAAACTTAAACTAGAGTCGGGCGCTATTCAACAATATTTTAACTTTTTTCTAATTTAGGAAACAATCACACACACCTTGTGACTTTTCCCTTCTACAGGGGTCGCTTTTTTAAAAATGAGAAAAATAATGTCATAAAGTGTAAAAGCTATATGAATTCAAGACGTAGCCAGTGATTGATTATTTATTAATTTTAATGAAATGTAGTTAAACACTGGGTAACAAGCTAACCTACTGTAGCCTTATCAGGAACAAATGCTCAGCACTGATTTAATCTAGCCTGTATCATTAAACTCACACGCATGTTCTCAGCTGTAAAAACTACTTAGCCTACATGATAAACAACAGATGGTACTATATGTCCAGTAGCAATGATGGTCCCTAATCATTGTTGATTGTTACTTCAGCTTACCCTCATATAGCCTTCATACTGGTTCCCAAACAGTGGTACTAATATTTTGGGGTATTTTAAATAGCATTTGGGGCTACCTTAAAAAAATTCAGACATTAATCTTCATTTAATCAGATTTTACCAGCCGGCTACACAGCTACCTGGGTAATTCCCTGATAAGGCAGTTGTAAATAGATTCCAGCACATAGCAAATTTCAGTTATTTAATCTTGGTTAAAAAGGTTGCATAAGAGAGTCGAGTCGATAAATGTTAGTTGTGTACTTGAGGTAGACATTCCAGACTGACTCACACCCACAATATAGAAATACAGAATATTTATTAAGTATTTTAGGGTCAATTTGAAGGTAAACATTAACTAAAATGTTAGTTGTACAATGTCAGAAAATAAGTACTGTATAAATAAATACATGCCCCAAGTTACAGTAAAAACACTCCTTAAAAGACACTTACACGTAAATTACATTCACTTTTGCAGGTAAAAGAGACATAATTGTACCATTTTTATAACCAAATGTTTCAGAATAGAAACATTAAATAAATAAAGTAAATGATGTTTGAGTAAAGAAATGTAAAAAGTGTAGGAACCTCTGGCCTACTTTATATTACGTAGTTCACAGAGCAGCACTGCTATAGTGCACTGGGGAAATTATTAGTGTGATCATTTGTGAAATTATTAACAAAAAAATGTTATTACACAGTGAAGCACATTAAAAATCCTTCTGTTTTTCTTTTCAGTTATGTATACCAAAAGTACTGGTTACTTTTCACTGCAGAACTATTCATACAAAATTCATATAGAACTTTTCTGTGGTAGGTAGATGGGATAGTAGTTAACTGTCTCACTTCCATATCTGAGGTGGCAAGAGGTGTGGCCACGCTTCTCGTGAAGGAGGACTTATGCCCTTGCCCGACATCTTAATTTCCCACCTTTCTCCTACATTCAGGATTTTTATCTCAAATGCTCTGCCTGGCTGTCTAACTGACTGTCTCTGCTACTGTAGTACCTTTCAACTTTTAACTGACATAATCTTTAGAAACTTTTTCAGCGTATAATTACTGGAAAAGCATTAGACACAAATGGGTTATCATTAACAAATCAAAAGAGAATAGTCCATGTTTATCATTACATATTAGAGTTTTATTATTCCATCTTGAGCTTATAAAAAGTATTGTAATTACTTTGAAATATAACTTGTTGCTCATATTCTAGTAGCTTCTTCATGCACCTACTACGATCTTCATGGTAGTGAAAAAACGCAGTTGGTAACTCTATCTTAGATATAGTGCATTTGTGGTTCACTGGTTTTAGGTTCACGACATTTATTAATTTACATATATTCCTACTGACCACATATATTCATATATACATATTCCTACTAACCACATACATTCATATATACATATTCCTATTGACCACATATATTCATATATACATATTCCTATTGACCACATATATTCATATGCACCTATTTCTACTGACCACATACATCCATTTACAAATATTCCTCCTGGTCACATACATTTACATGCACATATTTCTATGCATGAACCAGACTCATTATTATACATCATCCTCAGGTCTTATATGAAGCACCTGAATGGGTCTACTGTCCTCAAGTAGACACACATTTGCAACAAATGACATCTATTCAGTTTTCATTATTATCATTCAAGTAAGCGGTCCATTTTGTGCAGTACTCAAGATTCTCTTTGGAGGTCCAACACTGACCACTAATCTGTATGATTACACACAGACACGAGTGCTATCAAGAAATGTGTAATTGAAAACACACTTTCTGTAAGTCCACCATGGACACAATCAAGAGACGCCGGTCTGGTGTGCTCCAGACACTGTCATTCAAAGTAACGAGATTTGCTTACATGTATGTGTGTCTTTGGCAGCGATTCATTGAGGGTTTCCCAGATTTTAGATTTAAAGCCAAAATACTGAAGAGATACAAGTAGACGCTGTCATGTTCTGACCAATACATACAATAGCCCATGACATAGCTTGTGGATGGAAACTGGCAACAACTAAATTAGGAGAGGAACTGAGTAAAAGCCAGCAAAGCACCACTTTTTTTCAAAGAAAACTTAACTAGTAGTACTTGTTAGGAGGACGTTAAGTTCAGTTTAGTTCAGAGATGTTTAGAAAAAAAAGCAAAAAAATTAACAAGTGCTATTTTAATATGAAAAGTAATTGTTACTGAGTGTGTTATTCTGGATTTTTTTTGTTGATAAATTGTAATTGTAATTTTGATAAATTGTAACATATAAATTGAATTTATATGTTAAATGCATTTTGAATTTTAAGTATGTAATTTGTAGATATAACTGTTATTACACTTAGGCTGTATTATAAAACCACTATTGTACTTATTGATTTATACTGCAGTCAATATGCACTCAAATTACAAAAAAACATTTTAGACAAGAAATGTAATGTTTTATCTTATCAGCTTCATTGTTTTTTTGCAAATACATCATAAAATAAAGGCAGGCGAAGTTGGACAGGGATTATGTAGGACTGGAAACATTGGGAAGTGTGCTCGAACATCCTCAAAAATATGGGGATAGGAACCAGGAGTTGCCATGCCCACAACAGAAATATATTCTTTTTTATTTACCATCTGAAACCACCAGTGAACCTTCACATGTCTGCTGAGTTATATTACATGTAAAGTTGATGATTGTAAAATAGTGTAAAAGTATGAAATAATCAGTTTTCTTTGGGGACTAGTTTTCCTCATGACACCCTTCATATACCCCTCCACCGTGAACAGATTTAAATAAATAAATAATACAATTTAAAACGATTAAAATTATATATAAAAAAAAACCCAAATAAAATATGTCAGACATCAGGCAGTATATATAACCATGTCATGTAGGGAGCTTTCACCCTGGAAGTTTTTCCCATCACCGCCACTGTGAACAATTCTAACTTTGAATGATTCAGAATTATGCATTTTTTTTTAATTGGCAGAGTTTCCCCTTTAACAGTACTTTTCAGGATGTTGCCAGATTGAATAAAATGAGGCAGATTTTTTCTTAATCTGCTGTAATCACTGTACATCCTGTGCAGTGGTCATCGTTTTGAACTGACTGTAGGAATACCCGACCATGTGTGTGTGAATAGTTCTGAAAACCAGCCAATATGGAAGCATTTTATTTGAATAGTAGACACATCTATAAAAGCCGAGCGCAGTATCAGTTACATATGTGCGGTGTCAGCAGTGTTTCTTTTGATCCGTAACATTTGGCAGATTGAAACCATCCGAAAAATGATAAAAGCCTCTTCTTCTTGTATTTTTCAAACACGTTAAACTTCATAAGCAATATCAAAGTGTACCAGCATGTTACTATCTACACACTTGTCCTGAAAGTGCTCACATTCCGTTCATCATGCTTCTCTCTTGTTTTTTTCTTGCACCAATTCTTTTTATTCTTTCCTCTTTTTCCCTTTTTCTACTCCTTTGTCTACCAGTGCCATGTTTACTTGTCCAAATAAACAAGTAGGCATGTGGTCTTATGTCTTTTCCCAGCTGCCCTCTACAGTACAGCTGCTAGCCACTCCAGTGAGATTGACTTTTCCAGATTACGAACTCTGTCTTGAGTATTCAGCCGGCCCGGAAAAGTCCTCGCTTTGAACTACATTTCATAAACGTGTGTGTGACTGCTGGAAAAAGCATTCTCCTCCTGCATACCCGATGCTGTAAGGAAGCATTCCTGGGATGCTGGGGGTGTGGCCTGCAGCTCATGTAAACACATAGCAGTAATTTACAGCCACGCCGTGGCATCTAGATCAGCTCTCCACTCTGCTTTCTCACCTCTGTGATGCCATTTTCAGAAATCTTAAAAGTCACAAAACTGAATTCCACCAATGTTTCAAACCATTCTGTGGTTGAGATGTAAACAAAATCCTTCAGAGATGGTTCATTGTAGAGAAACATACTGAATCAGATTTCTTCACAGTGGTGGTGATGGGAACCAGATGTCACAACACAAATACAGTCATTTTATTTACCATCCAAAACCACCAGTAAACCTACACGTCTTCTGGGTGTATATATGAATGTTAATGATGGCAAAATAGGGTTAAATCTGAGATAATAAGTTAATATGTGTTCACAGTGTTCTGCTTGTCACATCATGAATGTGTTTAAAAGAACAGATTGTAAGTCAAAACCTTTCTCTGAACTCTCAGACATTAGGCAACATACATAACTGTCTTTGACGCAATGAACATTTTAGACGTCTGGTTCCTATGCACAGTAAAGAAAGCTGACTGGATAAGTTTCTCTAGAACATTTCTTAGCTGATTGACTTTTAATACATCTAACATTTTAAAATTAGGCAGGGCTGTCAAAAGTGGCAGTAAATCATCCTTTATTGTTTTTTTATTGTATTCCAAGATGTGCCATAACTGCCAATTAATTAAGTACCAGAAAGTGCATAATAGCCTTTTAATTGGACAATCTATTTTATGTGAATTGAAGTTTGGTGCTTTTGTTGATTTTTTGAGGTTTTTATTTAAAAGCTTTATTTATGTATTGCTGAGAACTTAAATTTAGTACATTGTTTTACATTCCTGATAATGCGAGAGACACATAGCAGCAATTTTAGCAACAGATATACCCTATTCCAGACAGCACAGTGGCGCAGTGGGTAGTGCTGTCAACTCACAGACCATCGGGTGTGGGTTCAATTCCGTGTGGAGTTTATATGTTCCTCCCTTGTCTGCACGGGTTTCGTCCTATGACACAGAGTCAGGTGATTTGGAGATACTAAATTGCCTCTAGGTGTAAGTGTGTATGTCTGTGTGTCTGCCCTGTGTTGGACTGGCAGCCTGTCCAAGGTGTTTCCTACTTACTGCCCAGTGAGAACTGGGATAGGCTCCAGCACACCCCATGATCCAGGGAGATAAGCAGTTTAGAAGATGAATGAATGCATGAATATCTAGTTTCCACTAAAACCTAGATGGCTGGAAATATACTGTGTTGTGATTATACATTCATGATGAACGTGGTAAAGAAGCAATTCTTATTATTATTAGTCGTACTAGTAGAAGGGTATATAACTTAACAGAGGTTTTGAGATTAATTTTGCAGAAATGGTTTGGGCTTACTAGATCACTGATTTTTAGTCTTTAGCAATATAGCAATAACAAAACTAGCCTTGTAGATCCAGTTCTAACTAAGAAATCCAAATTCAGACTCCAAAATGTCCTAGCTGAGAAACTGAGCAATGGCTAAATGGCAAATTTATATTTATATGCAAAAAGTGTATCTGCAATCGTAAGATATTGACATCTTTTGTGCATATACAGTGCAAGATGTGCTAAATATGTTAATCAACCATATTTTTAAATTAATACATTTAAATATTTATCTACAATATAAAGTATATTTACCTTTACAGTTTTATTTCAACTAATACATTTTAATTACAGCTTATTACAAATACTGTAACGGTTCAGGAAAAAACTATATCACTGTAATCTTGTGGTCCAGATGATTGTGAGTACAGAGTTGCATTTTGTTTACTTTTATTTACTTTTAATATTCTGCAGTGCGTTACTGTAACAGTGGTGTAAGTAGCAGGCAGTAACTTACTGTAACTTATTGTAATAAGAACAGAATTAGAACTATCTCTGTACACATGCATACACACATATACACACAGACTAAATTCTTGTGTAACATTTTTGTCTTTAAAACGTTTGAGTACATTTGTCTGCCAGTCTGTATTTTTATGGCTGGTGAAAGAGTTCAGCAGTGACATGCAAACAGACAAGACAGCCCAAAGCAAACAGTCATTAATTGGGTGCCTGACACACCGGCCTCCGTCTCTGTTTATGGAAGCACCCCTGTGATAGCACCATGCAGCTTCTGTAAAGAGGCGGAGTATTGTCTGCAGAAAAGCTCCCATACGCCCTCACACTTTATCAATCTTTACCAGGTTCCTCCACCATGCTGTGAGGAGCATTAGAGCATGATGTGAAGCTAATGATAAGACCCAAATGGACTGCATGCTGAGAATGAGACTAATGGTTATGGCTTCTTATAGTATCAGATTCTCACGCACAGGGCTGGACTGGGACAAAAAATCGGCCCTGGCATTTTTGGCTTAGACCGGCCCGTCATAATTAGCAGAGCACAGCCGACCAGTAATTTATGTATGTGTTCCGCGAAAGAATGTATTTTACTATTATCATATAATAATTATCAAATAATAACAGCATCACATTAAAAAATAACTTTTACCCTTATTAGAAATTTACAGTGAGTCATTACTTTTGAAGTCTATCAAATAATCATTGTGGAAAGCAAATAAGTAAATTTACACATACTGTAGTCCTAGAACTTTTGTCCACTCATATGTATTTACTGAATTTCCCTGTTATAGCAGCTCAACTCTAATTCTTCAGGCTAAAAGGTGCTCCCTCCTTTAAAAAGCTATAACATGCATTTGGATCAGGCTAAAAACAGACAGGGCTGCTTTGTGAACTCATGCAACACATCAGCATTTAACACTGTCTAACTGTGGGCATACCTTTTGCTAATAATACTTTTATACACTTATTTTAGTAAAACTTAAATTGTAAAGATTTTACTTCATTTAGCAGTTTTTAGATCTGTTATTTCACTTGTTTTTAAAACATGTTGAACCGCAGCATAGAGGCTACAAATTCAAACTACTATGCAGCCTTTCAACACACCTTTAACCTAAATATCTAAAACGCTATGATGTAGCCTAAAATGGACACTTGCTGCTCATCAAGCATTTCTCAGCCTTAACCGTTTACTATGTTATTAAAAGAAGGTGTCATACGTGGCTGCCAGAATTTGGAAGGTATGCAAATACCAATAAATACTGATACTAATCAATTTCCGTTACTCATCATTCTCATGTAATAGAGCTAACGTTACCTCCATCACCTCAGAGTCCCTGTGTTATCCTAACATTACTACCTTTTACGTACTACACTTTCCCACTCAGTCTGTCTCTCGGGTTCCCTTTCAAAAGCCTGCGTCTCTGGCTGCTCCTCTCTGCCTGCCCGCTTCTGCTGTCTTCAACTACAACCTGCTGTTGCTGGAGCACTGCTGTCACAGAGGAAGTGGAGGCTACAGCAGCATCTACAGTGATACTCTTCAATCTCTTTGCATGTTATACACACATATGCACATAATTGCACATGTATGTATATGTAAGTACTATGTTACATTTGTCTTATGTAAGTAGTACACTGCAAACTTTCTCTGAGAGAAATAAAACAACAACATTAGAAAAGATAAAAAACATAACCCTAATCTTACCATCTTATTAAGCTTTTAGTGCTTTAAGCTTGTTGTCCCCACAAGAAAGAAAGGTCTACACAATGTAGCATTAACCTTGTTCACTAACATATAAACATACATGTAACAAAACATGTTAAGATAGATTTGTTCAATTCCATCATCAGCACCAAATTTAATATATAGTTAAGTATTGGCTGGCCAAACCAGGTATCAGATGATAACTATTATCAATACTAGTATTTGGAAATGATTAAAGAAACACATTTTCTGATCCAATAAACACTTACATAGCAGATAACTCTCAATTTCCAGGAGTCTGCACAGTTCTGTATGTGAATGCCTTAATATAATGTGTCTTGAATGTGTTACATCCATGTAGGTACATATAAATTAATAGTTATTTAATATATGCAACATATCAGCACTGTCTAAAGAAAAACATATATATAATTTTTTAAAACATTTTTACTGTATGTTTTGAGCGAGGTACTTGTCCTATACATTGCGTGAAAATTTCATGATCATTGGACCGACAGAAGTGCTCCAAAATTGCCTGGAATAAAATTAGCATGTTTTTTGCCCTCTCCTGTAGACCTACCAGTTTAGTTTTTCTTTGGACAGGTACAATATGAAAGTACTTGTATGTTATAAAAGTTTTCTAAGGCTAAAATTAATCCTACAATACAAAAAACAGTACTGCTTAAGTACTGAACAGGTTAAATGAAACACCAAATGCTATCATTGCTGCAATTCCAGTACATTTGTTTAAATATAACTTTGACATAAAAATAACATGCTGTAACAAAAAAAGGCAAAGTAACAAAAACATAGTTCCAAGGAATGCTGGGAAGCTCCGCCTCTGTCACTATAATATTTAACAAAAGCCTATTCAAGACTGCTTTAATGGAAAATAACAGACAATTAGTGTAAAACCTGATATTTCACTTCTCTCTTTTAGAATGCACCCAGTAAACAAGTTCGTTCAGAGTGGTTGATGTGAAGTGGTGCACTGTAGAGAAACTCTGAATTCTTTACATCTTAATTTGAATTTGTGCAGAAATTTTGAAAAGTCGGTGGAATTCCCCTTCACAGAATCTATAAGATTGCTGCAGTGTTTCCGCTGTACATTAGATGGTATAACCTTGTACTGAGCAACCAAAAGGAGAAAGCCTTATCCATGTATCTCTGGTAAAAATGATCTCTAAAGTATTTTAATGGAGTATTTGTGTGTGATAGGCCTGTTTTCCCTCCTGTAAATGCACAAACACACACGCGAGTACCAGGATGACAGGAACAAGATCAAAAACATACACTGCTGGCTCATTCTTCGGCTGTCACACTCTCACCTCAGAAGTGTAATGAAGACTCCGTGACCAAACAGTTTGACAAGCGTTTGGAAGGGCGTCTGAGCACTAGTGGGCTTGTTGGTGTGTGGGTGTGAGAGGAAGGGAGTGTGTCTCTGATCTGAAAGACTTCTGAATCCACTGTGACGATTTTCATTCCAGTTTGGCAAACGCAACTTTAAAAAACACGCATTCGCTCTTCTGCACCACTTACAGAGAATGCTGGTACAGTGGCAAACAATGGCTGATGATGAACAGCAAGTTAGAGCTCTGCTTTCACGTCATCTGCTTCGCATTTCTGACCAGCTGAACTTGTCCAGGATTCATTTTATGCCTGTTTTCGGTGCACATTTAAAGCAATGGAGACTTTCATGAATCTAACAAACACACACTGTCATATGCACTGTCTGTCAAAAGTTTGGAGACACATACAGTAATGTCCTTGCAGACTCATAGTGTTGAGTTGTCTTCACCTTTGGATATATTTTCAGATCTAAAGTAAGAGTAAGTAAGATTTTCTCCTCTGTCTCAGAGATGAAAGCTTTAAGTGCTGTTCTTCCGATGGGCACAGTTTACTAGGTCTTCCAGGTGGTTGCTAGTAGTGTTTTTTTCTGTATCCTGTAATCATTTTTAGATTCTCCTAAATCGTTCATTCATTTTCTTTTGACTTTACCCCAGACTACTGAATTAGTCTGTTTAGAAATATGAAATATAATAATAAATAAAAAGAGAAATTTGTGACTTGTACATGGTTTGATAACATATGCCTTTGAATCTCTTTAGTTTTTAAAGAAACACTGGAAAAGCGACTGTCTACAAACCTGCAACGTAGCTGTTGTATATTAACAAAACTGTGTCAGCGCAGAGTAAGACACAGGAAACTTCTTCAAGGCTAATGCTCTTTTACTGAACAGAAGCAAGGGAGGACCATCAGCCCTCTGAAATGGCTGGGAAAGCATGCAGGTCACTTCTGACCACACATTGTTGCTGCAAGGTGGACAGTTAACCCATACAAACTACCCACAATCCAGCCGCAATGACATAAACAATACATACACACATCACAGACTTACAACAACTTATCAGAAATTAAAATCTCGACTATCACCAGTGTACTTTGCATAGCCAGGTTACTTGGGACTCCCACGGTAGCTTGAGGCAGCAGCAAAATGCTTAAATATATAAATTCAGGAAAATTCCCCAAACTTAACATGGGCTGAGCAGAGGGTCGGTGCAGCTCAGGGCAGCAGCAGCAAGATGCCAAGAGGCTCAGCAGGGCAGCTGCTGTCTGTTTCATCCAAAGAAGTCAAAGGCCAGCACAGGCACAACAGGAGACCTCCGGTTGCTGAGTGATGTGTAGTAAGTGCGTTTGGTTACACAGCCATACGGGATGGTTCCCCTCCAGTCAATCCATCAGTACTCTCACTCTCACTACAAGGCTGACCCATGTATGAGTGCACTGAAAAAAAAGGACAGAAAACACAGCAAGAACCGCTTTCGAGAACCTTTCAGTGCTGTTAAAGAAGCTTTTTTGCTAATAAGAATAAGAATGTTTTTTTTAATGTTTATTAATTAATATGTATATAATTATATATTATATATTATAATTAATCCTCTATATAATGAAGGTTTAAAGTAATATATTTAGAAAGTAATAATCAGTCACATCATTTGAAAGACTTTTCACTGTCCATGGCTTTAAACAAGGGAGTTTTGCTTGAAACAATTCTTAAAAACTAGAAATTAGTGGGGAAACATTGTTCAGTTTATTTCTTTTATAGAGTTATTAATTTGGCTAGTCCATTGTTTTCTTCTCACTGTTGAGCTCTATAATAATTAATGAGAAAATTAAAAACACTGAGGGAAACTTATGCACAAAGGTTTGCAGAAGTGTACATATGACTTAACATAAAACGTTGACGCTTTCACCTCAGTAATACTAATCATGCCCTGTTTAGTCAGGCTGGAGAGGAAGACAATATTCTTATGAAATTTGGCTAGCTGCTGTGGGAAACTGACCATTCCATTAACTCCTTTAGGTACTGTTTACATTCTGAATGCCATTGAGAATCATGTCTTTGTTTGAAAACTGTTGGTTCATTACTTTGTCAGTCATCTACCCAACAAATAAACTCAGTAGCACAAAGGGGCCAGACAGAGGAGTTAACTCACATGTATAATGTGAATGTTGGCTGATTAAGCCTGGTGAGGCAGTCTAGCCACATTCATTCAGGCTTGTCAGTCATGTCTGTGGCATGTTAAGACATTTGTCTTTTGTAGTAAGTTCAGCAAAGTAAAATAACACACCTTTCATTGACCATCAATTGTCTGCTAAACCCTCAAAAAACAAGTCCCTAGACTAAAAGCTGACATAACTATAGTTTGTATCATGTCAGCTTTTAATGTTTTCAGTTTTAAATGTAAGAACTTGAGGCTCAGCCTTTCGCAGCATCAACTATCTCTGTTAGATCAGGTCCATTTTAGGTCCACGTGTCCCTTGGTCCACACCAACGACAGCAGCAGTGATGTTCCCCTCATTCAGCACTGCCAAAACTCACTATAGCAAACAGTAGAGAGACATACAGAAACAAATACCAATGTACTGAATAAAAACTGGAATACTTATGAATACTTGTACATTAATACAAGTGAAATATGACCAGGCCTGGCCTGAAAACATTTGAATACGTAGAGTATTCAAATGTTTTCAGGCCAGGCCTGGTCATATTTCATTTCTTTTGTTAACATAACTATTCACTTTTTTTGTTATACACTATTTTGTATTATTATGATGGGTTGTATGAATCATAGTGTCCATACAGACAATATTTTAATGCAACATTGATTCAACATGTTTTCTTTTTTCTGTACACCTCATTTTCTTGTGACCGCTTTAGTTTAAGCCCAACAATGGACTAAATATTAGGCTGGGAACAAAAGTATTGTTCTATAAGTATTCTATAAGTCATACTAAGGAGCAGTATGCTTACTTGTTATTGTTGCATGTTTCTGAGCCATTTGCAGGACAGTGTGCAGTTTGTAACTCTCACTACTGCAGGAAATGGAAATATGCCAAGACCAGAAATGTGAGTATAAACTTCTCAAGAAAAAAACTGTTCTTCTTTAAACCTATGTCCTTGAATCCAACCAAATAAAGAATTGCCAGTTAAAGTTGCTACTATTTTTTACTCTTTTTAATTGGCTTGCATATTGTATTCTCTGCATATTACTAGATACATATGCCTTTGGTTGCCCAGATTAGCAAAGCTAGGAGGCTAACACTCGTATGATAAAAGACTTTTTATAATAAAAGACAAAAGGAGATTGCATAAACTGACAGATACAAAGTAAAGAATGTGTCTGTTAAGAGCATGACAGGTTTTTGTTTAAACTACAGCTGACATCAAAAACCAGCATAAAACTAAGCTAACTCTGCTGGCTTGTCACTAACATACCATCCAAGAATCATCATGCATTGATTAAGAAAGAAACTTGTTTTCTACATTAAGCATTGTGTAATAGTACCATACAATGTGAACAGGTCTGAAATTAGTGTATTACACATAGATTCACATTCATATTAGCATATACACACATGTTAGCAACCACCTGGAAAACCAGAGTAATCTAGCAACAATTCAGCAACCACATTGGTGTAGTAACATTTTAGCAACCCCTGTGATAAAACAGCAACATCTTAACAACCACCTAGAACAGGTTGTTTAAACTTATCCACAGTGTGGCCAATGTGGCCGCAGGTTTCCAGGACAAAGCAGTTGGTTTCCACTTGTCAATCACTTGATCTCAGCTATCAAAGAATTGAAAAAGAAAATACATTTTTTGTGGATCAATTTGGAAACCCAACATAGAATAACATCTGGGATACTACTGCAGTAGCCTAACAACATCTGAGCAACCACCTCAGGCGTCAATGCAACCAACAGTTTTATCAGGTCAGCTAATAAGTAGATTCACAAACTTGAGTCTTTTCTACTTTCTCCAGTCTGTCCACAGAACTGAATCCCTCAGTTCACACACAGCTCTGCCAAATGGTGCTTTCATAAGATTCCATTTCCTTAAGCAACCCGAACCGCTCGTGTTTTGGTGACCGCTATTATTGCATTTAACTTCTCATGCTGTTAGTTCGAGATAGGTGTGGATTTTTTCATGACACACTCGTTTGTTATGGGTCTCTCAATTCACCGGTGGCAAAGGGTGCCAGCGCCTCTGACCCAGCTAGCAATGTTTGGGTTTTGAGGCCTGCACAGCAGGAGCAAGGACAGAAACGCTGGCCTGAGTGGTTTTGCAGGGCTTGGTAGCAGGCTACCAAACTGATGTCTCCAGGCAGGCTACTCTGTAATGGGAAAGGCTCACGGGGGGGCTTTTACTGGCTGCCTGAAGGTTCAGCGGCCTCTGCGAAAGCAATCAGAGCCAGCATTGGCACAGGCCGGCCTGCTAAGAGGACGGCTGTAAATATGAAATTGATGGAGGAAACCCAAATCCGAATAGCACGCACACACGTGATGACAGATACACAACATATTCGACTTATTACTCAACATATTACAACATATTCACATGTTAATGTCTACACTTCATGTCGATCATATTATAGGATGTTTTTTGAGTAGTTACAACAGGTTTTGTAAAACTACATTCTCATATTCTCACAACTCCACACATAAAACAACTGCTGGCTGTTCTCCAAACAGCACAGATTCAAATACGGTAATCAGATCAATGTGTTCTCTTCCTAAAAGTATGTGCCCCAGCAATGTGAGACATATACAGTCATATGTGTGAAACAAAAAATTGAACAAATAACATGTTTTGTTGATTTTCCAAGTGAACAAAAGCTACCACATTCTCTACAGTTCTTTATGGTCTTTTTCTTTTACTTTTTTATTTTGAACTCCTTTCAGACACTCCAGATTTTTTCACTTATTTTGCTTTGATATTACCCTGGATTATTGGACTATTGTTATTAGATGTAGTCGGTTCAGAAATATGAAGAATAAATAGGAACCAATGATGATGAAAAAAACATGTGCCATACTTTTCCCACTGACCACATTTATTCTCTGTACTTATTTTCACTTAGAAAATCAACAGTAAATGTTCAAATGTCTGGATCCAAGCCTCTACTGAGTTGGCCAAGGCTCTTGTTCTTAGTTGTTTGAGTAGATCTGAGACCAATAAATCCACACAATTGTCATTCTACTGCTTTCTCTGTGAAGATAAGGAGAAAATGAAATGGCTATAGCCAGTTATAGAAATAGCAAATGTAAACAATAGCTAGCTAACTCAGGTAGCCCCACCGGTAAAAGCCAGACTGGTTCTCTATTTATACACTTCACATAGGCTAGGCTGACCAGACATTCCCATTTTCCAGAGACAGTCCCTGTTTTTGTCTCCCAAAATGTTTAATTTTTTAACTGTGAATTAAAAACACAAAATTAAAAACAGAAAGTCCTGAAAAAGACCTGCAGCAAAGCAGATGGGTAAACATCTTGTGTTTGTTTTGGTCACCACCAGGTGTGGTAAATTATGGTTAATCCCTGCCTCATCCCTGTTTAATCTGCAAGACTTTATTTCTAAAAAACTTAAAGTGCTAATTCTTATAATATCTGTGGGTTGTATTTTAATCTGGCCACTTATATCATAGGCTATGGGTTTTATAGGATTTGGTTGTCAGGCTTGTGGGTCAGACAAGGGCTGACAAAGACAGTTAGCTAGATGAGGTTAGATACCTTTGCCTTAGCTGGGCAGCACAGACAAGGGCTATCAACTGAAATGTGAACATGTTGATGCATGGCAAGAAACACTCTATAAAACCCACCATCAAAAGGGCTAGTTTGGCTCTTACCAGCTAATGTTGTGCTGGCACCAAACTTAGCTTTACTTTATTTATTTAGGAACTGTAACTGAACTTATCACAAAAAATGACAATCAAATAGATTTTTGGATTAAGAGCTATTAAACCAACAAGGGACATAGCACTGCACCAGAATCTCATATTAACTGGACCGTCTTAACAAATGGATTGGAGTTGAAAGAATTTACACCAATTTTAAACTTCAATGGTGCCTTAATGAAGAAGAAAGCATCAAGAAAGGATTAAAAAATAAAGTCACCATCATTGCTGTGTAGTTTTGGAACTATAAGGAGAATATGAACCTGAAAAAGGCTAATACATCATACATGGCATCAGAGTTTATACCAACGATTATATATGTATTTCTCTGTGTGATGTAGCTAACTTCTAAATAAACTAAAGTCCATTGTAAAAAAATAAGCTAAATAAAATAAATAAGTAAAAATACTTCAAAATCACTGATATGTGTACTAGTGAAAAGACTAACCTGATCCCCTTGCTGACCCCTGTGCTCCTTTTCCACTTCAAAGCCCACAGGTATGTGAAAGCTAGAACACTTTCTCCACTCAGGGTGCAGAAAGCTAGTCTGTCTGAGGTCCTTGTGCTCTCTCATTCAGGCAGGAGGACAGAGCGTACAGGTGGAATCCCTCAAGCAAATATGTTCATATCACCTCAGTAACACCAATGAAATGTGTCTTTTTTCATACTAATTCTAATTTTTCATAATATAGTTCTGTTAGCAGTGCGTGCAGCTGAGACACTAAAAGACACCAAAACTCAATAATTAGAAGACGTGTCCACATACTTTTGTCCCTATAGTGTGGATTACAGTAATAGGTTATAAATACCTATGTGTTATTGCAATTTGATCCAAAGAAGATTGCATTTTATAAAATGGCAACTAACATAAAATTTGATGAAATACATTTTTTAGGGAATAATATACGTAATTATTAAAAACAAGTATTCTGTAAAGAAATGTAGTTCTTTTAGTGTATGGTATCAATTATTGACTGGGATGAACGAAGTGAAGAATAAGCGGTTGTTTATGAATGTATATTGCAGTCGTATCATGAACTTTTTGCTGTATAATAGTGAACATATGGCACAACATATGGCACACATAACACAACACTGTTTAATGTAAAAACTTTTACTTTGTAAGCACTTTTTAATCACAAAATTATCACTATAAGTCTTATATAGCATCAATCCAACAGCACTTCTCATCCCCTGGGGCTGAATCTCAATTGGCTTCCTACTCTTTAGTGCCCTACATAGAATTTACGCAGCCCAGCACTCCAAAATTTTGCTAACAATACCCAACAGGGATTCAGCCACATCCATACATTACAGAGGCGTTTGAGGTTCAGCCTGAAAGATACTGAATCATAAGTACTTCGATTTAGGCCTGTGATACTAATGATGGCGTTGTTTAGCTCTAGTTCGAGTTAAGAAAGGAAGTTGTCGGTTAAAGCGAAAATAGGCTGATCAGTACATTTCACACTCTATGTGGTCTGTGTAAGCAGTAGTAGTGTAAAAGTGTATTTTATAAACAACACAAGGATTCTTTGTGCGATACGGTGTTGTGAGATTTGAGGACTGGCAGTATACGGTTTATAATGTGCAATCCGATTTTGTTTTAGTAGATCTTAGGGATTGGAAATATCTTTAGAGCTGGCCTTTTTAAACAACTTGGCAAAATGGAGTGGAGTTGTTTAAATCACACTTAAACAGTTAAAAAAAAACAATCCCCCCACAATAATCAATTTGGAAATGTCTTTTAATTGCATACACTTATAGCATTATTTGCTGTCATCAGCCTTGGCTTGAGTGCGGCTAAGTGTAGGCAGAGACCTTTGCCACTGCAGTAATTACAGGCGTGATAACAGATACACTGTGCTTTTCCATTTAATAGCAACAGTAAAAGTCAAACAACAGCCGAATTAAGATACAGTCATAATGACTCCCCTTAGATTAAAGTCTCCCTGGAATACTCATTACCTTCGTCTTAGCACTTATCACTCAGCGCTTTTGTTAGCAAAATGGATATTAAATTACTGCCATTGAACCAGTGGCAGCCAAATCAAATGACTGCCTGGCTTTGGAGGCTGGAGGGGGGGAGGGGTGTTTTTCATCATAACTTAATAGTCTATTTTTACCCCTATTCACATTCAGTTTGGGCCTTATTGGATCCAGCTGGAGTTTAGTCATCCAACCATGAAGCCTTCAGAAGCAAGATAACAGATGAACCATGCCAGACAACGTGGCATCACCCCTGTCTGTGTGCATTACGATCACTGCGTCTGCGCATATGTGAGTGCATGCTCCAGTACACACCACTAAAGATTCATTCAGTTTTTTAATGCATAACTTCAGAATGGCTGTGTTTTTTCCACCGTGGTGTATTTGTTTGCATCTAGTTAAGCACGTATTCCTTCTATTGGCTGCACAACATTCTCTCTGCTGTTTATGTGCAATCAGGATCAAATGAAAGAGATGGCCATAGAAAGGCCTGGCTCTGAAACTCTGATTTGGGCCCACATTATTTCCACAGTATCTTCTCTCTTCCTCTCTGCTCAGACTCTTCCAGTGAGAAATGCCACTCTTATTTAAAAAATTATTAGATTATTAGTGTCTGGCACATTCCTGACACCCTGTTGAGCATCTACACATCATAAACTGAGGAAGCAGAAGAAATGTTTGCCTCCTTTGCTGATGACAGATTCTGTTGATATTACTGAGGCTGACGGCCATTGTTTGATAGACTTTCTCATCCCAGTTGAAGAGGCTCTTAGGCTACAACAATTAAAGATCTGTTTTTCTCACCAAATCTGATTTCTTCATAGACTGTTCACTATAACTTCAAATGTGGCCTGTGTTTGACATTTGTCTAAACACATGACACTCCTTAACTGACCCACATGTGCAAAAGAACAATGCTTCACATCCACATTGCAGGTCGGCTCCCAAAATTTGGAGTCGGATCTCTAGGCCTCAATCTCATTGAAGAAATCGAAGTATGCTGGGTACATGACCATTGTATAATCAGGCAGCTGCAGAAATCCGATTTAGATGCGCTGGACTGCTTGCTGACTGTCAGGTGGGGATGTAAAGCTGTTGATGACCTGCTCCGTTCTTCCTTGTTTCAGTAGTGCTGAGTGGTTTCCCTTGCTGTGGTGTTCAATAAAAGAGCACTAGTATAAAGAGCTATGTTTCCTGCATTTTGATCTACACCAACGTCAACTATTATATGCAGTTGTTGAGGTGTTTGTAATTTTCTGTAAAATCTGTATTTTCTTGCTTTATTTCTGCATTCTAACTTCAGTCTTAACTTTAAACCCTCTCCTAACTTAGCTAAGGACTACTAAGACCTTAGTCAGACCATGACTATTGTGTTGTTTATGTAATAGTGGCTTAGTTAGGCTGGCAGTCTTAGTCAGACCAGTACTGAATCGTGCACGGCAACGTAGTAACTGTTAGCTTTGCTGAGCTTTGTTTCTTCCCTCTTAGATCTGAAACTCCAGTAGTTGACATAAACAAAAGAACACACTGCCTCTCGTCCTCTGGATCCTTATTTGGTGGATGAGATGACCTGTACCAATTTTCCATTAGTGATGGCAAATTGCATTAAAGTGCCTCCTTTCACTTTGAGCCCCGCTGTTGCTGCCACTGGAAACAAAGAGACGTTTTCTTTCACCGTGAAATGGCTTCCATAGTCTGCTGGAGATGTGCTGCTGGCTCCAGTGTCTATCTCTGCTTCCAATTTCACCCTGCCTCACCACTCACACATACTCTCTCTCTCTCTCTCTCTCTCTCTCTCTCTCTCTCTCTCTCTCTCTCTCTCTCTCTCTCTCTCTCTCTCTCTCTCTCTCTCTCTCTCTCTCTCTCTCTCTCTCTCTCTCTCTCAGACAATCACACATGTTGTGTAATACCATTCTGGCATCCAGAGGGATCAAAGTGCAGGCCCGTTGCTATGGCAGTGCCACGTTTGAATAAACACAGGAGGCTCCTGCACTCTGGCACTCTGTCTCTTGACCCCTGACCTTTTGACCTTGTGGTCACTGACATGACCTCACCTTGTCCTCTTTGCTCTGGATTATAAACAAACAGCCAGCTAATGCCACTCTGGACGCGGTCCTGTTCCAGCTCTTTGGGTCTCTGTCATTCATGACGTGTGGTTTTAGGCTCAAAACTCTCTGAACTGCTGTTTGCAGCTGCTGGACTGATAAACAGTCGCCATCAGAGCTTCTCTATATACATTGGTTTCATTTATAGTGTTTTTGTT
The DNA here is from genome assembly GCA_021613375.1 of Megaleporinus macrocephalus. NCBI lineage: Eukaryota > Metazoa > Chordata > Actinopteri > Characiformes > Anostomidae > Megaleporinus > Megaleporinus macrocephalus. The sequence continues at coordinate 26,002,738 of CM038706.1, forward strand.
TGTTTGTTTTTTTGCAAGATGCATCAGATTTAGTCATGATCCAAATATACCATAACAAATGTGATCTTGTGCTAAAATCTGATCTACAGAGCCACATCTGGAACTGCTGGAACATACAGTCACTGTCAGGACAAAAGTTTGTAGTTCTTGTTGCTGTTCTGTTGACTAGATGTATATGTCAGCTGTACACACACTGTTATCTTTCAATCTCTTTGTTTATTTTTCTTTGATAGGATAGGAAAGGAATCTTTGTGCCACAGAAATGAGGTTATTTGTTAGACTTTCATTTTACAGGGTGGCGCTGTGGGCTTCTGTAGCAGGCTTCCAAGATCCTTGCAGCAAACAGTGGATGCAATCAACACAGAGCAGTCCTGCACAGCACTGACTTAACATGATTTTTGGAAAACATCTTTTGATTATTATACTTACAATTATTATTAATACTTTTAATAATTAATAATCTTTTTTGGAATTGAAAATATTGTATTGTTGTCACTTCGCAAATGTTTGCAAAGTTTGATAACCCTAGGCCATCATTTCCTATCGCTCCCATTCAAATGGGTTTGCAGAGACTGATCTGGGGTCAGGAGTCACACACAAACTTTCCTTAGATGTCTCCACTAAAAACCATCTGCCTGGGCCTGGCATGTAGCTTCTAAAAGGCCCATATGGCTTGAACATCTGGCTGCGTTAGGAGCTCTGTCTCTGTGATCGGTGGCCACCACTGAAGACTCATTAGAGAAAGACTCTCTCTCCCAGGAGCACCGGAGCCAAGGCCAGAAAACCACATGAACACCTCTCTCGCACGTAAAATATATACCAGACATGCCGCTCTGCATTAAAACAATGCGAGACTTCGTTCAGGTGGAACATGCGCACTCAGGGTAAAGAACACAGCTGCGTGAACGTGACACGATTGTGTTGGTATACATCTATATTTAGAGTTGCCCATTAGTGTAAACATTCTCAGAGCAAATGTTATCAGAGGGTGAAGCAATGGAACAGCAGGTAATGATTTATTATCTGCATAATGCAGGAGGAAGTGTTTAGACCTAATCCTCCATAATGGAATAATTGATTTGCTTGTTGCGGCTCAAGCTGTCTACTTAAACCGTGCTTCATTTGCACAACAATTTAACAAATAGTTTCCACACTTGGAAGACAGCGAAGTACTGACCGAGTTGTGGACGCCTCACCAGGTGGGTTATAACAAATGACCTCTAAAGCTCGAGCTGCCAACACAAAGACATTATGCTCTTTATGATAATGATTGCAATTTTGGTTCTGGCTGCTGCCTCTTGTCCAGGAAGATTTCCAACTCCATCAGAACAATAGGTCAGCACAAACGCACTGCTCTAGTTTGGGACAAACACTTAATATATAACAGATGATATTAGACCAAATGGTGCATTAATGAATGCTGTAATTTTTAAATTATTGGCATGAATTAAAGAGGCTCACTTTCATTACCGTCGATTTTACTGTTTAGGAAAAGAATGTGTTGTGGAGGGGAAAGGTATGACAGAATAAAAGAGTAATAGAGTGAAGGAATATGAGAGTGAGTGAGAGCAGAAGCAAGAGAGGGAGCCTGAAACAAAACAATATCAGATGCAGGTCCAATCAAAGGCAACACATCCTGTTTAGATGACTTGAGATGCGAGGTTAAGCAGCGAAGCATAACGTCTGCCTGAACACACAATTGTGCATATGCACACATGCACACACACACACACATTCACATACTTGTTTGTTTCTGTGAATTGTGGGGACCTTTCATAGACTTCCATTCGCTATACTCATTACTCTAACTTTACCCCTAACCCTAAACTTAACCTTACTCTATCATTAACCCTAACCTTAAACTTAACCTTACTCTACCATTAACCCTAACCTTAAACCTAACCTTACTCTAACCCTAACGCTAACCCTAAACTTAATCTTAGTCTTATCTTAACCCTAACCCTAAACTTAACCTTACTCTAACCTTAACCCTAACTTTAATCGTAATCCTAACCTTACTCTTACCCTAAACGTAACCTTACTCTTACCCTAAACTTAACCTTAACCTATAACTAACCCTAAACATAACCTTACCCTTACCCTAAACATAACCTTACTCTTACCCTAAACATAACCTTACCCTTTACCCTTCACTTAACCTTACTCTTACCCTAAACTTAACCTTACCCTTACCCTAAACGTAACCTTACTCTTACCCTAAACATTACCTTACCCTTTCCCCTTCACTTAACCTTACTCTTACCCTAAACTTAACCTTACCCTTACCCTAAACATAACCTTACCCTTTCCCCTTCACTTAACCTTACTCTTACCCTAAACTTAACCTTACCCTTACCCTAAACGTAACCTTACTCTTACCCTAAACTTAACCTTAACCTATAACTAACCCTAAACGTAACCTTACCCTTACCCTAAACATAACCTTACCCTTTCCCCTTCACTTAACCTTACTCTTACCCTAAACTTAACCTTACCCTTACCCTAAACGTAACCTTACTCTTACCCTAAACTTAACCTTACTCTTACCCTAAACTTAACCTTAACCTATAACTAACCCTAAACGTAACCATACCCTAACCCTAAACATAACCTTACCCTTACCCTAAACTTAACCTTACCCTAACCCTAAACATAACCTTGCCCTTAAACACAAGCTTACCCTAACCCTAAACATAACCTTACCCTTACCCTAAACTTAACCTTAACCTATAACTAACCATAAACGTAACCTTACCCTAACCCTAAACATAACCTTACCCCTACCCTAATCATACCCTAAACATATCCTTACCCTTTCCCCTACACTTAACCTTACTCTTACCCTAAACTTAACCTTACCCTTACCCTAAACGTAACCTTACTCTTACCCTAAACTTAACCTTAACCTATAACTAACCCTAAACGTAACCTTACCCTAACCCTAAACATAACCTTACCCTTACCCTAAACTTAACCTTACCCTAACCCTAAACATAACATTACCCTAACCCTAAACATAACCTTGCCCTTAAACACAAGCTTACCCTAACCCTAAACATAACCTTACCCTTACCCTAAACTTAACCTTAACCTATAACTAACCCTAAACATAACCTTACCCTAACCCTAAACATAACCTTACTCTTACCCTAAACTTAACCTTGACCTATAACTAACCCTAAACATAACCTTACCCTTACCCTAAACATAACCTTACCCTAACCCTAAACATAACCTTACCCTAACCCTAAACATAACCTTACCCTAACCCTAAACATAACCTTGCCCTTAAACACAAGCTTACCCTAACCCTAAACATAACCTTACCCTAAACTCAACCTTAACCTATACCTAACCTAACCCTAAACACAACCTTACCTTAACCCTAAACATAACCTTACCTTAAACCCTAATCGAACCCCAGACATAAACCTTTCCTAATCTAACCCTAAACATAACCTTAACCTAACACTAACCCAAAATTACCCCTAAACTTAACATTACCCTAACCCTAATTTAACCTATTTATTAATAAAATAAAGAATTATATTTTAGTGTCACTACCAAAACAATCAGAAAATTACAAAAACTTCCCCAAATGTCTCATTAACGTCTGTTTCAGTAGCAACATAAAAACACAGATTTGAACAGTTAAAAACCCATAAAACTAAAATAACATAAACAAATTATATAGTGCCTGAAAATGTGTTTCTATAGCAACAATTCATTTATTTCTTTCTTATGTCTCAGTATTTATTGATTACTGACATGCATCCATTAACAATATGCTATAAAAGGCTGTCTCAGAAAGCTACTAATACAGTTAATGACACGTATTACAACACACCATAGATTCTATGCCACCAATGTATGAACTTCTTTATGGTGGTTGAAGTATGATATGAGTAGGTAACACAATACATAGCATTGCTAACATAGCTAACTACAGAGCCTGTAGCCTAAACTGAGCAGAGCTGGAACTAGGAGTCTGTATGTTTTAAGAAGTAATTTTGGGTGATATAACATCATGTAGAGGGTTATGTACAGCTCTCTACACGAGTATGCAGATAGCAGGCTACCAGATTACAAGGACATGCAGTCTGCAGGGCCTGTGGTCTGAGTGGCTATTTGCTTTTTGTTGGTCTTTAGCCGGGCTTCACTGATGAGCCTCAGCGTGCTCCTTCTTAGTCCTCTGAAGATCATCATGGAAGAAGAAAATGAATTAGAAAGTTCAGGGTTGAGTGGAAGACAGAGTTTGTGTGGCTGGAGTATGAGTTTGTGAAGGTGTCAGTGAGTTAATCTTTTACACACTTTTAACACGAGGGCAGTTACAGTGTAATGACCTTCAGCACTCCCAAAATCAAGCAAGTCAAAGCCTGAAAAGAAGGATGGAAAGATAATAATCTGTGAAAAACGAGTATTTCTTTATATCATTTGCTAGTTTGACCGGTATTTTAACAAAAACCAACAACAAAAGGCAACACTTGGCTGTTTGGTGGTACTAAATCATGTACATTAAATTCTAAATGCAATGTATATACGATCATTTCTGTAATTCTAGAATTCTCACTTTATTGACTGGGTGGCCCAAGTGGCCAGTGAAATGGTTTGTATCTGTCCACCCCTGCTCACACACAGCATGACCATGTATTCCCGTCTTTGTGGTAAGTTTCCATTGTCTTCTCCGGCACAATATCTAAACAGTGCTGTGCTACGCCTAAACCAAAGCTCTGTTTCCAAACTTTAACCTCCGGAAACAACGGCCTCTTTTATTTTTTAAATAAAACCTGCATTATTCATCGCGGGGAGCAGCCAAAAGTCCCCACACCATCGAAATGTTCATATTTTCCATCATCCTTGGGACATCTGGTCTCAACAAAGAGCTAAACGTGACGCACGCAAAGGTGTGGGGGGACTCTACCTTGTCATTAAACTGCACCACTCTGCGTTTTCCTCAGTTTTGTCATGCAGCACTGTGTCTGCTGGCATTGACCTCAACACATTTTTCAGAACTATACACAGGAGGTAAAGTTTGAAGTATGCTTTAAAAAAACACACACTCACGTTTTCTCCTGCATTGTTTCATCAGCCCTCGTAAAAAAAGCACATAGAGTTCTCACAAGTGGTTCAGGAAGAGGACGTGAGAGCTTCAACCACAAAGGAACGCATGTTTTTACTCAGTATGAAATGGAATACTTACAGTATGTTTCATCACAGAAACGGTGAGTAAGCAATAATGAAAACACTGTAAAATCCCTACCAAAGGCCTTTAAACTGTTCCATGTATTTCTTTGAAGCACTAATCCATCATTTTAATCTGATATTAAAAATCCTTCTTACGTGAACGTCCTTCATTTGGTCCGTGCTTTAAGGTGCCAAACATCAACATCAACATGAAGCAATGAGGCGAAACATAATCAGCACTCACAGATGAAGAGAATAACGTTGATTGTTTTGTAACAATGGCGCGTGTCAAGGTCTGGGATAAATTACTTGATTAGTGAACGGTCGGTTCTCTCAAAACAAAGTGGTTCAAGGAGGGGCAGACCACAAACCGGTGACAGGGTGCAGGGCACTGGACTGGACCTGGACTTCACAGCAACAAAAGAAGGCAAAGGGTATTGATGGCATCAGGATGCACTGAGGAAAAAGACTGAAGCTCTGGGTGATGTTCTGCAGATCTAGGCATTCATGTGGACATCAGTCTGGCACGTGCAGCAAACTTAAACATCGGTGGCAGATCATAGCAATGATATTCCCTGATGACTTTCAGTCCAGTGATGTTTTGGGTCATTTGTATATAGTATATAGTGTAAGAGCATTATAGCGTCCTGTCACTGGCTAGTGTGAAGCTGTGTACACGTAGGTGGTGTGGCCACATACACAGGCAGATGCAACAAGAGACTTTAAGGCATGAAAGCATAAAGCTATATGTGATTACTGGACTATGTTGTGCTGTGAGGCTGTTTAGTGGTGCAGTGTTAATGGTTACTGTCAGGGAGAGTTGAAAAACTTTTTCCTGCCTTCTGTTTCCTGATGCAGAAAAATGTATAATCTGTACCTAACAACCATTTGTAAACAAGGGTTTTTGGCCAAAAATGCAAGAGCATCATGTTTGGCTCTTTGGAGATCAACATTCTGGTACATCCCTGTTCTTATCTGAACATCTGTAACAGCATGACATTTTGTTCTTGTCTTAGACCCAGTCTTAGACCCAGACTCGGGATCCTCAGAGAACGCCCATGCAGTGGAGTGGTGATCTCAATGCTGGCTTTAGTGACAGTCAGAATGGCACCTGGTTGGACATAAGTCCAAACTACACAACAGTCAATGTAGAGTTATGCAGTTCCAGCTCCATACTTGTATCTTCTTTGTTTTAGTTCAGTCTTTACTAGAATGTCTCAGTATTCTGAACTCTCTATGTTTATTGATGACTTGCCCGCTATCTCAGCCATTCAGTATCACTGGCAGTGGCCTTCACTGCTGCCATGTTCAATAAAAGAGCATGTGTTTAAAGTGCTATGTCTCCCATGTCCACTCTATCCCATGTCTTCTTACTCTGAGCCAAGGTCATAGTATTCTACACCATAAGTTATTCATGCATTACATAACTAAAGGCAAGACATTGTTAAATAGCCTGTAGATACTCCAGTTGCTCTACTGACTTTATGGTAACACTACAAAACGTGTAAATAAATATGTGTATTATTTTAAAAAATATATAATAACATTTAAACGAGGGACCTTTTTAAGCAGTAATTTTCAACCAGTGTTTTTCAGTAGTATTTAGATGGCGGGCCATATAACATTTGGTAGGTTTTTTACTCATTATACTGCACTCCACAGTGAAGTTACACAAATATTTGCAGCTCGTATAATTAGGGTCCATGTTTTTTCTTAAAAGTGTTGCAGGAACTTGTTTTATTATGTGCTCAGCTAACTAGTGACTAGTGTCGGCAAAACAGACTGTATCGTTAATAAAGGTGAACAAGCTAAATTAATTCACCCAAAAGATTTATTCAGAAAGAAGGAGCGGTTTGTCGACACATGACTGATACCCAACCTGGTACCAGACGCTCCCCGATATCTATCTCAGGGTCAGGGTGACCTGCTGGGATGGATCAATGCTGCCAGGTCAAAGAATTGGACTGGTGGGGATAGAGAGTCAGCAAAGAGAGAGAGAGAGAGAGAGAGAGAGAAAGAGAGAGAGAGAGAGAGAGAGCGAGAGAGAGAGAGAGAGAGAGAGAGAGAGAGAGAGAGGGAGGAATGAAAGTTAAGTGGTTAGGTGATAGCGTGCTGAGAGAGTGTGTGGGGGGCCCCCGTATGCAGACCAGATTTAGGGTCACTCCAGATCAATACACACGGCCACCCAATACTCCCTACTCTCTCTGTCCTTTCATTACTCTGACACAACCAACTCTCTCTCTCTCTCTCTCTCTCTCTCTCTCTTTTTTTCTTTCTCTCTACCTTTTATACCTCACTTGCTTTATCATTCTAAGTTTGCCTTTTTTTCTCTCTTTTTATACTTTTTGTCTCTCCCACCCTTTCCTTCTTTTACTGTCTTTCTCCCTTTCTTTCTCTTCTCAAATTTTCTTTCATTTTCTCTCTATCTGTTCACTCTTCTCGTTCCTTCTCTTTCTATCTGTCTTATTTTCTTATTCCCATCTTGTGCTCATTATCTTGCTCTTTCCACACATTTCTTTATTTCTGTCTGTCTTTTTCTTTCTTTTTTCTTTTTATCTTTTCTCTCCATCTTTCTCTCATTCTTCGGCTTCCCATTCCTTTTATCTTATTTTTTACCTTCTTATTTTCTTTCTTTCTTTACTATATCCCTCTCTTTCTCTATTTCTTTTTGTCTTTTTTCTCTTTCTCCACTCTGTCATTTCTTTTTTCTTTCTTTCTTTCTTCTTTCTTTTTTTCTTTCTTTCTTTCTTTCTTTCTTTCTTTCTTTCTTTCTTTCTTTCTTTCTTTCTTTCTTTCTTTCCTCCTGTTTATACATGATCTCTCTTTATTTTTCTCCTGCTCTTATTCCTTCTTTACTTGTCTTTTTTTTCTGTTATTCTGTGTTCCTAACTCTTTCCCTCTGTACTTTCTCTTCTTATTCTCTTGTCTCTGTCTCTACTTTTTATTTCTCTTCCTCTCTTTAATTTACTTTATCTCATTTTCTATTTGTCTTAATCTCATTCTTTCTATTTCTTCACCTTCTCTCTCTCTTTCTCTCCAACTTGTAGCTTGCTCTGTGTTCAGCTTGTGGTCCTGCAGGGTTCAGGCACCCGAGTCTTTAATTACAGTCATTAAAAGTTCAAGGCATTATCAAACGCTCTACAGCTTTACAGCTCCATAAACACTCGCCGCTGTGGTATCCACCTGTGGCTCAAGCGAGAGTCATGTGAGTCTTCTCTCTGGATAGGAGGGCATGAGAGGGTATAGGAGGGTTTTGAAACACTCTTCTTAAAGTACAGGGTCTTTTAGCCTTAACTTTAAAAATATCCATCCGTTCTGTGTACTTGTGTTTGTGAGAGTGTCTTTGCTGGCGCACACTGCAGACCCCGACAGTTAAGCGGGGTTTTCACCGTCTGTAGAAGAAGCACAGGTGACAGTTTTATTCTCACTAACGGCCTCGTCCAGGTAATAGCAGCATTTCCACTCACTCCTCACAGGCAGTAACTTAACTGCTAGATTACTGCTAACAGCCTTCACTCTCCCGAGCAAGCACTTAGCTTAGCTTACCCAGGCCCTGTGAAAGCAGTGCTTTAGGAAGCGGAAGGATTTTTCAACACAGCGAGAGAGTGAATGTGGAAACTAAAGCATGCGATCGAGTGAATGCCTTTTTGCATGTGTGGGCGTGAGCGCATTAGCGGCGCTCGGTAATCAACGCTTAAGTGTGTAGGCTCAGCTTGTGGGCCTCTAGTTAAACTCCAGAGGGAGCGGAGAGGCTGATTACTCCTGTGGGGAGAAGCAGGGAGGCCACGAGCACACAGCAGCCCAGATCAAGCAGGCCGGAGACACCGGCTCCATCAACACCAGCCCACATCTGGAAACACCATCCTCCAGATGTGCTTCAGCTCCTTCTTTGCCTTCCTTACACCTCCTGGAAAGGAGGAGCTAATGAGCTCAACATTGTCCTCAGCAGAGGCGTTTCACGAGATAGGATCTGGTATAGCACGGCGTTTATTGTCATGGTAGTTTGCTGAAATTTCCTTTTGTGACCTGCTGAGCCTCTGATGCTCAGGGTCTGTCAACCAAGTGGAATTTAACGTAGATATAGCTAAGCTTTGAAAGTGTGTTGGGTTGTTTTAAGACACTTACAAGTACAAAACCCCATTTTCAAGCATGGTTTGACTAAAAGTGCCTGGTTGTGGTTTTTAATTGCATCAAATAAAATTGAATAAAAGAGCCACCAGCACTTTAGTACAACAGGAACTTTCTAGGTTTAGTGCCAAACATTAGTAAATATATCACCATATGTTTGAAAGTTTCCAGAGTTCTGTTCATCCAGCGTTTCTTCTGAAATGAAGGGGTTTTATTAGGAATTTTGCCTCCCTTTGCTGCAGTCACAGCCTGTACTATTCTGGGAAGACGCTGGAGCATTGCTGTGAGAATTTGATCATAGTCAGCCTTTACGAGCCTTTATGAGGTCAGCCACAGATGTTGAATGATTAGTTCTGAATCACAAACACCACACCAACTCATCCGTGGATGGCACTCCATCACACGTTTTCACAGCTTTAGTTGTCATAAAGCATTTGGCATGGCGGCTTCACGTTCATGTATATCATTCCATTGACAGTGCTTCTCTTAAGAAGGTGCACCTTGAATTAGCTATATTCACTGTTTAATAGAAGTGGATATAGGCTTTACAATAGGGGTGATAATTCGAGGTCACAATGCAATCATACGTAGTTAAAATTCTTTTAACTAACAATCCAATCATTTTCAATTCCTCAGAATTTGCCGTAATGCATTTCGGTTTAATACTGGGGTCTGCCGTCAATATGACATGATATTGTGCTTGTCTGAGTTAGTTCTGCTTAGATGAATATTCAGTAGCTGTTATTTAGCTTTTTGCTGCTAGGCCTCTTATTATTTTATGGTCATGTGCTGAGGTAAACTGTGGACCTAGCAGTAATCAGAGTAGCCTGCTAGCTGTCCGTCCAATACATTTTCTAAAACCAAACCAAATGTTTCCACACTCGTGATTCGTTACCAACGGGATTCTGTAAAACTTTCTTTGGCCGCTCTTGCTTGGATGACCAGTAGATTGCGGCTGCATTGTTAGGTACTGTTAATGGGGACACAAACATGCAAGCAAGGGTTTATTTGGCGGACTCCAACAAGCTTACAGGGCATGCTGCCACCTATAGTGGAGGAACGTACAGAGAGGAGTCATGTGGACGATGTTGGAATAGGCGTGAACAAAGCATGCGGGGATATCTATGTATCACATCAATGCCATCAGATTGTCTGTAATTTAGTCAATGCATTGACACAAACCAGTGGAAGTCCCTTTAACATAGTAAATATCACCACAGTCCACATAAAAACAAGGATCTCTAAAATGACAACTTTACTAGAAAGAGCCTTTACTTTTAATGCAATTTAATAATTACTTTAAAGTTACATGTAATTACATTTTTTCCAAGCTATTTTGAAGCATTTTCATTGGTCCATTAACCATGAAATTGTAGGTGTAGAAAAATAAGAATCAACAGCAACAGATATACATGTTCTTCTTTGGACAGCAACAATGTGCTACATGCAAGCTAACCCTACTGGGAATTTAATGTAGAACTAACTTCACCAAAACACCCCATAAAATACAGCAAGCTTCATAAAGTGTGTCAGTCAATGGTAACTGAAACTACATATGTGTTTAGAAGACCTCTTAGTTTTGTGGGAGTACATGAGACTTATATGATAAAGATGTGAAATTGTTACACATAAACAGATTACATTAACAGAATTTTACCTCCTATTTAACCTATTTAATGGTGGGGTGCCTCAGGGGTCCATCTTGAGGCAAATATTATTCTCCTTCTTTGTCCTTCTCTTGGGCTGCCTGGTACACAGTTCTAATCTTTATTGGTATTTATATATTGATGATACAGAGTATCTGTAAAACAATGTTTTGGCCACATACATTTCTAATGTAAGTAAATTAGCGTTCTGGGAATCTCCATGTTAATTCTGACCTCTGACTAAACTCCACAATGTATATCAGGGAGCATGTTAAGTCCTGCTTTTCACATTCAAGAACCATCACTAAGGAGAGAAAAGGCCTGTCATTTAAAGATAATGAAAAAGTGATTCACCCTTTTACATCATTATGCCTAGATTACTAATAGACACGAGATGCCAAGAAACAGAGAGAAGTTTGGCAGTAAAAGAACAGCAGGAAAAAAAATAATCAAGCCAGTAAATCCATTTCTGAGCTGTTGCCTCTCTATAATGGTGTAAAGACTCTCAGATCACTTAGCCTTTTGTTGTGCTTCCTCCAGAACTGTGGAACTTCATTTGACTGTTGGGCTCTGTGCATGTTTTTAAACAGCATCTACAGACCTAATTTTAGACTCTTTCCTTTGTAGTTTTTATAGTTGAATGTATTTCTTTATAAATTGTTTTAACTTTTTATTGTTCTGTTTTATGTGCTGGTTTATGAGACCTCTTATATTTTTGATTCTTTAGTTTTGTTTTAATTATTTCATTTATTTTCCTCTTTGTGGCTTTTGTCTGGGGGAAAAAAATCTACATACTGACTTTTTGCTAAAATGAACAATGAATCATTTCAGTGAACTGGGCAACCCTCAGCTTTTGGCATATACGTGAGCTAGCTGAGTGAAAAACCCTGCACTGTAAAATACTGACCAGGTCTTCTGGAGCCAGTGTACTTCCTGAATATGACACTTTTATCTTGGACTAACCGTTTTTTTATTAATCTGATAGCTGAGGAGGGAAAATGAAACCTTCGTTGGTCCTGGAGGAGAGTGGGAGGGGAGGGGGTGGAAGGGGGAAACCAACCACCTCGCTGCTAGGTAGTAAAACCGCCTTCCTCTTTTTGCAGGCCTGTAATTAAAGCCAAATGAGAATTTTGTGGATCCCCATTAGCTTTTTATTTCGGCCCACAAACAGAGACGGGGTTCTCCCTCTGCTGCTCTTTCAGTAACCCTGCTAGTCCTGCAGCTCTACGCTTTGCCTGTTAAAAACACTAAAGCACAACCTCCTTGTTCCTCAGTTCCTCAGAAAACTCTCTGCAGCAGGGGAGGAAGTTCTCCAACATTTAACCCGTATAAACCCTGAAACCAAAGCCCATAGACTCTAAACAAATTGAACCAAGGAGGTTGTTAAATATACAGTATGATTACAAACTGTATTTGTAGAAGAATTTTATGTTGTAGGTTATGAAGCCCATATATGTTGATTATGCTCTCTTGGACTAATTGTGAAATGGCTTCAGTCATTAAATATTTTGATTTTTAGTGATAAATCTGTGTAAGGTGTAATGCTCAGGTCATCTTTTTCACACTACTGCTGTATCTTCGCGTTGGGATGTATGGCCCTGGCTGTGCGATAATTTATTGGCTAGGGGCCGGAGGTGGGCCAACGCTGGGCAGCGGGGCTTGCTAATGTAATGCACATTCGTATGAAAAGCGACTGAAGCAGAACAAGATTTATAGGATTTCTAGGGCGCAAATCACCACTGTCCCCGATAATGGCTCCCCAAAAGCCCCCAACAGCCATTAGGGTCACGGTAATCTACACCGAGGCTGTGCTTAAATCTTAAATTTGCCCTGCCAGGACCAGTACGGCTCCAGAGTGGATGAAGTTCACTTTGCTCTGGATGTCCAACATTGCCAGTTATCCCTGTAGTAGCAAATGTAATTAAATAGTACCATAGCGTATGTATGGCTGTACTGAGACACAGTTTCACTGTATTAAATTTACATTCACAAGTAGAGCATTTAGAAGAGTGGCTTAGAGAACGGAGCACAAGTTAGCACAAATAAGTTACTGAGATGCCAGAAACAAGCAGTGAAAAATTTTAATAGAAATACATGCAGTACAGAAACAAGACATTTGGATTAGTGTTCGTCATCGTCATCAGTTGTTTATATAAGACAGTAAGACTGTGGAAGAGCCTCAATGCTTATCTTTCATGCATCTTAAAGAACAAAGAGATGTACTTGTACATTACGTCCATGTGATGATACTGATTGATTGCAACAGCTGACAACAAGCTATGTTTAAGCTCAATTTAATTAAAAAAAACTGTTGAAGATGAGAAAGGCAACCCTGCTAAAGCCAGTTTAGCCAAGGGAGGTGCTATAACGAGGGGGTTTAATTCAGTCTCACGAGTCAAATTCAGTCTCACTTTTTTTGTGTGTATTTAAATAAGGGCAAGAAGACAACCATGTAGACAGTGACTCCTGAGTTCTTCTTAGCACACAGTCATGGCACTGGTTGGTTCTTTATAGATGGTTTGTAAGTTTACGCAGCCTTCAGTATGTTAGTTCATAGTTAAATGTAGCATGTCATTACGTCAGATGGTTAACTCGCTCTGGGGCCCACCCAGTCCTTAAGATGACCCTGGAGACACAGGTCCATTTTTGGCTTTAAAGGCGAGGATCAGGGTTTCAAATCTGATGTGGGCAGCTAGAAGAAACCAGTGAAGGGAACACAGCAGTGGAGTGACATGAGGGGACTGAAGACAATAATGCTGCTGGACTCTGGACCTGTTACAAGGGTCTGATGGTCCACTTAGGAAGACCAGCCAGGAAGTGAGTCACAGTAGTCATGTTCTGAGAAGATAAGAGATTGAATAGGTACCCAAGAGGCACCTTAAAGATAAAGGGTCAAATCCTTCAGATGTTGCAGAGGAGAAGCCTGCATGACAAGTGAGCTTGAGACAGAACAACCAAGGTGTTACTGAATAACGTTGCAGTTCATGCCAATAACAAGAGCGTGGCGTAAGTTGGTATTAATTATTTTTTGTTTTAATTAGCAGAGAAATTCTGTTAATAATGTGTTTCTTAAACTGCCTTTACAAAATCTAAGAAATAATGTACTATGTAATTAATGTGTGTTTACACGATTGAAATTTGAATAATATTATAAAAATGTGCAGTAGCTTTTATTTTGGGTCACAGATTAACCCACATTTAATGTAACCCAGAACAGCTGATGCACTGAAGTGCTGTTATAGTTAACACTTTTCAGTGGACGTTAGTATGCACCATGATTGTGTGTGTAGGTGTGTCTTCAGCAAAGTGTGTGTGTGAGTGTGTGTGTGTGTAATTTTGGCCCTGTATAAACACAACATCTCGGTTCAGTGCAGTTTGTTCAAGCTTCTTCTACACCACACTGCCAAAAGCTGTAATAAGCACAGGCGTATTAAACGTGGTGAGGGGAACACACTCCGAAGGGTGTTACACACAGCCTGGAGCAATTCAGCAAGACATGAGATGCCAAGAAACAGACAGAGGTTTGGCAGTGAAGGAACAGCAGGACAAAATAAAAGCTAAGAGATACATACAGCACTGCACAAAAGTCAAATACAATTCCTCATTTTAAATCACAGCCAGCATTCATTTTTCAGAAGATTATAAAGAAGATTAGATAAAATTATCCACTAATAAGGAGAAAGTAACAAAGGAGTTTGTTACAAAAAAAATGGAAATATAATTGAAAGATACAGAGAAAATGGGCCACCTAACAACAGCACAAGACCTAGTAGACCACCAAAACGGTTCCCATCAGGTAAACAGCACTTAAATACTTCCAAAAAAAAATAAAAACTTCCACATCCACGGGTGTTTCTGTTCATCCTTCCACTGTGAGAAGACAGCTGGATGCTATGAGTCTGGAAGGATGTGGAACTGTCAAGAAGCACTTACTGAGAAACAAACAAGAAGGACATTTACAAACCAAACAAAGGAGCTGCTGTTGTTCTCAGAACAATGGCCTGTCCAGCCCAGAGTACAAACCTCACTGAACCTGTTTGAGTTCACCTTCTTTGAAGGCGTGGCAGCAGATTTCTTTGAAAATCTGAAGTCTCCTCAAAACAATCGAATCTACTCCAACAGTACAAGATGTACACACATAATACTGAACATTTCAGATTATATTTAGTTGTTAAGGCTTCTGTGTAATTTTGGGTTGTTGTGAAAGATGACATGACTGGATATGTTTTGATTTTCTTGTTAATGTTGGTGGCACTATGGATATACAGCTAAGCTGTAATGAGGTAAATAGACATAGCAATGCATGTAGCCAGTAAAGGTTGCACAAATTAGTCGCTGATGCTTAAGCTTGATGCCAACAAGTCGCTGATCATGTAATTATGACACTAATAACATGGTGCGGAGGTGAGGAGCCTAGTGATTTTGGGGTCTCTGGTTTTTGGAAGGCTAAGGATTTGAAAAGGAACATTCTCTGTTCTATGCTAGACTTTGATCCAGGATTTCTCTGCGGATCTACATTCTCCAAAGATCAGATGAATGCTGTTATCTCCAGCTCATATGTGATTGAAGAGGGGGCATAACGGCCTCAATTACTCAATTACTCTTAATTACTCTTATTTTTGCTGAATTTCTGTGCTGTAAATTTCTCTGGTTCTCTCGACGAGCATCACAGTCATACGCATGTTTGCAAGATTTCTGTGTCTATATCTCTAATTCCCTGAAGATGTCCTGTGAGGATTTGCTGGAAAGGGCACATTATGCACTACTGACCGGTGGTGTTTGGCTTCATTATGGATTTTTGAAGCCACTTACATTCACTACTGTGGTTTTATTCATGACATCATCAGTAATTGTTCAACATTAACTCAACTTTATTCACACGACTGTCATTAATGCTCATTGTAGACTGTCAGTAGTGAAGATCTATATTTGCAGGTGAACAGCTGGGTACTCTGTTCTTGATCTGTTCTGTGTGGCTCCTGTGTATGAGCGCATGTGTTGATCCTGGTCAGTCTCTGCTCCTGCGTGCTGCTCCCTGTCCCCAACAGCCACTTTCTCTCCACAGTGTGGACAGGTCAGACTGTATAATTAATCCTCTGCTGCACTATAAAAACAATCTTATTACACAGCTGAATGTTTGCCCTACAGGACGAAAGCTAAAGGAAAAAGTGTTCTAATTTATGGGCTAATTAGGTTCATAACCTCAGGCTTTTTGAAAATACACTACCTTAAATAATCACACACACACATGCACTCGTCTCACTATACTTGTGAGGACCTCTATTGACTTTGGTGTTATTGTAGCCAAGTAATAAGCATTTGTGTCAGTTGAGATAATGACCTGGGTTTGCTTCCCTGGCTGGACAACAGGGGTCCTTCCAGAGTGGAGTTATGTGTGCATGTTCTGCAAAGACATGCGGTCAGGCCTAAATGCTAAACTGCTTCTAGGTATGAATGTCTTTGTGTCTGCCCAGTGATGGACTGGTGACCCATCCAGGGAGTTTCCTGTCTTCTGCCAGTAAGTGCTGGGATAGGTTCCAGGCGGTGAAGGTGTGAAGGAGTAAAGAGACAACAGGGTTGTCTTATCCTATATGCAGAAAATGATTGTTTTATTGTGGTTACTGTAGTGTTAGTAATACATATTTTACCTGATCAAAGCATTACTGACGTTAATAAATCAAAGTAATACAATTAATAAATGTATTGTTTTATTTTTGCATATACACTAATCAGAAATAGAATTAAAATTAGAAATTATTTGCCACTTATGTGGAATTTGACGTCTGCATTTAACCCATCCATGCACCCACATACACAAACTAGTGAACATACACACTAGGGGCAGTAAGCACATGTGCCCAGAGCAGTGGGAGCCCTATCCACAGCACCCGGAGAGCAGTTGGGGATAAAGTGCCTTGCTCAAGAGCACATCAGTCGTGGCCTGTTGGTCCAGGGGATTGAGCCAGCGCCCTTCTGATCACAAGACCGAATCCCTAAATGTTTAGAAACCCGTGGTAAGAATGTGTGTGTGATTATTTCACTATGACAAATACACATGAAATTAGATTATTTGCGATGTACGAATGGTCACTTCTTTCACCATAACTATAGAAGCACTTCAGCTCATTCAGAGTGCCTCTGAAATGGAACCGGTAACAGTCGTATAAATCTTCCTATATTGTGATATACCTTTACTTAGAAGGTTTTAGAAGGTACTGCTATAAATACCATGCGCCTGTACTGAGGCGACAGTAGTCATGTGGATTACGAGAGTGCACTCTTAAATTGAATCATCGTTTCCCATATAAATAGGCAAAATTATATTATAGGGGCTATAAATCTTGAAGCCGACCGGGACCGTTGAATGAAAGCGTTTTCTATGAGACACAGCAAAGCGACTGCTGTTTTCAACATCCTCTCTCAGAGTCAGGTTACAATGGCCCTCTGTGGCCTTCCTCTGATACAGCACACATTCATATTTCATAAAGACATGCAGCCGAGCTGGGCAGTAAATTTAAGCAGGCTAACAAGCAGGGGAGTGAAAGGAGCGAATGACCGAGGCCCCAAAGAAAAGAGCTATGAGGAGAGGTGCTAGGTCAAATGGAATAAACGTGGTAGAAACTGGGCTGTAGGTGTTTTTTATGTATCATGCTGGTGCAAGGAAAGCTGGAGGTGTTCTAGCACAAATTAAAATATAGTAGCGCAGACAGAACAACTACAAAATAATAATAATAATAATAATAATACCACTTAACAGTATTTCTAACTAATAGTGGAACAATTTATATTTATAATTATGTGTGGACAAAACGCATGAGCATGAAAACAGTTTGAAACTAGACACTTACCGAGCAGTTCATTATCTACACCACACTGTCCATTATATCAGCTCCCTATTCACCGTATTTCGCCATACCCACATTCAAGCGTGTGTTTCTTCCGCCTTTGTGTTAGAACTTCTGGTCAGCTAACCAAAATGAATACAGTGACATGGGATGGGAGCAGAGAGGCAATAGAAATTTCAAATAGGACAACACTGTCTCATCCGAGGTTAATAACTCAGTGGGTGGATTATATAAAAAGGTGTCCTGCGGTTACCTACAGCGACGTTTTTAATTACTCTGCACTCTCGGAAGGTGTAGATGAAAAACTAATAAGTAGTGAAGCGTATCAGTACCTGCATAGTGGGAAGGTCGGGCGTGCACTCCTACACACAGACGGTGATTTTATATTTCTGAAGCCGGCTAAACCCAAGTCAAGCCAGCTGCCCGAGCCACTCTGCGTGGGTGTTAGTTACAGTCCGGTGGACACTGATCAGAAAACAGTTACTTAACTCGCAAACACCCGATGTGTCTGCTTCCTCTGAGCTTCATAAGCGAGACATTTCTCTGGATAAGGATGCTCTGGTGCTGGTTCTCCTCCACAGAATGGTAGGAACAGACATACGGAGGTTTCAGTGGATGTTTTAAATTTAGCGCCTTCAGCCACAGACGCAGTACTCTTCTTTAGAAGGTGGCTTTACAACACTCTGATCTTTATGTGCTGTGTTCGTAACAGTGTTGTTCAAGCCAAGTTTTCCTTTTCTTCCAATTACTGACTCCCTCTAACTGGACATATTATGCTAGTAATTTTATATGTTTATTGTTTTTGCTTGTAATTAGTTTCAACGTATTCACGGGCAAACTGGGAGTTCTAACACAAGTAAACAAAGATGGCCCCCCCAGTGTTGTCATGGAAAATAGCGTGAATAGGAGCACGTTGTAGTTCTACAATTACAAACTGTAGTCCATCTGTTTCTCTGTATACTTTGTTAACTTATTTTTCAATAATCAAGACCACAGGACCACCACAGAGAAGGTATTTTTTGGGTGGTGGGTCATTTTTGGCACTGCAGTGACACAGATGTGGTGGTGGTGTGTTACTGTGTGCTGCGCTGGTATGAGTGCATCAAAAATAGCAGTGCTGCTGGATTTTTCAAACACTGTGTCCAATAACTGTATTAGGCACTCCTACCTTGTTGGTCCACTGTGTAGGTGTAAAGTCAGAGATGATAGCTCATCTGTTTGTGTTGATCTGTTAGTTTGTGTTGGTCATCCTCGAATACTTCAACAGTGGTCACACGACGCTGCCTACAGGTGGATAGTTTTGGTTGGTGGACTATTCTCAGTCCAGCAGTGACACTGAGGTGTTTTAACACTCCAACAGCACTGTTGTATCTGATCCACTCACAATAGCACAACACACCAGCACCACGTCAGTGTCACTGCAGTGCTGAGAATGATCTTCCTAATAGTTCCTGCTCTGTGGTGTATACAATAAAGTATACAGAAAATCAGATGGACTACAGTCTGTAGATGTAGAACTACAAAATGCTCCTATATCGTAAACGGAGCTCATAAAATAGACAATGAGTGTAGATACAAGGAGGTCTTCCTAATACAGTGATTGGTAGGTGTGAGAATCAAACCAAAGACATCTTTCAAAGATTAATTTTAAGATAAAATCCCAAAACGTAGCTGGTTTTATACGTGACAAAACAGCCCCAAGCTGAAATCAGTGTTCTTTCCTGTGAGATATCTTTTAGTCGTTGCTGTAATGAAATGCTGGACTGACTACAGACTGACCTACAAGGTGTTGAATTTTGTCTCTGCGTTTAATGTAGTCATAAACTGGTTTTGAATTGTGTGAATGTGAAGTTGATTTTTTCTTTTGAAACAATGCCAAATGTGTGTGTCTATGTCTGTGTGTGTGTGTGTGTGTGTGTCTACGTGTGTACATGTATGTGCATGTGTTCTGTTTATGTTTTAAGTCTGAGCTGCTTCCGATCACAGTCTGTTTCCCAGGATCTGGACCCAGCCAGCACCGGCTGATCAAATAAACTAAGAGTGATGATGGAACTGTGGGTCCAGACCTTTCACATACACACACACACACACACACACACACACACACACACACACACACACACACACACACACACACACACACACACACACACATTTGTTTTAATGCCTTGCCAAGGCCTTGTCAGAGTATAGGGTCATATATACAGTAAAATTATCAAAAAGCCATTAAAATATATACAAAATTAAAGTAAGTGTGCATTTGCCAATAAAGACACTGCATAACATTATAATATGTACAATTCGCATAAACACAGCAAGAAGTATCAGTAATTGATGTTGTTGATAATTTGTTAGGACAATATAAATAAAAGAACACTAACTTTCGACCTCTCCACACTTTCATATTACTTACTTCTTGATGTTCTCCAACCATTATATAGATCTGTTAACTGTGTAAAGCAGGGGAACAAGATAATTCAGTCATGACAGTTAAATCTTGGTCATGACTTCATAAGACTTGGGGATGAGATAAAGGTTGTGGAAGTTAAGTCATGGTCACAGCCTAGAAGGATAATTTTTCATAATTGTTAAGTGGTGGTTACTATTTAGTATAGCTTGGGAACCAAAGGTTTTTTAACATGTAAAGCATGTCAATACACACTGCATTACAAAGTCAAAGCCGTTTTGAAGGGTTCTTTAGATTCCTCCCAAATTAAAAGCAAGTTTGTCCTGGAAATGTACAAAAACACCCACTCACTTACACACCAAACAATCATGGCCAGCCCACCACCTCACACCACTCCCCAATCCCCGCCAAAGCATCTGGAGGTTCTGCACACTGTCTACTCACAACAAATATGGCAAATCTGAGTGTAAATGAGCCGTATAAATGTGTGTATGTGTGTGTTGTGCAAAACGCAAATGAGCTTCATCCTTCATCCAGCTCTGCATGGAAAACAACTGCTTCACTTACTCCCTCTACCACTCGGCCTGACTCCTACTCTATCTCACCTCCAGCTTTTTTCCGTTGGCTTTTGAAGTTGGCGGCGCCATAAGCGGCTCTGCGCTGAGATATTGATGAGTGGAAGGAGAAAATGGGGGAAAGAGCGAAGGAGGGAGAGCCAGAGAGGAAGAGAGAGTCATTATCCATCCTGCCACATGAAAGCCCGCTGTTCTCTTCTGTCCAGCTCTGGGTGAGGATTTATGTACTATTTGTGTTTTTTGGGAAGAGTTAAGATTCCAGAGCGACCAAAACTAGACCCACAATCCACAACACACTCATGCACACAGGAACACAGTGACTCTCGCTGCTGTTCATAACCCGTAGCTCGCACTCTCCAGTCAGCCCTCGCCTGCAGTTATATGCACATGTGTGTGTGTGTGTTTATTCGTCTTTGTGCATGTCCATTCCTTTTTTAAATTCATTTCTTAACCAATTATAGCTAACAAAACAATAAAGAATGATTTTATAATGATGAAGAATGACTTTGCTGGTACTCAGAACATAAACACAACAAACACAAGGCTTCAGTTCCTGCCCTTTGGATTCTATGTGCTGGTGGAGACCCCTGGACTCTGAATACTGGTGTAGCACAAGCTTGTGTGCTCTCACCCCTTCTCTTCAGGCTCTACACCAATGATTGTGTCTCCAAGGTATCAGATGTGAAGATCCTGATGTTCGGCCTCATTGAAAGTCGAGCAGCTAGTCCCTTATGCATCAGCTACCACAGGCTGCTCAACACACATTACAGTAGAGATGATTGTGGTCAGGACAGCAGATCACAAATCATCTACAACAATAGGGTGAAGAAGCCCATTGGTGATCCTGAACATCACCTTTTCAAGCCAGTTGGTAGAAGGACCATCAAAACCAGCAGGGCCACACATGCCAATAGCTTTTATTTCCCAGAGCTACAGATACAAGGCTCATTAACCACACTGGACACCTTTACACTTGAGCTTTAAACTGAACCAACAACCTCCTTACTGTATTATAGTATATCTAAACCTACAGTAACCTGATGAGTATCCACGCAGCTGTACAGGTGGTGAACAATGCAAATGTTTATCATTCTGTAATATTGTGTATATAATAGTCTTTATA
This sequence comes from Megaleporinus macrocephalus, assembly GCA_021613375.1. Taxonomy (NCBI): domain Eukaryota; kingdom Metazoa; phylum Chordata; class Actinopteri; order Characiformes; family Anostomidae; genus Megaleporinus; species Megaleporinus macrocephalus. The sequence continues at coordinate 26,024,646 of CM038706.1, forward strand.
TGTCTACTCAGACCTGCAGGTATAGATATCTATATACGCACAAGTGTTCTAATACCTATTCAGTTAGTGTTTGTATTAGTCTTAGTTAAGTATTTTTTTTACTACTCTGTGTGATTGTCTGGTTTGTTCAGTATGTTTTAGTATGTGAGTGTTGTGCACTCACCAAGACAAATTCTATGTCTGTATAACTTATTTGCCTAAATAAAGTGATTCTGATTTAAGTAGGCCTGTAGTCAAGTTCCAGACCTAGACCCAATTTCAGTACTTCTTTAAACAAGCCCTTGGGCCCCTTTAACACATCACTGGAAGAAACCCACAAAAAGCAGAAAGGAAGGAACTGTGAGTGTATTATTCAAAAAGATATTTTCCTGAGCCTCAGGACATTTTCACACCTGAAGGCCAAACCAAGGTTTATGTTTTTGTATTACTGCATACATTTGATCTGGTTAGTTTAGGTTTCGGTTTGCAGTTTAGAGATCGTACTAAAGAATTTTGTAAGACACACACATCCTGTCATCATCTCTTTCATGGGCTGTATCTTCTTATACTTGACATTGATTCATTTGGAGATGGTGTGCATCTGAAAGTATTGCACACTTTCTGTGTATAGTTAGGGCTGCTATCATTGTAGCGCTATATAGTAGAGCCCTCATGTACCGTAGAGATGAACGTGCTCAGTAAATCTCCTTTCAAATTCTTTCATTTAAAAAAATGTATGAAAATGGTTTTATATACTGTATTTTCTTCCATCCTTTGTTCTGTTTTATCTGCTTTCTCTCATCCTCTTGGAAAATATAAGCATCAGAATTTGTATCCATTTTTTCAAGTTGAATTTAGATTTTTTTTATCAGACCTTGTAACAATGAAATATTTAGTCTCCTCCTATGTTCTACCATGGCTCACTTTTACTTCTCCTCCATTCTTTTTCTCCTTGATGAGTAATGACAGCCTTCTTCAACTTTCTGTAATTGGTCCAAAAGTTTTTTAATGCTGCAAACAGACTGATCCATGGTTTAGTAATCTGGATAAATACCACCAAATCGGTCAGTCCAAATTGGATTCTCTGATATGAGGTTTGAGGTGTTTTTGGTATATAGTATCTTTTGATATTTTGGTTTGTTTGGGTCTAAACATCTGGACCATGCAAACTTTCTTTGTCTGGCTATAAATTTGGTTGTGCTCTTCATGTGACAGAGGAGTAGTTTGCAACCTAAAGTCCAGCAAATTAAATGTTATGGTCCTAAAATATTAAGCTTTTTGAATTAATTTACTAATAAAGAGCTTTGCCTGCCTTGACTTTTGGGCTTTGCATCTCATTGTAATGATTTCTCAGCACATTCAACACTTCACTCATTCCCTCATCCTTCTGGTAAATCACTGAAGCTAAAAAAAAGTCAAGAAAAGGCCCTTAAGATGGTGCCAGGGATTGCCCCAAAGGAAATGATGAGGCCAAGTGGGTGAGGGCTTATAAAAACTGGTGCTGAAACAGTCACCACAATGACTTATCCAGACAGAGTCAAGATTAAGATGCAAAAAATCAAGTGACTACATAACTAGTCTTTCTTTACATTGTTTTGTGGTGTGTCCTGCAGGGGGTCAACACAAAATTCTGATGGATCCCAGAAAACAAACATATTATGACATTATGTCTCTCATTATGTACTCTGTTAGAGAAAAATTAACACTCCGATACAAATTCCAGGAAAAGTAATTCTTTGACTTGCTTCACCCACAAAGCGTTGAGCTTCTTTCTGATATTCCTCACAAACTAGATCTGCCTCAGCATTGGTCAGCCTCAGGATAGGACTCAGGATAGTAAATTGGTTTACGCAGCTGATATTTTATAGCCTAGCAACTGTAACTATGCCTAGGATACATCTAAAAACATTTTACATACTGCAGCAATTTCCTAAGGTGGAAAGTTGGAAAGGTGGAATTGTTACTAATTTCCCAAAATGAAGAGCCAAGAGGAGATGTGTGTGGAAGACATGGCTAGACAAGAGCATTTCCAAGTTATTAAACCAAACATTTTGCTGCCATTGAACGTTATAGTAGAGCTGCTATGGTGAATCTGTTAGCAGTCAGCCAACACTGGAGAAGCCAGCAAACATGGGACCTCCTAAATTCCAGGGGGTATTTTTTACACACTGTTTGGTGGAGTCATTTAAAAGTGAGCTAACCATCTACAGACCACTCTGAAAGACATAATTAAAGCTTATGACTTTCATTTCGCTTTACAACTTAAATGAAAATATATCATGACCAAATGTTGATTTTGAGGTCAGGTATTTGACACAAAAAGGACAAGAATGTAAAGATTATCTAATGGAAATGGAAATGTGGGATCTTGTTTCATGGATTACCAAAGGCAAGGACTCAATATGAATTTAACTAACATTTCATTTACAGCAGACAGTCCTATCAAGACAGACATAGCTCCAACGATGCCCAAGCAGGGAGCTGAAACTAAGCCATTACAGGCAATGCTAATCTAACTACTATAAACTACTATCTCTACTTAAGAGTTCCACAGAGCCTGGCATGAATTCCTGATTTTAAAATAACAAAACAATACTTAGTAACCATGTATTAAATGGTTAGAGACCAGAGACTACACATGACAGATGGCTGAAATCAAGATAAATTTACTATCAAGCCCAAGACAAGTAAAACCAAGAAACAAAAAAAGAAATTGGGGCCAGACTTGAGGACCACAGCTCTAGTGTTTAGGTGATAGTTATTGTTTTCTTACACTAAGTACAGATAAATTATTGTCTGTGGTAATCCACTGTATGACCCAGATGTTCCAGCCCAAGACTAAGCTGAAAAATAACAGAGTACTTCATCAACAACACAAATAAACTACGACAGACACGAGCTACATGAATCAAACACAGAGCGACAAAACAGAATGACAGCAGTGCTAACACATTTCTGATCATGTGTATGATTAGTGAGGTAATGAAGGTAAGATGGATATCATGGAGAAAAGACATTCGCTCTCCCTCATGTGACTGTTGTGTGTTCACATGTGTGTTTGTTCGTACATGTCTGTTTTTATGCGTGTGTGTGATTAATAGAGTGAGGTCTGAAAGCCAGTGCAGATGTATGACCCGCGTGGCTGTGATGTAATGTTTTCATCATGAAGTGCAGAGTTCTGCACTTCATTTCGAACACTCACTCTGAGGCGCTCCTGGATAAAGCTCCAGTCTGATATCTGCTCGTTGGCCTTTTAACATCTCATCGACCTCATTCTGCGATCTCCTTATTGTTCTGGAACCAGACTGTGGACTCATTTGCATACACTGCCCACCACAAGTTTTGAGAAATTGAACTTTCATACTGTGACATTTCACCTAACATGCAGGTGTGACCAGACGTCCCTGCACCATTTTAAACTGTTTCTTTTTCAGCAGTCCATATATGACGTATGACGTATGCTTGTAGCAGCCGTCTCTCCAGATCTGGAGCCCAGGGGTGTGTCTAGGCTCAGGCTACTGGATTATAGTTACGGGTCACTTTTTACAGCCAAAATATTTAATATATAAAATGTGGCCTCATGCAGCCACTTCACTTTTGTGATAACCGCTTATCTGCCTCATGCCTGCCTAAGCTGCCAGTGACTTTTAAGACCCCTTTTAACGTATTGTCTTAATTCTAAAACTAAATGAGCAACAGATCTTGTCCTCTGTTTTTATTCCACAAAACTGGTTTATTTGTTATAGTCAAATAATAGACAGGATCATAGATGACATGTACTTCTAGGTAACACATATTTATAAAGCTATATGCAAATATGTATGAATAGTGATTGCAAGAGACACAAGACATTTTATAAGGAGATCATAGTCTAGCTGTTGTGCAAATGTAAAAAATATCAACAGTATTTTGATGGATAGAGCTGGATCATGATATATACAGGATGGAGAGAATTACATTTATACTGAGAAACCAAACTGGTCTATTCCAGGGGTCACTAATAGGCGGTCTGGGTCCTGAACCAGATGTTGTCCAATGCGGACCCAAACCCATAATCTATTGATAAGGATTTAATTCTGACAGTGTTTATTTTAAGCGGCGGAACTTTTCTTGTCTTTACGGTATATGGGCTTTGTGTTGCAGTAAGATTATCGAAGGCGCTCCGCAGCCAATCAGATCTGTGCAGATTCTGAGAGCGGCACGCACAGTGCGAAGCACAAAGCGAGAAACAGAAGTTGGAGAATAAAGCGAGTCAGAGAAAAAATAATTTGATCTAAAAAAGAAAATTTGATGGCACTTTAAGATGCACTTTTTTTCTAAAGCATTCTTTTTTTTGTTTTTATGCAGCCCTTGTTTTTACCTAAAATGGGAAAAACATTTATTTAAAGTTTTATAAATAACTCATTTAGTTTAGCATTTAAACAGTAAAGATTGTTGAAATATACTAAACAGTTTTTGTAATATGTTTGTCTTTCAGTTGCTGGTGACATAATACGCTGATACTAGGCTACTTAAGTATACTGAATCATAACACAAGTTAGAAATGATGATGGTCCGGACCCCCATCTTTTTACTTAATGCTGATGCCACAGTATGTTTTAGGCCAAAACCTTATCAAAATTATAGGCATCAGGCAGCATATTCATAACTATTTAAAGCAATAGCTTTCTATAATTAGAAACGGCTCTTATAATTACCACTGTAAACAATTCTAACTCTGCAAGTGTCTCTAGAACAGAGTTTTCACGTCATACCACTCTGCATGGTGTTGAATACATTGTAGTCATTTAGTTCTGCAGAATTCTAGAGAAATAAAAAACCTATTTGCTGAACTTTGAGCTTACTTCTTTGTGTTCATCAAGACCCACTTCTACTGTCTAAATAACGAAATAAGTTGTAATTAAAAGCACATATTGAAACATTTTGGGTCCAAACGTGATTTAAACAGCTAAATGGACTGAGTGCTCATGAGTGCTGACATCAAGAAGTAACATGGCATTATTTTCAAAGTATAAATGTCCCATACACCGATCAGCCATAACATTAAAACTTCTTATCTTCTTATACCTCCACACACTATCCATCTTATCAACTCCATTTACAGCATAGGTGCACTTTGTAGTTACAGACCATAACACTTACAGAACATAATTTATCTGTTTCTCTGTATACTTAGTTACTCTGTTATTCAATAGTCAGGACCCCCAGAGAACCATTGTAGAGCAGGTATAATGTGGCTGGGTGATCATTCTCAGCACTGCAGTGATACTGAACTTGTCCTGGTGTGAGTGGATCAGACACAGTTTGTGTTGGTCACCCTCTTGTCTTTTATCAGTGGTCACAGAATGCTGCATTGTTGGCTGGAGACTGCTGGTGGACTATTCTCAGTCCAGCAGGGACACTGTTGTGACTATTCTTAGTCCAGCAGCATAGCTGTGTCTGTTCCACTCATACCAGCACAACACGCAACACACCACTATCTTGTTAGTGTCACTACAGTGCTGAGAATGATCCACCTCCCTAATAGTTCCTGCTCTGAGGTGGTCCTGTGGGGGTTCTGACCATTAAAGAACAGGGTAAAAGGGGATAAACAATCTATGCAGAGAAATAGAGGGACTACAGTCTGTAAGTGTAAAACTACTTGGTCCATTCATCATTAAATGTACACACAATGTACAGGATAACAGGAATTTTACAGGCATTCATTCATGTGATAGTTTAAAGCTGTTACTGTCAAATACAACAGGCTGACAAGTATATTGTAAAGCTAATGTATGACCTTTTGATGAGCAGTGTTGTTATACTATATCAACTATATCACTTTGAAGATATGTGTTGCATTTTCTTTCATTAGCATGTGTTGTCATTCATACCTTGATGTACTGATGCTAATGACTCTATTTTGGCCTTCAGAGCAGGTAGGGAATGATTAATGTACACTGAGTTCTATATAAATGTAAAACACATCTTTGACTGAGGTTGGATCACCTGGGGAGAGAGAGAGAGACTGAGTGCTTAATTAATGTGGTTTATGCTGTAATGGTTATAAATGAGAGGGAAAAAGCCTGAGGTTTGTGTTAAACTCTCCTGTAGGTATTAACCTGGATGGAGGGTGCTGCCCTTCACACACATATGCACTCCGACCCACCCAGAAGCGCCCACCTAGAGGTTGGCATGTGAGACTTCCTTGAGGTTTAGGGCGTACCATTTCTTCAGGCCGGTGTGAATCTCTTGGGCACGGTTGTGAAGCTGAGTGATGGCCTGCCAGGATTCTTTTTCCGTTAATACTCTCGTGTTCTCATTTCAGGTCTGTTTTTTGGCCGCCGTACCAAAAGTTCTCTTTTTCACTGCCTAAAAACAAATAATAGACCTACATGGAATAACACTAAAGCCTATTGAACTATGAAAAAGCTCACTTGAAAAATGAAAAATTGGGGCCACTTAAAATTTGAAGGCAACTTTTAAGTTTGATGAGGTACATAAACTGTACCATTCACCCCGCAGTGTGTACCAGCGCATATATGGAAACCAAACTGTTAAAAACAATCCATATGAATTCATTGTTTTTGTGACCCCACGAAAACCAACAGATTTATATTCCATCAGGCTAGTCGGCACTTTGACTCCATCAATTCATACTAAAGGTGTGTGTAGCTTTAGCCTACACTGTTTGTTGAATAAAGCAAAGTACAGAACAGATAATTTATATATACCCACACAAACGGCATGAGTGGACATCAGGAAAAGAAAAAAAATCAAATAGCAGTTCCGCTAACATTTAAAAGGATACAATTAACAATATGGTTTTAGTTGCATGTTGCTTCCTTTTACTTATTTTTAACAGCTGAACACATCATAAGCTGAAATATAATATGAAATTGATGTTCTAATAAAAGTTCTAATTCTAATGTTCAATCAGGCCTTCAATAATGCTCACAAATCCTGCAAAACATTAAAGAATGGGATACCCAATGACAAGTGTCAACTAAAGGAATACAACCTCCTTCCAGTACTAGGCTAAGGAGCAGGGGAACTACATTCTCTAAATAGTCATAAGATTCAAGAGTTTTATTGTTAAATGCACAGCAGAAACAGACAGTTACACTTTACAATGAAATTCTTACTTTGCTGCTCCTCCACTCACCAGTAAATAAAGATAACAAAATTAGATACAAATATACAAAATATGTAAAGTATAATAATATATCGTAAGTTAAAAGTAAAAAAAAAATTTAATGTAAAAATTCAAAAAAAAATTACATGTGCTTTTATGTGTAAGTATGGAGAGCAGCAGCCATAAAGCTCCATCCAATCATTTGCAGTTTTAAAGCAGTTGCTGGAAGAGGCCAGTCCATCTCCCTTGGAACCTGATTTGCCACTCCAAAATTTCTGCCACCTCATTGGCTTCCACTTCCCTGTGGTGTTTGCACCTTTTGGAAGAGAGTTGTTTTGCTGTTGATGGGACATCTGTCAAAACACGACAAACAGTACCCTGCATGTTCACACTGACCCCTACCGTACACTCCCTGCCACCCCTTGCCAACCTGTGTACAACTTTTCCAGAAACCCTACTGCATCTAAAACCTTTAGGATGATTTGGAGTGGATCTAGAACTAATCATCTCACATCAGGACCTGGCCTCCTCACAGCAACATTCCTACATCTAGTGCAAAGCCTTCCCAGAACAGTAGAGACTGTTACTGCAGCAAAGGAGGACAACCTTACAATTAATACCCTCAATTTCAAAAGAAGCACTAGATGAGCAGGCGTCTACAAACTTTTGGACATATTAAACTAGGAACACTTTCTCATTAAAGATGCTTTAAAGATCTTTATTTGTTTATTTGGACAAACTGGACGGAACTTTAAACAAAATGTTGGCCAATAAACTCATTCAGTGTAATATGAAACTGTAGTGCAATACACTGGAATTCAAAGTGTGTTAATAATTTCACATGTAACTGATTTTTGTGGAAAAGGTCAGTTAAGGTGGATTGAACATGAGTCGAATGCTATTACACTGGCAAAGTCATAGCTATTGTATTCTGGGAAACATATTATTTTAAACTGTAAACTCAGTATTATGTGGCAGCACAATGCAACTTCCCATGCGGTTGAATGTGATGTTTGTAAACATTCTGGAAACACTTGCTACGTAATAATGGATTCGTGGATGGAATGTGGATCCAGTAATTCAATCAGGTAAACAAGAGCCAATATCCACACAAGTTGCAGCTTGAAATGCTAACAACACGAAAGCTCTTCACGCTCACTTTCCAAATCATTGACATTTATCTAGCTTTAACTCCAAACAGAATTTGCCCCCTCTGTCTCTCTCTTTCTCTCTCTCGCCCCTTCACTCCTATTTTACTTGGCAGATGACAGGATGCTTTGACATCTGCTGATGATCTAATACCGCAGTTCAGAGCCAAGTCCAACAGAATAAAGAGGAAAATACTCGCGCCGACTGTATTTTCTCCTCGTTCGCCTCGCGCTGAACCGGGCCGCCAGTCCTGGTAAAACTCATGTTAATCATTTTAATCACTCTCTAAATATTGCTGATGATGTGAGTGGGGTAGTTTTGGATGTGTGTGAGATTGGAGCTTGGGAGCAATTACTTGCCTGAAAGAGATGCATATACACACAGCACAGCTTTGTACCGAATGCAACTGTACAGCTAGTATAAACAGAACTCCTCGCACCAAAGATGTCACATCTGTCACGACTGGATGTTGATGTTTAATTTCTGAGGGGAAAGATGGCATACATTGCTCAAAACATATTAAATACTTAACACATTAAAGTCTAACCAAGTTTATTTAGAGGAAAATCAATATTGCATGTGTAAATATTTGTTGCAGGGCTACATCATGTCCAAAAGTATCCAGATGATGATCATTCTGACTAACCAAGGTGTTTTACTGAGTGCACACAGTTTATGTAGTCACCACAGAAAAATTCACTGTCTAACAGAATGGGTCAATCTTGAAGTGGTCACACACAAGCCTAAGGTCACCAAGCCCAATGGCAAGCATCATCCAGAGAAGTATAAAGCCACCCGTCGAGCTGTGGAGCAGTGAAACTCTGTTCTGTGGAATGATGAAGTGATCCAGGAAACATCATCACCTGATCTCACTAATGCTCTTGTGACTGAATGCAATCAAAGCTTCACAGCAATGTTCCAACTTCCAGGATGGAAGTTTCCGACATCTAGTGTGGCAGCAGGTTTTTATTCCAACAAAGAAGGAGCGCACATTTGTTTGAAGACTGTAACCAGCTGATTAAGCAAGTGGAATCAGGTGTGCAGCTGCTTGATTGGAATATAAACCTGTAGCCTCATCAGACTCGGAGTAAAGCCTTCCCAGAAGAGTAGAGGCTGTTACTGCATCAGAGGGAGATCATTTACAGAGGAAATGAACAGGTGGGTTTGGAAATGCTGAGTAGCTTGGGAATAATTCCATGTTCTACATCTTATCCCTTTTTTGTTAGGAATCATGAGAACTCAGACCTTTCAGCTATATAGCCTCTTTCTGGTCATTCCAGCGAAATGGACATCAATTTGGAAACTGGAAATTAATTTAAGTATTTAAGTTGTCGGTCTGTGTGTGTGTGTGTGTGTGTGTGTGTGTGTGTGTGTGTGTGTGTGTGTGTGTGTGTGTGTGTGTGCAATGTTGGTACATTGCACACAGCTAGTAAAAAGTAAGTAGTGATAACCCCGCCCACGTGAAAACAGTTTGCACCCCTCCCCAAAGAAGGCCAAATACTTGTATAAATGTTAGCTGACTTGTTGAAGATGACATTTAGTTTGCTTCAGTCACGTAAATTATAAACACCTCTATTAAAATACACCTTATCGATGTTACAGAAGAAACAAATGTATAGTTCAACTAAAGGAACTCCAAAACATGTGAAATTGGAAGTCTGAAGAAGTCTGATGCAATATGTTTTTAACAAAAAAATATAACAATTATTCAAAACGATACATCGTAATTTTAATCAGTCATTACACACTCTTATGAGCAAGAAGTTGAGCAACGGCAAATATTTGGAAATATTTGCAAAAGTTTTGGTACTCCAAGTCAAAAATCCTGCTACTGTGAATAGCTAAGTAAATCGAAGGTAACCAGATTCCAAAAGCCATCAACCTAAAAATAAAAAAAATTAACTATTTCTAAGATTACAATCGTTTACATGGTGTACAGTAACAAAAAGAAAAAGTGCCCAAAGCAAAACTGCACGGTCATGGTAGCACCCACTTTGGCAAGTATCACAACTCAAACAGCTATCAGTTCTTTTTTGTTTAGGAGATTTTCACCTGTTCTTTCTTGCAAAAGTCTTCTAGTTCTGTAAGGTGCTTGGGACATCTAGCCTGCACTCGTCTGTCCACAGATTGTTAGTGATGTTAGGGGACTGCCAGTATCATGGCAAAACCTTCAGCTTGCGTCTCTGGAGGGAGTCCATTGTGGATTTTAAGGTGTGTTCATTGCCTTGTAGAAGTAATCCTCTGTTCACCTTTATCTACTTGGTAAATGTCTGACACTGATTTTTTATGGTGAAAATCAAGGAAAGGTTTTTTTTTTGCTGATGACTCTTCCATAAAGCCCACAGTGCATCACCACAGAAATAATCGTGCTTTAAGCAGTGGAAAGAATGTGTCTTGAGCCAGGGTGCCCAAACTTATGCATGCCACTGTACACGATGCGATGATGAAGAGCTGTTTTTTGGTTATTTAACTTTTGCAGACATTTTGCAGATGTATTATTCTCTCTAAACTAGCAGTGGTAGTAGTAACAGTGAAAATCAAACATTGCATGGAACATTTCTAAAGAGGGTCTAAAGGTATTTGTATGTGACTCCTGGGTGTTCACACTTGGCAACAAAGAGTAGTATTGTGTGCATGGATTCAGAACTCGTTCTCTACCTTTATCACCCCCAACACTCACACAAACCTACACATAATGCTCAGGCTGCTCTCCACACCGTCCAAATGGGAGCAATTGGAATGGTGGCAGTGCGATTGGGAGCGGTCCGTGGGGACCCTGCATGTTTGCTTTTCTGGGATCAGTTAAAATCATGCATGTAATAAGGAGAAAATGGCTTTTAAGCCTGCCTGTAGGAAGTGGTACCCAACATACCACTGCATTATGCCTTATTAAAGACAGACCAGAGCCGGGAAGGCAGGTGGGGGGGTTCAAGTGAAGGAGCTCAAGAATGTGCACTGTGATACATGGGTTTACAAAACTATTCTTTCCCTACCTGAAGATAAGCTAAGGGGGCACTTTTTATTTAGAAAGTGTAACCAGAAGGATATAGGAGGGGAGTGGACACCATGCAGCGGATAATTTGATTCAGCCTTCAGTAAGTCAGGTGTTGCTTGTTTAATAGAGGAAGACTCTTTAACTCTTAGAAGTCCAGAATACTGCTTGTGAAGACTCTTTAACTCTTAGAAGTCCAGAATACTGCTTGCTTTACACTGAATTTACAATGCATGATTATTTACAGTCATATATCAAAGTCTGGGTGCCTCTGGACAACTAATGACACTAATAGGCACTAAGAATTTAATAATTGCATAATTGTTTACATAGTTAGAAAATTAATGGCATTTACATTCCATTTACATTAAGTTCCAAACTTTTCCCATTTCTCACAACTTGTTTATATAATAGCCTCTTTTACTGCGAGTTTGGAACTGTCTGACAAAGTTCCATGGTTAGGTGGGCACCTCACAGGCCCCCCATTTAAAGGTTACACTGTCTAGGTGACTAGTCCAGGCATAGTATGAGCAGAGTCTATAGGGCACACAACTGTGATAAGGTAATCCCACTTCTGACACCAAATGTGGTATCTTGCCAAAAAAGAAGGCACATAAAATGTGGTGCTTTCAGCAAAAATATCTTCATTTAACACTGCAAAGGTGGGACTGGTCACCTCTCAATGCCTGTACATAGTGACCACAAAAACTAAAACCAGCACAAGCAACATGCAGCACATGTGTTTATCTAACGACACAAAAAAATGACCTAAAATAGATCATTAATACACAGAACATGGACAAAGTTGACCACTTTCCTACTGGGAAACAGGGGCACATTGTAAAATGTAATACGTTGAGCAGCCACAGAAGGCACCTGTAGTCCTTGAGCTCCTGTCATCTGACAGCTGTGGCTTTAGTCTGACCCTCATATAAGATAATAAAGAAACAGTAACTGTATTATAGCCTGTCTGATTGACAGCATAATACTCTGGCCTTTGATAAGAGGTTATTACAGGATAGAAAATGTGACAGGCCTCAGTAAGACCGTGATTAGGCTCAACGGGTGTCCAAGCTGGTTCCTTAATAGACAGACAGAGACACATTGACCTTGTGGCTGTATTTTTACCATTTAGCCTCATTTCTTCCAATTATAAATTATCTGCAGATTATTTTGAAATGGCTCAGCCATGTTTTGCCTGGACTGTCAGGGAAGCATGAAGGTAAATTGCATCAATTTTGTGAGCGGAGCTGCAGACACCTAATATGGGCAATTTTTATAGCTCACATTTTCAGCTCGAAAAATGCAGTGAAGTAGCGAGTCAAATGTCGAGACTGAGAAAATACACATTTATAACAAAGAGCCTTTCAACTGCGGAGGGAACGCACTGAACTATCACTCACGACGGTGGAGTTACTGTGTCGTTTAGTCAGGCTCAGTGAATACGCTTAAACTGGGCGAATGAGAGCGAGTCGTGAGATAAGGCCGCTCTCTCCTGCTGCTCATTAGAGTTTAATAGAGAGCAGAGGTCAGCGTGGGGCAGCACTGCATCATCATCGCTCAGCCTGCAGCAACAGCTGTCACAATAACTCCTTTATTCTCTTTATTCACCTCTGGAATTCATACAGAAACTCCAGCAAACACATGCTCGTAATCTTTTACTGAGGGAAATAAAGAGATAATATTTTGGGCTCTCAGTTTTATGTTATTACATAGTGGCAATGTTTAGAATTAGAACCGGACAAGGATTTATATGCAGTGGTGACACATTTCAAAGCAATTTTGCAATTTGTCCACTAACTTGTTTTCGAGATACTAATACTTTCCGATTCTAGATTGTTCTTATATTGTGATGATAAATTTATTAGCAACACCCTATTAGCCAAGCAGGATGGCACAGCAACCACTAACAACCACCTAGCAACCCTCTAGCAACCACCTGGGACAATATTTGGAACCTACTAGCAACACTCCAGCAACCACCTGAAATACGATAGCAACCACACAGCAAAGCTCTAGCTCCCAGTTGGGATACCATACCAACCAAGAGCAACCTCTTATTAAGCTTAAGTTGTGCAATCACTGCATTTTCTTCTCGAAATGCACTTTTCTAGTTTTCTAGTTTCAAATTATTACATTTAAAAGCATAAATACATACTTATTTATTTACATCTTCTGTTACACCATGAAGAACATAATTTACGTTCTCTATAGGTAGATTACAATCTGCGCTTCTGATTTTTTTTTTCAGAAAATCATCTGTAAGTCTGTAGTTTTTTGGTCATTTTTATCTTGTATCATCGTGCTTGTATGTAAATTCTACAAGTATATTCATAGATTTATATTTATAATGTATTCATGTTCTATGCTTACTTTTTTCTTGTATCATATCATCGCTGTCCTATGAAAAACATGTATCTTCTTTTTTGTCAATTTTTTATTTTCTACCTCATTTCACTGCATTAGCTCCCATTTATATTCTATTTATATTTTATATTCTATTGGAGTGGACCAATAGAAATGCTCCAAAATAGCTTGGAAAAACTTCTGGTTCCATTAATTTACATTGAGAGTAAAGAAGTTTTTTGTCCTCTCCTGTAAAGTTGCAATTTTGGATATACTTGCTTTTCATTGGACAGTGATGATATTTTTCTTAGTGAATGTATCTTGTTTATTGTACACGACTTCATACTGCATGTTAGCACGTTTGCTGCTGTTACACTGTAATTTTCTAATAAGAATAATCTGTCATCTCAGCACTAGTCTAATTTTACTGTTAGGGTTTAGTTAGTTAGTAACCATAACTAATAGCTGGTGTATGTGTCTTGTGTTGTGGTGCTTGTTCGATGTTTTACTGTGTCAGTGCAGTTGTTGATTCACAAGTTTTTGATCAAGTCAACCCATTCCAACATGTTCACTGGCCATTCCGACAAGTTACGCTTTAACTTCCCAACACGGTTTCCATCAGACGTTAAAAATTGAACCTTCTTCACTGAAGATATTATTATAAAACTTCTTTAAATAAAACATTAAATGTTTTTTTTACAAGCTACAATGTCTGTTTCATCTAGAACAGCCAAGAAATGTTCATGTGAATTGTGGCTAACATTATGCTAACATATTGCTAGAATCATATGTCTGTTTTCTTGTCTCTTCTGTTTTTCATGCTTATGACAAACTGAATGGCTAGCTTTAATAGCCAAGCGTCTCTTTTACTGCCACTCCAGGCCTGAAATGCTTCTGTACATCGTTGTGCAACTTTGGTGGAGTGTGTAAGAGACCTCTCACAGAAATTTCATGCAGCACATTACGGCACACACCAACAACTGTCTTCAACCAGCATGAACGTCATGGCAGAGGCTGTGAAGTGAAAGAGAAGGAAGTGGTCAAAGAAAGAGAAAAAGAGATTGAGGCTTGACTGAGCAAGAGATCAGACAAACGTAAATCTCAGACTGATTTTATGCTAAAACAGGGTTACCTGTCTTATGTTGTCACGCTTGCTTGATGATTTATTGTGTTAGCAAAGTTGCTGATTCGCTAGGTTTTGATCATAAGCCAGTCATTATGATTGAGGTTTAGCTGCTAGCAAGAGATCTTCAGGATTTGGTAGCAAACTTGCTAGTTAACAGTCGCAGACTCTGGAACTGCTACCAAATGCTCTTGCATCAGTTACTGTCTAGCGGTTTTGGCTAGTTTGCTTCCTAAGTTTCACTTTGTCCTATTTTTGAAGAATGCACATATACATGAGGGGGCAAACGTGAATTGTGAATTACACTCTGTAACTGTAGGGGGACTCCAAGAGCAAAATACCCAAAATACCAATTCTCACATACTAGTTCTTCAATTCATAATATAATAAAATCTTCTGAATATCTGCAACGTCTGCAAATAAATAGCTGAACTAATAATGTTCTTAAAATAAAAACCATTTGGTTTTACATTTTGCTTCCTAACGCGATTACATATATATTGTATGTCAAAACACTTATTTAGTTCACTGAATTTGTCTTCAGTTGAGGTCATTTTAAACGACTACATACAAGCACCCTTTGCCAGCAGAGATTCTATCATTGGTGAAGTGATTTATTGGGGTGAGAGGTACAGTGTCAGAGGTCAACTAAAGACCCAGCATGGCGCCGCAGTTTCCTGTCAGCGTGAACCAGAGCCAAAATAGCCATTACAACAGCACAGCTAAACACAGCTCTCACCACTCTGCACATTCTTAGTGTGCGTGTACGGGTGCCCCATGCAGAGTGTAATATCGATGGACTTTCTGCTATCAGTTTTACTGCCGTCTCCTCGACCACCACCATATATGGTCCCATTTCATCCTTCTACATCTATTATTATTTTTTGCTTCTCTTGTGTACGCTAGCTGTCTCCAAGATGTGATTTCTTCGCTATTACGTCTCATCGCGGTCTCCAGGATCTGGCGTTCATCTCATCTCAGCTCTTAAGCGTCTCCCCCAAGTCTTGTCTGACCGCTCGAGGAATTTTGGAATTAAGACAAAGAACATAATATTCGGCCCAAAGGCGGATTTCGATGCAAGGCCCCTTTTGGCATTGGAGAGGTTGTATTTTCTAACCAGAAACACAAGTCGAGATGTAACGAATCTCTTGGAAGGCATTCAAGTGCAACAGAGTAAAGTCTCGCCCGTTTTCACTTCGAGATAAGGAAGTTTGAGCAGATACAAATGTCCATTTTTATTCTACACACTCAGATTGATGTGTCTCTCTTTGCTCAGGTCAGAGTGTTGCACTCTCTCAGGGACAGCGTTTCTTAGACCATGTATCTGGAACAGAGGAAACTCAGAGTGACACATTTCTTTCACAGTGGTGGAGGAGTGTATTGTTTCATAGGCACCTGAAGGCAGCTGCCCACCAAAGTTCTCCATTTCTGGACTGCAGGGCGTGGTCACTCTACTGGGCCTATATACAGTTGAGATACTGGCCCTATGCATCTGCGACGAAGAAAATAAAAACGTTGGTTTGTAAAAGATAATAAAGTAACATTTACACTGCCCAGTCAGTATAGTGAAACTAATCTGGGAAAAGTGGCTGCTGTGAATTTGTTGTTTCTGTGATTTCATGATGTATGAAATAGTTTCTTAAAGAATTGCAATGTAGTTGTTGATTTACACTTATAGCAGGTCTATGGCAACAGACAGTCCTGTCATTTGTTTTCTTTATTTGTAGCGGGATGCATAATTTAAACTGCACTGCCAACTTTTTAGTTCATTTTACTACTTCAAAAAATAAAAAAGTTATATATATATATATATATATATATATATATATATATATATATATATATATATATATATATATATATATATATATTGTTGCTGTCTAATAAAAAACCTAACAGGAGAGGCCAAAAACATACTTTACTTTCAATGTAAGTCAATAGAACCAAAAATTTTTCCAAGCCATTTTGCATCACTTCTATTCGTCCATTCATCATGAAATTTTCAAACACTGTAAATGGCCATTGGCGTGTTCAAATAATTTAGAAAACTCAAAATCGAAAAAAATGTATGGTGTTGCAAAGTTATCTACTGAAGTTATCATGCTATTCAGCAAGCTCTGGCCTGGTTTCTCTCACAATACCACTTTGTACTTCAAGGTTACAGTAAATTAAGTCCAGCATAAGAGTCATGTTAAAGGTCCTTTTTCCAGTTAGACCATTTAAGAACAGATACAGAATGAAAGGAAGAGTAAACTTAGCAATGGCTGAAGCTCTTGGCCATTATCACCACTGCCACACACTGTCGAAAAGAAACCACATTCAGCAGCACACACAGAAGAGAAGTGATGAAAATAAAAGCAAAAAAAATAGTTAACATTGCACCGCTTTCCAACACTGGAGACAGTCTTGTGAGTAAAGGGTTGAGTTTGATGCTTGCAATGTTTCTTCTAGACTTGTTATTAAACAGATGTTAATGCTAAAACTGCGTAGGAGGGACAGAGCATTTCCTTGGTTCTCATGATTAGAGTGGACACTACAGCTTTCTGCTAATATGTTGGCCGCTACTGTTTGGAGTATGAATTTGGCAAAATTGCTGGAAAATGTATTCTGGTATTGTAGTTCTGAGCAACTTCCTATAATTCCTATAATTACAATCAGTAAAAAACTGTAAATTAAATTAATAAATAAGTAAGTAATTGTAGATGTATCCAGAATGATGAGCAAAGCTGATTATTTGTAAAAAGATGTTTTGAAACTACAATAATACAAATTTCTATGTCTTCAATTTTAAAAATAAATTGTGTAACAGACATGTTGTAAAATATAAATTATTTACCCCTGTATACTTCTTGTTCATGCCATAAAAACTTAAATATTGATGCTGAATACTGAAAAGTACCTATTGCTATCTAGAGTGTTTAAACCTGTGTTGAATGAGTTGTTGCAAAATATTCTTAAAATATAAACAGAACAGTGGTGTATATTAAGTTATAGAGCAGCCTTTGCTCTGGGGCTCAATAACAGAAGCAAATGGTCAAAACCCCAGACTTCTTAAATCACTGTAAAGGTCACCTGACCACTTAGAGCCTATCACCACATGTCCTTAATTTTACAGACTTTCAATGCTTGTGTTCTTCCTCATCATACACCATCACACGCCAGCATCTGTACCTCCAGAACCCTCTGGAATGCAGATTTATGGGTGAGAGTTTTGTCAAGTTCAAAATTTATGAGGCAGAATCTCACTGTATGAATGTGTATGTGTGTCTCTCTGCGGAGACTGTTTGCTGTGGCAGCTTCCCAAAAGCAGTCCGGAATCCTCTGGACTGTAAAATCAGACAGAGCAGTCACCATTAAGCGCTGCACCTTTTAGCCAGAAATAAAACTGTCTGACAGGCCCTCTCGTTCCGCCGGCCCGATTGGCCCGCTCCGTGACTAAGTCATATTCAGAGACGAAGGAGGGGAGAAGTCTTCTCTTCTGCTACACCTCTTCTCTCTTTCCTTGGATCAACTTTTACTTGGCTTGGTACACAGTCTCAGCACTCTGCAAACCATTTTTTAACTCTGTTGTGCACTGAAGATATTTCAACTCTTTTCTGTTTGATCTGAAGGAAGCGTCCTTACCGAGGCTCAGCTTATTACACACCACCTCTTGGAAGTTGATAAAATAAACTAATAGTCATTGTCCATATCTCTAACAGTAAGTTCTCAATATATAATAATATTATCATATTTTCGATTGGTCCACTCATCCTGAAATATATGTAAAGGTCAGCTGAGATTTTTTAACCATGCACAAAAAATAAGTACAAAAATAAATTTTTTTAACGAGTTTTCATGTGACAGCAATAAAATGCAATACTTGGTAACACTTTTGTTATGGCAGACGTCATATGCACTTGTTAGCTGTCAGATAGTGTCACGTCACTGTAACTGTTATTTGGCAGGATATTTACTTTATTGTTTTATGTCATGATAGCTGAGTAGACATGTGACATAAGCTGACATCAAATATTATGAGGTCTCTCAGGACACCCATCAGATAGGATAATATGACACCCACAGGGAGCGGCAGGGGCACATACTCTGCACTTATGCAAGTTATGCAAGACTATTTTTTGGGGTAACAGTAGTGGTGTAGTGGTGAAACTATGCACATACATAAACATACATAAAACCATGTACTGAGCTGTTTCTGTATTTCTGCATAGACTACTAGAGATCTATTTTTGTGTATACGTATTTGTAATTTTATTCCAAGACATCTTACAAGTCAGAGAGATCATCACATCCAAGTTTCATTACCTGATTGGTCAGCTCCATAACTAATACACTATTTAGTAGGTCAAAAACATATTTACATTTGTTTCTAGAATTTAAACAAAATTACATTCAAAATATTGTAAAAAACTATTAAGAAATATACACTCTTACAAGTCTTAGGCACCTAAGTTTATTGTTTTATCTTACCAATAAATGTGTTTTCACTGGTAAGAAAACCATGTATTATTAGAGCAGATGTAAATAAGCTTAGGTACAATACAAAGTAATATGAATATCTCATTTTGAAAAAAGTAGATATTACCATTTTAAAGAAAAAAGTTCAGTTTCATATTTCTCCTGGACAAACAGACACTGCATACATTTATTAATCTTAATTTAGCTTAATGAGTTGTCAAAACAGGTATTAGATGATGACTGCAAAGCTTGGAAAGGGTTTAATAAACACACTGACTTACTGTATTAATACTATTTGAATATTTAAAAAATAAATCATCATCTGGAACACAACACATCATCACTGTCCAAAGAAAAACAAGCTCCAAAAGGATAAATTTACATAAGAGCAAAAACCTTTACATGCGTAAAGAACAGTTTTCATGTTTTAAATGTTATAAAAAAGTAAAACTGAAAAAATGCAGATGCATGAGTTTTGGGGTATTTTTTTGGACAGCTGTGATATGTTGGTTTTCCTGGGCATTCAAAACACATCACATGCTAGTTTTGCTAGTGACCAAACATGCTGGTCTACCAGAGACATGTAATTTTAAAAAGGGCATTAAAAACAATTCAGTTCTCATTTCTGAAACCAACCCAAACTTCACCAATAAGGTACAAGTAAATTGTATACAAGATAAATAACTGTGTTCCAGTATTTCAATTTCAATATCTAAAACAACCCAGCTTTACCTCTCTATTGCATACAAAACCCACCTTTACTTCTATAGTACTTAAAAAACCCACCTTTACTTCCATAGTACTTATTTATAAAACCCTCCTTTACTTCTACAGTACTTATTTATAAAACCCACCTTGACCTCTACATTATATACTTATAAAATCCAACTGAACCTCTATATTATATACAAAACCCACCTTTATCTCTAAATTACTTATAAAACCCACCTTTACCTCTATATCACTTAACACCCATACAAACCTGGACCTGGAAAGTTCATGGAAAAACTGCCACTGTCTTTGAACTAGACCGTCTGTTATAATTCATTAATATGATGAACAGCTGATGTTACTTGAAAACCTAGAAAGTGGGAAGATGTTTGTTTAGATGTCAGGAGCTGTCAGACCAGCTGGGGGTCTCTGGGGACTGGTTTAGGAATAATGTGTCTACGTGTGAGCTGTGGTTCAGGTTAGTGTTTAAAGCAGTGTAACAGTGCATACACACTCTCCAATGTTGAACACCTGGTTAGCAGGATGGTTCATTCTACCACATAAGTCATATTGCACTGTCACTGTGAGCGTGAATAAAGACTGATAGCACACGTCTCTGTGCGGTGATGACATTTAACAGCTTACTGTCAACTGGTTGCTGATCATGTGATTATGGCACTAACAAAATCAACGCCTCAGAGAAGATAGCTGGTAAGAACCCTGGTGATTTACTGAAGGCTAGCAAAACGATTCCAGGCATTCTTACTTTTCTCCCCCAACAGCAGTGCCTGATCCATCACTTTCCCCATTTTCCCACAGACTAGTCACATCATCGCAGAGTGGGGCATACCCGCTATAACACTGTTAATGTGCTTTCTTTGGGTTTGCTGATTTTTTTATTTTTAGTATTGGTGATCCAAAACTGTCTCACTAGAACTCTGCTGTGGGTGAACATCTCAGTAAGGCTGCCAAAGGTGTGCTTGAGTTGGATACAGATTTGCAGGGTCTGATCTCCAGTTCCCTGGTGGCTTTTAATGTGATGCTGGGATCACTGCAATCTACTGACCTTCATTCAAGCTTTTTTTTTTTTTTTCCCTTTCAGTTGTGATCCAGGACTAGTTGAAAGGATCGCGCTATACTGACCTGTGGAGTTTTAAAGTCGCTTAAAACTTGCAAAGCATTTCCTTCTTCTGTGGTTTTATTAATGTTGCCATCAGCAATGCTTTTTAAAGTTGACATAAAAATATCTGAAGATGTGAACCCCCTCGTATCAATAACATTGTAACATTGTGATCTACTTAGTGTTTCCTTGTGGTATTTAATGCTGAAATACAATTATCATTTTATGCTAACTTGGCATACTTTGTTTACTTCAGCCTTTATGAGGTGCTTGCACTTCATGTAGGCCTTAAGTTGCATATGCATGGTTATGTCATGTTACACAGCAGGGTTCGAGCAAAGTTCCTATTCCCAGAGTGGCTGATGTATGTGTTACTGGTGTTAAATTGTGGTACTAAATTCACCTACATCACTGCTGCATTAGTTTAAACTCACAGCACCTACAAAGAGCCTTTCACCCTCTTCACCCGTCAATCCGACCTCATAACCTACCGAGTTGGCAGCTGTCACTCTGACAAGAGTCTACCAGCTTTCATGAGAAGAATGCTCAAGCTGCCCTTGACTGACAGGCCACACGACAAATCAGTTGTTCACAACTGTCAGCTAAACCAGTAGAGACGTGAGCATAAATCACGTCCACAAAGAGGATTTTCAATTGCGGCTCTGCAATGACTGTCTAATTTGCTGATTTATTCCTAGGCCGAGCTTAATCTGCCTCCAGAAAGCTCTCCCTGGAAATGTAATTAAAGCTATCCTAGGAGGACGTAATTCCTTTCTCTCTTCTCTTTTTTCTACAGAACATATATTTTGGCTTCTTAAGAAAAGTCTGTGAAAGTCATGCACGTTCGGGCACCAAACAGAGAAACGCTGCACATTTCTGAGAAACCACTTCTCTGTCCACATGTCAGTTCAGTTCAGAAATTACTCACACACACAACCCGATCCCACTCTACACGCCCATAATCAGTCAGCATGCGTGCTCTCACACAAACGGCCAACTCTCTGAGCCAGGCTGGCTCATCGTTTGTTTTCACTGGAGACAAATTCTCCTTAAATTGATGCAATTCTATTGATTAAATAATGAGTCTCTTCCTCCCATCAGCCTGTCACTCGGAGCTCCGCTCTAGTACACGAGTGTATGTATAGGAGATGGTTGAACAGTCCAAAACATTGAAGGTTCTCTAATCCTATACTTACAGATGGACGCAAAAGCTGTGCACCCCTAGTCAAATGATGTTTTGTTGAAGGGAAAAGAAGTTAATGAACAATTTAACATATGGAAAATCATTTCAAAAGTTATGGCACCCTTATATTTAATGTTTTTTCCCATTATGTTAAACTAACAAAAAACATAAATGTCATACTTCAGTTTGTTATCTGAAGAGAATGTGTTAACTTATTCAGGCATTAGACCAGTAGTGGCCAAACTCTTGTGTGTGACTGATGTAGCAGAGACAGTTCTCTCTTGCTTTTCCTCTGTTCTACACCTGCCAAAGCCCCCATTGTTTCTCTGAGGGAATTCTTTTAATATCAGGAAATTGTGGATTAGCAGCAACATCACACACTGCTGACTTCTTTGTGCTAGTTCAGGCGGTGTTGGATGGTCGCCCTCTAGTGGTTCCTAGTGGTATAACCAGTAGTGGAAAAAGCCGGAGTGACAGTTATTCTTTTTGAGACCTGAGGCCACAACAACATCATCAACCTGGTGGCCAGGTTTATTTATATGCATATATAGCCCAGCCCACAATAGGGAAACATTTAGCAATGCTGTGACAAGTGACTAATATGGAAAGCTTTCAGCTATAATTTTATTATAAAGTAAAGATTTGTGGGTAAACTTGCAGCACAGTCGATATTGTTACATTCAGCAACAATGGCTTCAAACAGCAGAAAAAGTTTTAGTTTGTTTTAAATATGAGACAAAATATTCCCTATAGGGCACTCTGACCCACCCAAAAAACAAGAATAAAAACTATTATATTATTCGTCAAAACTGCTCCTCAAACCTTTGCCCTGGTAGACTGATGCATTACCCTGCTGATGTATCCCATCATTGTGTGAGTATTTGAAGTCCATGAAGGGCGGCAAATGGTCACCAAGCAGTGAAACATAGGGGGCAGCGGTCAATTACAAGTTTAGGCGGACAAGTGGGCCTAACCCATACCATAAGAGCACACCCCACACCAGTATGGAACCACTACCAACCTGCCCAGTGCTTTTGTTGTCAACTGGGGTCTATGGCTCACCCCACCATGTGTCTAAAACCATTGGCACCATGAGTCATTGGACCATGGGTTTTATAAATAAGTACTATGACCTAATACTATGACCTTTACTTCAAAGGTGGGTTTTGTATGTAATATGGAGGTAAAGCTGGTTTGTTTTGGATATGGAAATTGAAATACTGGAACACAGTTATTTATCTTGTATACAATTTACTTGTACCTTATTGGTGAAGTTTTCGTCTGCCACCCACTCAATCAATAATTCACACTGCCTTGTCATGATCACGGGTGTGGACACTCCCAATTCACCCCCTAAGGTAGTGGCATTTCATAATCAATTTACACCACCAATTAACCATAACATTAAAACCCCCTCCTTGTTATATATATATATATATATATATACATATATACACACATGTATGATTCTCCCGCTGTTCATTAAACCCAGTCTTATCCATCAGACTCCATCACTCCACTGTTTACACTGCTCCAGAATCCACTGGTGGCGCTCTACACCACTCCATCCGACAGTTGGCACTGTGATTGATGAAATCTTGTATACAGCTGCTCGGCCATAGAAACCCATGGTATTAAGCTACTGGCACAGAGTTTTTGTGCTGATGTTAATGCCAGTCAGCAGACCATTGGCGACTTGTACGCATTATGTGCCTCAGCTCTTAGCTGTGGTTCGTAAACGCTTCCACTTTTCAATAACACCACTCACAGTCAATCGTGGAATACTGAGGAAGGGAGACATTTTACAAACTGACTTCTTTGGCTGTCCCCTACTACAGAACCACGCTCAAATTCAGCGAGCTCTTTAGCACCGTTCTTTCACGAATGGTTCTAATGGAAGACTGCCTGGCTGAGTGCTTGGTTTTATTTACCTGTGGCCATAAAACACCTGAATTCAAAGATTCAGTGGTGTGTCCCTGTACTTTTGTGTATGTCTGTATACATATATACGTATACGTATCACTGCTAACATAACAAAATGTTGCATCTCCAAAATGTTTTACAGGAGAAGTAAAAGCACTGGAAATACCGGAGTGGAAGTAAAGATATCTATAATATTCAATCTTTTATGAGATATATGTTCTTAAAATGTACATAAATATGTTACATATACTTTGTACTGTTTCTCTGCACGGCACATCAAATACACTGGAACAGTGATTTCTTTTCTCCGACTTTAGACCCGAACCTGCACAAATGAAGGAAACAGAGATTTTATAGATGATTTAGCTTTTCTTCCTACATACCCAGTGACCACTGACTACAGCATAATAAATAAATAAAGTGACAGAGCGTTGGCTGGAAGGAGGAAAAGAATGAGGGGGAACAGCTTCACAGCCCGTTACAGCAACCCCGACTACCAGCCTGTAAAAATAAATCACACATCTGCTTCCAATGAGCCTCTGGCATATTAATGCCTTTTGCTTGTTATGGAATTCTTGGGAGCATGTGCATGTGTGTGTGCGTGCGGTGTGTGTTTATGTTTGTGAAGCATCCTTCCCTCTAGCTTTCCCTATCTGTTCATCATCTGTACTTCTCTGTCTCTCACACACACACACTACACTGCCTAACTCAGCGACATACTAACTAAGTAACAAATACTGATGCTAGAATTAATTTTTTATAGCTGTTTTCAGTTAAACAGCCTTTTATCCTACATTTTGCCTCAGGTAACGTTTCTGTGTGAGATTTGGTACCAAAAACAGTCATAATTCATTTTTAGCACAGTTTCTGTTAAAGCGTTCCTTATAGCTTCAGTGTGAGTGGGTGCCCACAAACCCTGTTCATCTTCAACTCCAACAAGCACCTCCTGCACAACCAAACCAGGAGAAAAGGACCCGCATGTGGCCCCCGTTAAAAAGCCATCAGAAAGAAACAGGCTCTGCAGAGGCTGCTGCGCTTTGAAGTGAGCGTGAATCTGAATTCTGTACCTAATTACGTTGCCGTGCCTGACTAAGAAGCATAACCCGCAAGGTACAGCTAATCGTGTGCTCTTCGCTCAGAGGGTGGCCATGTAGAACCAAACCTCAGTTCCGTTCAACTGAACTCAAACCAGCCATGTCCCACCGAGGAAGATGCACAGGATGTGTTTCAGATTTGCTCCTCCTTTGTTTTAGTCCTTGAACCACAGGATGATGGCCTAATGCTCGCCCTAGGGGTCAGCAAAATGACATGCATTCTCCTCAGAGGTTATTCGAGGATTGCACATGATTGCAAAGGTAGGCAGAGTGGCTTTAAAGGGGAATTCCACTGGTCTTCCCAAATTTCTGTACAATTCCATTCATTAACTAAATCAGGAGTGTTTAATGTAACTCCAGAGAAACTCAATAATTGGGAGTTTTTATAATGGTGGTGATGGAAATGGTAATAGTAGAGAAACCTAATCACAAATCCAGCTCCAGCGACTGCAGCACAACACCGTGGCCACAAGATGTCAGTAGAATTAATGATGCTAAGTGCTGTTCACCCTCTTTTCAGCTTTCTCTATTCTCTTCAAAAACTGTGTGTGTGTGTGTGTATGTGTGTATAATGTTCTGTTCTGGACATATCAGAATTGTCCACATAGTGGTGGAAATGGAAGCTACACATCTTTAGTGCATCCAAACGTTACCTCACTAAAGGTTATTAAAGAAAACAGTTCTGAATACGCTACCTGATGGCTCAAATATTATTTTACTGTAGTTCTGCCATGAAGTTTAGAGCTAAAATGCATTGATTAAAATACATACACGGGTGAGAACGTGTTATTCTTTTCTCCAGATTTATTACTATTTTGCAACTTGTCATGAACCAGTTCACAACAAATCACTCTAAATGACTCTGTACTTTCAGCAGTTTTATCTTTATGACTAAATCAAACAGAAATCTGAAAGAAATCTGTGAAATAACCCCCATTTCTCAGTATCTGCCTCATGGGACATTTACAGTGGGGAAATCATTCACTCTCCTACTAAACCTAAAAATCAACCAGCGGCTGAATGAGCAGCACCTTAACAGGGAAACTATTAAATCGTGCAGGAACCTGGCCTTCCAGGACCAGAGTTCATCCCTTCATCCCAACCCATATAAGCCTGGTCCCTAAGACTGCAATGCAGCATGCTTCCACCCTGCACTAGGATCTGAAAGATAATTTGATTATGGTACTTACAAAGGAGGGAAAGCTCTCTCTGACTTAAATCATACTGATCGTCTCTGTGAGCTTTGAGCTCGGCTTGTTTTGGTGGAATTCACTTTCACTGTCTACTCCACCTGACCAAGTGAAAGCTCCTCAACATCACACACGCACGTTCAAAGTAGTAGTTGGTCTACTGGCTTTTTTATTGGTGTGTGTGTTGCTACGCCAAATGCATCGCGTGCAGCATATCCAGCTGCACCGCTTCCTTCTAAACGGATGGGACAGTAAGTCAGTAAAATCCTGTTGCTCCCTCTAATCTTGTCACATGTGACCACAGCAGGCTAATTATAGGGGTGACGGAAAGCAATTCAGTTCCCACACAAAACCAACACTTTATAGTTGTGGAGCAACTCACAAATTAACTTCACATGACCCTCGCAGTAAATTACCCTTCTTGCTAAAAGGAGGTCCGGACACAAACAGCATCCATCAACGCCGTCAAAGACGACCTGTTTTCGATCACCTGCTATTACTCTCATCAGTTCCTCTCATCCTGTTTCAATACTTTAACAGAACCACACAGACTAACAATATCGCTCGCACTGAATGGAGGTGCACGACTGTGGATCAGCTTCTTAATCAGCACTGAAGCCCTGAGCTTAAGGGTCACTCTCAAATGAGCTAACTGTCCTTGAAGAAAAGTACATCTGGTTGCTGTTGGTGCCAAGTCATGGTCTTTACTGGCTTGTCAGCTGATATGTGGCCAAGCTCTGTCTGAACTGTTTACAGTGAGCGAAGAAAGGATATAAAAAAAATGTTTTCTTTGGTTGAGCCGTTTTAGCTCTTTACAGCAATGTTTGCGCTACTGGGGTCAGTTCTGGAAAAAAGTAACAACAATGTTTTTGGGTTTTTTTCCATTTTCCTAAAATGCCTTAAGCTTTGTGTTGTATACCAAATACAATTTAGAAATGCACTAAGCATACATTAATATTATTATTAACATACAGTTTCATTTTTAAAGCTTGACAATACCAAATAAAGAACCTTGATTTTTTAGCTATTTTTCAAGTATGTTTTTGTAGTTTGTCTTAGTGTTTTTTTCTTAACAATTGTGTCTATGCAGGCTCTTGTACTATTGAGCCTTTTACAGGGAAATGCATAATCCTTTTACTGCATTCTACAGTGTATGGCACATTATATAAAAAAAGAAAGAAAAAAAAAAATCACAAACTGACAAATAAATGTCACTACTGAAACAAAAGTAAATACCAAACAAAGTTAGTTCCAGTGGTGACGATTCCAGTTAATTTTGCACGTATGTGTACACAGCAAGAGATTAAGAGCAAGAGTTTTTTTACAGACAAGTTCTAAAACAAATCCCAAAACAATTTGTTTACTGAACATGTGGCCATGTTGCCATGATGTGTGTTTCAGCTGCATTACAAATGTTTAAAAGCATACTTTTAAAATTATCACTACTAGCATTCTTCTTTATTTTGGTCAGAACTGAAATAAAACTATTTTAATTGCCTAAAACATTTCAATGCTTTATTTTTGATTGTAAATTCAGAGATTAGGCTTAATAATCTGTGCTTTAGGGCTGATACAGTTTTAATACAGAAGGACTGCTTCTAGATGGCTGCAGACCGAAAAAGTAATCTGTGAGGAGTTAGTGTTACCTGTGCCACCTGGGTAAGGGTGCTGAAAGACACCAAACACCCAATAATCAGAGCAATAGCAGACATTATGCATCAAGGGCACTTTTTCCCCAAGCAGAACTTCTTTAAGATTAGTTTGATCAAACCCTGGATTTTCTGTCTTTCATATTGAACATAAGTATGAACAAACATAGAGCAATGATCACTCTGATAAGCAGCAACATGGTGGCAGTGGACACAGCCTTGCTGGTTTACACTTCTAATGTTTTACTTTCTACATATTATTCTACACATTCTTCAAAAAAAACCAAAAAAAAAAAACCTACAGCTACTCGATCTCCATCCATGTTGGCTGCATGTTATAAACATCCTGCTTTTATGTGCGTGGACATGAGGATTAATCATAGCCTGAGAATCTAAACCAGAATTAACAAGTAAATGTATTAATCTTCTTCAAAAGCAAGTTAAGCGAAGTAAGTTCAATTTCTTCAGGATCTGGGCAGATAAAATGTGGGCACTGTTTAATATTATGTTCAGATATGTTTGTTTTTTTTGGTGTATTGCAACAAATCTGCTCAAAAAAGGAAAACACTACTATCATACACGCCTTTCTTTACTGTGCCACTGTACTGACCTCCAACAGTGCCATCTCACATGAACTCACATGTGACACTGTGCTGGCAAGGCCCAGCGCCAGTCACAGCCAACAGAAATTAAATAACAAGAGTTAGTCCAGAGCAGTCTGAGCCCTACGTTCACTAGAGTGTGGATAAGTAACCCTTTACTCTGAGCTGATCTTTCCTAGGGCAGTTGTTCTAATATGCCCACCTTTCAAATAGCTTATTTCTCAATTATGAGAAGGTGTACGTGTTTCATTAACACTTAGAAAACTCAGAAACACATTTAGACTAAGGAAAAGATATCGGTCAGGTTTTCAATCTGCTTACTGGTGTACCTCCAACCTGGTCAAAGAGCAAAGTCAAAGCTAGTCAAGGGAGTATGGACAATACGCGTATCAACTGCTTTCCATGTGTAAGCTTCTCTGAAGTCAGGAGGGAGGCATGGCAGTAGATCAGGTTAGGTGACTCAGAGTGAAATCGCTCGCCATGAGAAGACATGATTAATCCTAGCCGTCACAGGAGAAAGTAAAACACCACTGCAGATGGAAGGCTTCTACTTTGCTGGCATATAAAACTATGGAGGGAACCATGACGTGACAACTTAATCATAAAAATAAAACAAGCATCTCAATATATTCATGCCAACATGAGACAAAGAGGAATAGGAATATTGTCGCCGCCCAATGAAAAACAAGTATCTTCAACTTTACAGGAGAGAACAAAATCATTCTTTTCTTCAGTGGAACCAGAATTTTTTCCAAGCTATTCTGGAGCATTTTCATTGGTTCATCATTAAATTCTCACACAATGTAAACGGCAATCGCTAAAAAAAATCAAAATCAACGAAAATGGAAATGTATGTTTTTCTTAGGACAGCAACGATGTCAACAGCAAATCAATGTCAAAATAAAATTTTACCGCCAATGAGGCCTGATGAGTTAAAGGATGTGCCTACCAAGGCTGAGCAGGGCCAGATGTAGGTTTAATTTCGTCCACAAATATATGGTTTTACCAGTTTAACAAAAAAGTTTTATCATACCATGTACTATTGATTAGAATACAAAGTATGTTAATGACACAGTTTTAGAGAAAACAGAGTAACTGTGGTAATTTGATGTACTATAAAAATATCCATAATCCGACCACTCTGGAGTGCAAGGCAGAAAACTAAGGTAGAGTGTCAAATTAGGTAGATTAATTTTAGGGATGCACCAAAAACTCTGGGCTGATACTGATATTAAATATTTTACATGTACATATCAGATAACGCTGATGCTAATATCCATATATTTGATGTGTACATATCGTTACATGCTGAAAATGCCAAACTGCTGACTTTAGAGTCAGATTTCACCACCAGCAATGTTCAATTCCTGTAGTGCAGCCAACGTTACCCCAAATTTAAAGGTGCTCTTTCGACATACATCATCAAATATCTGCCAAATCTTCAGCCTGATGTTTAAGACTTTTTAAAAAGCAAATATCGCTGATACAGATATGATTGCAATATTGTGTGCATCCCCAATTAATTAATTCTACTTGATGGTTTATGAACAAAACCTATTCTAGAAAGGCAGTGCTAATAATAAAGCTGCTTCCCATTCGTCTCTAAGCCTATTCAATGTGTGCTCATTCTTTTTTCACGCAAGCACTTGTTTACCCTGAAGTTCACACATGACCCACAACATGGAGGATGCAACAATCTAAGGTTCATCGGGGTAACCCTCCTCCCACAGCACTATCCAGTAGGAGGAAGCTGGAGCTAAGGCAACTAACCAATTACACAGTAAGAAAAAGGATTACAGGCCTGGGCTCATCTGCTGGAAATGAGATCAAGGCTGATTAAAGGGGTTTAGCGTGACGTAGAGCAACTTGTTGCTTCAACCACTTGACTCCTCAACCGGCCACCTCCTTTTGCAGGAAAGGGAACCATCGGGAATAGCTGCTCTGGTGCCCCAGCCTGACAAATTTCAGTGAATTTATGTGAAAGTTTCTTGTCTTTGGAGGCACAGGCCTCTGTTTGCCAAAACTATGGACTTTCTTGAGTTTTGGGTGGTCAGAATGGGTATGAAGAGGGGAATCCTTGGCAAAACACATTCTGAAGCTCCCTTCTGGAATGGATTACCAAACTAAGCTTTTGGACTAAATATTTACATCTGCCAAAACAGGACAATCAAAAAAAAAACCCCAAAAAAACAAATCTAAGGACTTGCACTGAATATTTGTCTCAAATAAGAGAACATGGCTTTGTTGCTGGTAAAATTTGACTTGACCAAGCGAGTCAAGCTTGCCCAGGGACTGTGGCTCCTGTACTGGCTCTCTGTCATGGGTGGGATCCTCATCTTCAGCATGGGGCTTTTCTTCAAGATCGAGCTCCGCAAAAGGAGCGAAATGATGGACAACAATGAGAGTCATTTTGTGCCCAACCTGCTCATTCTGGTTGGCCTAGCTGCCTGCGGCATCAATGCTTTTGGCGGCAAGGTGTGCCATGACTCCCTCGACACAGCCAAGTTTGCGAAGTGGAAGCCCATGGTGAAGAACTACTTGTATGGATGCTTCGCCTTCTGCATTGTCCTCTTCATCATGGCTCTGTTATGCTTCCTGGTTCAGGTGTCTCTACACTTTGCCCTGGCTGAGGGTCTGAAAAATGGAATGAAGTACTACAGAGACACAGACACGCCAGGACGATGCTTCATGAAGAGGACCCTGGACATGACCCAGATCGAGTTCCGCTGCTGTGGCAACAATAACTTCAGGGACTGGTTTGAGATCCAGTGGATTAGCAACCGCTACCTCGATTTCAGCAATGATGACGTGAAAGAGTGAGTGCTATGCTTTATTTTTTATGTAACAGCGCCACACTTCAGTAAAGAGAGACCATTTGGATGGGACATGCTATACAGGTATAAGCCAGTTGTTCCTTTCTAGGACATTACGGTGTGCAAACATCCTTACCTGTTGACTGAGTCCAGTTGTGTTGAAAGGACCATTTGAAAGCATAATGTTTATGATAATTTATGGGCTCTTCAGACAACATATTGCCTATTGGTAGGATGTTTAGGTAGGAGTCATTTAGAATGTAGTGGGGAAAGACATATCAGGGAAAAACAGAAAATTGATGTATTGTACTTTGTAAATATAGTGCATTTAAAAACATTCATAGCAAATGATAGACTAGGAACATAAGCATTTTAATAACCATTGACTATTATCAGTCCTTTTCAACTTAGAGCTACGTTAGCTTATTTCCACAAAATATACAGTATATTTATAAAATATATGTTATGCAAAATGGCTTGTGTCCTGAATGTCATGCTCTGAGAATTAACAAAAGCACTTTCCTTAAAATATTGGAACAAGCTTATTCAAGTAACGTCATTTAAGCAGGTGCACTAAATGGATAATTGGTCAGTGGAGTTCCTGCGGTGAGCATTGGAATACAAGCAGGATCAGGTGTGCAACTTGAACCTGCATAAGAAGATAATCTGCTGGGATCTCATTCTTATGTCCTTCAAGCCTGCTGTCCACCACAATCATAAAATATAGTTTGATTAGTTAATTATACCCAGAGCACGCTTGCTGGCCATCTATTGACCTGTTTCTCTACTGATTATAAAATCTTGTTTTGTCTCACATTGTATAGCTTGCATCAGAGACATTTTGCTAGCATGTTAGCTTTACTATGTGTTTTTCTCTGCAAGATGAGATCAATATGTGCTGACTTCATTCAAACAACAAATTTAATCCCAATCCAGTAAGCAATGGTGTGGATGGCTGTAAGCCAGGCAATAAACAGAACTTTTCACTGTCTGAAAGAGATCTAATTTGAAATAATACTTTTACTCTAGCAGATACGTTTCCCTGTGCATTTAGAAAAACATATTACACAAATGTTGTCATCTTATTTTGTTCAGTTTATTTATTATGATGAAATGAAATGATTTGTTTCTTACTCTTTCAGTCGTATCACAAGTAATGTGGAAGGTAAATATCTGATGGACAGCGTTCCCTTCAGCTGCTGCAACCCTGGTTCCCCACGACCCTGCATTCAGCACCACCTGACCAACAACTCTGCTCATTACGACTACGATCACCACACTGAGGAACTAAACATCTGGACAAAAGGCTGCCGCGAGGCCCTGGTGTCCTACTATGGGGGGATGATGAACAGCATTGGAGCCCTTGTTCTGTTAGTCATGGTCTTGGAGGTGAGAAAAAACAACATTACAATATATTGTATATTGTATATTTATATTATTATGAATGAAAACCTCTGGGAATTTTGAGTGCTTTCCTAAATGTTCGCCGCCTCTGAAAAGAAAGCTGCGAAGAAATTTTGTAGAATTCTATCCTGTAAAATTTCCTCAGAAAACAAAGCATGTTAATGCTGAGAAAGTAACTGACTGATATACTTATTACTTATTTATTAATTACTTGTTATAAAATAAGATGGAGCACCTTGACATGGCAAACATGTAAACATAACATTATAGGACACAGCAGCAGATCTGTGATGATATTAAATGGACTATACACAAATACATACGTATGTATACGTACGTATTAATCTAGACAAAATTGACAACATTTAGAATTAAGTGCATATTCAGCATTATCAAGGTGGTTGGTTTCATATTCTATACAAAATGGTTCTTCCATAAATAATTACACTCAAACTTCTGAACATGCATTAGCTGCATATATCCACAAAAAGACCAAAGCATGTTAAGATTGTGTAGGACTGCATGATATGGACATAACTTTTCTTATTTTATTGTTTATATTGTAATTGTAGGCCTTGCAATATACTAAACAACTTTCTACTAGTTTGAAGATTGCTCTGCATATTTGGAAGAAAAATATTTACATTTAGAAGATTAACTTAACATCTTCAATCATCATTTTTAGCAGAAAACTGCATTAGGGATATCTAAGCTTGGGTAATTTGTGAGAACAGCTGCATATCGTTAAGACACAAAGAGAACCCATGAGAAATATCATCGATTTAAGTAAAAGTGAAAGTAGTCCAAGTTTGAGGTTCACTGTTAGTGGTTGCATTAGCGCCAATGTGACACCAAGCACAAGGATAAGCGCATCTCAGAGGGTTTAAGCTTCATCAGAGTCATGGGCACTCTTCCTGGAATAAGGATCTCAGTAGGTGGCCGAGAACACCGAAGGTAAATGGGCCAAAAACAAATGAAAACAAAAGAAGATTTTGAAGTATTTATTTAGAACACTTTCTTAGACTTATCCTTAGACTAAGCTGACTAACTCTTGGAAAAGCTTGTGACACAGTCAGTTTCATATTATTACAAACCCCCTTTAACAGAACACATGAAGGCTTTGGGCTTTCTTGTTATCATATTCTTTTTTTAATGAAAAAACACCATCTTTCTGATAAAACAGGCTGCGGACATGGTGGGACTGAAGTACCTGACAACCTCTTTGGAGACCCTGTCAAACCCAGAGAATCCAGAGAGCGAGAGCGAAGGTTGGCTGCTAGAAAAGAGCGTGAAGGAGACCATGTCTGGCTTCATGGAGAAGATCAAGACCTTTGGCAAAGGCAACCAGGTGGAAGGGGAGGGGGGAGAGGCTGCTGCCAGCTGAGAGGGTCACACCCCTAATTGGGACTGAGGCCACTCCTATCAAAGGGAGAGGAAAACGCATAATTGTGAGAGAACAAAAATGTTATTCTCTCTGTGGAATAAAAACATGCATAAATTCATACCACCTCAAATAAAAACTAACATACCTGTGGACATACTGTACTGACCTCAAAAGTGAACGCAAACGATATAACCTTTAAATGGGTTGAGCACTAATTGACCAATTTGTAAATGTGCATGTCTGTACTAATATGTAAAGATAAACGATATATACATTTTAACAAGCTTATTTTTAAAGAGATATAACAATTGGTGTCTTGAAAAATACTGTGTGAACTTAGAAAAAAAAAAAAAAAAAAAACACTTTTGAACAGTCCTACCTCCTACCCCTAACCAAGCTTTAAAGCATCCAGGCTTCATGGTCCACTCACATAGTGAGCAAGACTGGCCTTCGCATTCATGCTTACATTTCTGGTTGAGCGGATGTTTAACCCGACAGCCTCACGCAAACGTTTCAATCGAGCAAACTGAATGAGAATTTACCCTAAAACCACAGAACATTATTCCAGCTATTAATTACAGTTATTTCCCTACTAAAGAAGGACGAATGCACAGTGATGACACTCACATGGCAGCTTTCAAATGGCAGCTGAGATAAACAGGACCCATGATTGGTGTCCAGGCTCCTCACAACCCCTTGTTGGAGCCGCACTCTGCTGTTCGCCCAATTCTAGCTCGTCCTTGCATTTGTGTAGTACCTCTAAACCAGGCCAGTGATGAACTGAAGAACAGGGCAGAACTTGGCTGTTAAGTGGTTACGGGCTGCGTTAAACCAAACGCAGAGTGGTGGAGCACCACCAATGTGTGATCCTCTCGGGTTAAATATCTGCATCAGGTATAGGAGGCAACAAACAGTCCCTGAGCCTCTTAACAGTCTCTGAGGCCTGCAAACAGAGGTTCTGTTTGAGTGAAGTGAGTATTTTGTACTGAACTTTGACAGTTGACAATAAATACGAAGCAGTTTCGAAGAGTAACAACTTGTTCGAGGACTTAGTTATTTTTTAAGAAAAAAAAAACCTTCAATATCAGACAACCTTACCAGTGGTGTATGTTTTCATTTGTGTGAATTACCTTTGCCAGGAACCTCTTTCTGTACACTTGAACACTGGACTTCGCAGTACTTCTGTTGTAGGTTGGGAGGAACAATGTAGACACTTGCGTGTATAAGATAAAGATGTTTAAATAGATGCTGGCCGTATCTGGTTCGTTCTTTCATTTCATTCATATTTTTAGACACATTTTTTTAAAGAATGATCATTTCAAATTCATCGCTCTCAATGCAGCATCAGCCAGGTTTTCTAAAATGCAGAGCGTCCATGAAGAAAGAGAAAAAGCACACACGGGAAATGTAAGGAAGCACGGAAGCAACCTGAGGAAAAGATTTTAGGACACCCACTGGGTTGGCAAGCTTTAGCTGATAGGATAAAGAAGAATGGATGGGTCTTCCTAAGTGAGGATTCGGTCCCTCTTAAGAGAGACTAGTCTTCAACCTCTGGCTCACCTGGCATCAGATAATACCTTCAAGTTCTCCTTCAGTCAAAGGAACTGTGTTAAGAACATGAAAGTAATGCTATTTTAATGCTACAAACAGAGAGTCATTTTTACTCAAAACAGCTTAATATCAATATCATATTGGATATGTGCCCCCTTGCCTTAATAACTGCATCAGGTAAGGGTTGCATCACTCAGACGTACTCTCAGAAATTCAGAACAGGGATTCTGGGCTGGTGATTTTGCTTGTCAGTCAAACTGTCACAGCTTTATCACTTCTATTGATTCAGTCACACAAAGAAACCCTATAGTGATCACCCTGGAATGTAGCAGTGTCGGTGAGGGGTTCTGCTCAGACATAAGGCATGAGGTGGAAGAGTGGGCTACACTAGACAAGTTTTCTCAGGATAACTTAAGAATCTTTACTTGACTGGATGGGCACAGTCAACTGGGCAACTGGACGCTTAACCAAGCATTAGAGATGATTTATGCAACTAATGTTTATTGCAGGGTGCTTCCATAATGGTTTTAGGTCACTACATTCTGAAGGGCAAGATGCTATTGTGCCATTTATATACACATTCTGAAACTTGTCTGTCGCCATGTCGTTCTGAAAATCCATAATCAAGACTGATTACAGATCAGGATGAAACTTTCACAGAAGTTATACAAAATGACAGCCTAGAGGCCCTAGGCAGGTACCGAAGAAAGGTGTGTGTGTGTGTGAGGGTAAGCAGGGAAGAGGATATCTGTCATCTGGAATTTTTCTCAGTTCCAAAGTCCATAAAGAGTGGCTGAGGGGTTAAGTGCAGCTAAGCAGCTTTGATGAGGAGCTTAGCCTCTGTCAGGTGAAATTCAGGGACAGGTGCCTCTGACGCAGGTAACCGGGCAAAAGCAGCTTGGGCAAGACCCATGGAGGAACCTACTACAGAGCAACCCAAATCTCTGTACTTAGGAATCCCAGCTCGTCACTGGACTCTCCTGTTCACCGCTGTTCAGCGAGTGCTTGACATTAGCTACCTGCAACTGTTAAACCTTGCCATGTTAGACACAGCCAACCGGACTTTAGACAACACTTTCAGTATCTGAACATAATGCTGTTGTACTCTAGATAGCAAATCCTGATTATGTTCCCCTCATAGACTGTATCAAAGAACTGGCCAGTTCATTAGCTACACTCACCTTGTAGCTGCGGTAGCCCTGATGTTAGTATCATCTCTGTGCTGAAAATGGTCCAGTACTTGACTGGTTGGCAGCAGCTATATGTATCTACATCCCTCGATAAAGAGGCACTTAAAAAGTGTAAATGCAAAGTCATTGTGCATTAGGAATAGTTACTCATGTAAACAACCTACGAGGTACTGGATTACTGCATCAATAGCATTTGCAATAGCAATACTGCAATCAAAAACATTTCCACTAAGAACCATAAAGTTGGCCATACCTCTTTAAAATCCTGTCAAAATCTTTGCCAAACAAAGAGAGAAACCTGGGATGTGACTAACTTTCATTCACCCTGACTGGAGCTTCATTGTGGCTCTTTAATCCTCTTTATTTCTGTTCCTGGATGAGCAAAAGGATCTGACAGAACTGGGGCACGTTGGAGAAGAGCTGTAGACAGCAAAATTGGTCATAATTAATGGGGTCACACACTTCACTACACAATTACATTCCTCATACAACTTGTAAGCCCACTCTATTACCTGTATGCATAAGTACCTGTGGCAAGTAGACTCTCAAACACACAACCACACACTCTCGAGCCATGTCTGGTCTTTAAGGCAACACAGTCGCTTAGCTTTTCTTATTTATTTAATTTTTGTTTTACAATATAATACAAGGTACCCATTTATACAATAATTCACATATTAACAAGTATGTCTTTGATGTCATATACTGATGCAACTGCAACACTAGAAGTGTATCAGGAAACATGCTTACTGTGAGAGCAATGAAACCCGGGGAACCTTGTCTGTGTGTTTGTGTGTGTGTGCATATCCTGTGTGAGAAAATGGGACACTGCACCACTTTTCAACATCACGTTCAGAATCAGAACCTCCAGTGTCAAATCAGACAGGATCTTTTTCTCAAGAACAAACAATTAAATAAAAAAAACAACAAAAAACAAACAAACAAAACCAAACATAACACAGAATAAATTTCATCTGCTTTTCTGTACAGTCAAAAAGGCTTTGAACAAACCATAATTCTGTATTCGCTTAAAAGTACAACACGCACATTTCCTTTAAGCTATAAACTACATACACCCAAAGCCACTTCTCTATTTCATCATTCTTATTTGGGCTTCTGAGATAAGAAAATTTATGTAAGACATTAAAATTTTAGAATTTGCCTTAAGACATAACCTAAAAAGGACTCTCAAGGACTCTCTTGTAGCTTAACATGATGTATATTTAACTCCAGCACCCATCCATTTGCTAAAAGGCTTCCCTTACAAAAGACCACACGCACACACATACACACATACATCACTCACGCCACTCATAGCAACCTGATGTTGAGACGTGGTGGAGTGCCCATCACAGGGCTGATCAGGGCTTGTCCATGACTTGATCTGTAACCTCTGTAGAACTTGTAAGGATATGATTTTTCAAACAACTCAGCTGTTGCAAGTCAAACAGTTAAAACTGCCAGATTTGGGGTGAAGGAAAAAAACAAACAAACAAAAAAACAACTTTAGTGAAGTCACTGCGTGTAATACACTTTCTTGTGCACAAAGCAAAATCCAGAAGACGGAGGTCTGCCATGATGAATTGGTACAACCCTTAAATTACATGTAAAGATACACATAAGCAACCCATTAAAAAAGTGGGATGAAAAACTGACACTGGCGTTGCAAAAATATCAAAGTCACGTAAACAGACGTAAACAAACCATAGAAATCCATCACACTGGACACACATCTGTGGCACGCACACACACACACACGCGCACACACACACAAAAATCTCTCAGCACACACTTAAATCCAGGCAACCAGGCACTCACAGGACTCACATTAGCTTGAATTCATTTCATAGAGCATTCTGTTGCTGGGTGCCCTTAGCAGAGATATTGCAGTGACCAGGAAAGAAGCGGAAAGAAAGCAGACCCAAACGGCCTGAAGATGGCGCCAATCCATTATGGCTACTACTGAGACCCAGAGGTCATTGAGGAACATTGTGCTTGCTTCAAAGAAAACACCAGCGTTGTTTAAAGCAATTGGAGACCTGTTCATTAAATCAATATTTGAATTGACTAGCTTACACAAATAATTTAATAGTATCTGGGACAAACAGAAATTAAATAGCATTCCTATGGAGGAGTTACTCTGAGAATTTATGCTGCAGGAAAAGCCTTTGCAGGCAGTTAAATACCTTGGCTATAGTTTATTTTATTATTTTTAAATATGTATTTATATCAAATGAGAAACATAGCAGGAGGGGGCGAAAACACCTCCCTAAAGACACAGAAACGGAAAAAAGTCATGCATTCATCCACTCTTTAGCAGAGGAAAATAGGAGGAGGGAAAGGAGTGTGCAAGAGGCGGTGTTGCCGTGGCAACCTCTGCTGTAAATGTGCAGATACCCAGGTTGGTGTTAGCAGAAGTATTCTGGGATCGAAAGTGACCTCACAGGTGCTGCCAGTCGATGCCCACCAGAGTCTGGTTGGCTTCCTGGGCATGACCGATTTCCTCTGTGATGCTGTGCTGGCGCCATAGCTTCTGGATCTTCCTGTAGCGCTCACGACACAGGTGCAAAGGGTTCCCCCGTCTGACAGAAAAGAAAAATATAGAACTTAAACTTTAAAATGTTTAAGAAACACAGATGACACAACAGCACATTTCGCTCATTAAGTTACACTGGCACAATACAACAATGCCATTACTGACATTGATCATATGTTCCATCTTAAAAACAGCATATTTTTAGGAGTTTTGAAGTAAAGAACTTTATAAAGATGAGTATTAAAGATCCCATTTACACAGTGGTTAGTATCTGGACTTTAACTCAGTCAGACTATAACCACTTCAACAAATTGCTTGTGTTAATGTTTTTCTATGCTGGTCAAAAGAAGGTTTCCATGAATGTGGTAAAATCTTGAATGTCACTGTTCAGGTGACATTCACTGTTCATCACCTTTAGAATAATAAATAAGTCTTCTTTACTGGTCATTACAGTCCATACTGACCATGTGCATTAAAACATACTGTCATAAGACTTTACTAGCTTTACTAGCTCTACACACGGACCTGCGAATAAAGTTACTAAATTAAAGAAAGGGGAGAAACCCAGGTTTAAAATTGGACTGAAGGAGCAATAATGCCTAATCATATACAGAACAACAGAGGGAGGTGTCAACACAGTGTTATTAGGAAATTTAGTACCTAATAATTTAATCACATGCCTCTTGGAGAGGATACATGTACACTTCTATAACACCTGGATAAAATATGTCCAAGACAAAAGTGGCTTTACTGATCAGATTTAAAATATTTTAAATTCTTCTTGGATTTTCTGCTAAATAATCTCTAGTCAGAAAAATACTGATACAGAAGATTCAGAAAATGGCCAGGTGTAAATGGGTTCCTAAAAGTATACCATCACACTTAAACTACTCAAATTGGATTTATCCCCCTCGGCCCCTCGCAACATCCAATCCAGGATTTTGTGCTGACGTCCTGACACCGATTCCTGAAACTGAAATGCAGGCACTATTCGACGCTAAAAATAAATACATCAAAAATAGCATGACTTACAACATGACAGCCTAAATTCAACAACAATAAACTCAATGAAAATCACAGATTCTGTTCTCTCACCTGAGCCCTTGGTCAGTTTCTCCATAGTCATCCAAATATGGGGGAGCATAAAAACAGCCCTTAGTTTTCCCAGCCAAGAACAAAACTTGACTCTCCCTCACCCTGAAACAGAAAGCAGAGTCAAACATAGACCTCTCTCCATACCACAAGCACAACGAGCAATTACAGTGGATGCATGCTGCAGTGAGACCTCTGCATACAGCAATCAACACGCATTTACACAAACGGTCTGACAACCATGAACAAAAACATCCACCATAGACATTTCCTAACCTGAGGAAAATGCCGACACCAGCTCCACAGGCAAATGTGTGCGCGGTGCAGGCTCCCACGTCCTCTCCCTCCAGCTCAGTCTGGCAGCAGTAGCTCTGAGAGCACAGCATTGTGCCACACACCAGGCACAGCGTTGGTGCACGAGACTTATCCCCACCTGACTTAGGACAGCTACAGAAAGAAGAGGGGGGAAAAAATTCAAAAACACTTATCAGCCAAGTATACTTCTGTAGTAAACAGGTGAATAGGACGCTCCCTTCACACATGCTTTTTTCAGCTTGTTAATGGATAATTACACAAAAAGTGTAAACAAGGTAGAATTAAAATCTGCAGTTGCAGCGCAGCTGACAGAGCAATCTATCAACACGAGACCTAAAATGAGTACTTGTATAAACAAAAGCCACATTAGCAGGAAAAACAGTGATGTCTAGATAGAGCAGATAAAGTGAAATGTTCATGTGACTTTGTTTTTTATGGAGAGTAAAACCTCCAAGGTGATTCCATACATGATTCTAACTGGCAAGAATATCCTGCCTGGCCTCAGAATGCCCAACAAAACAAAGCATTTGTACACCATGAGTTTTTACAGATAGATTTTTGGAGAACAAGTCACAGGATTTTGTAACTAATTTTAAAAGAGCTGTTGGTCAATAGTGTCAACTGAATTTCAAAGTGCATATGAACACAAGTATCCCGGTTAAAATATAGTTTGTATGCTAAATGGTTTGTATGAAAAGGAATTTGCAGCTTCAACCGCTCCTTGTGAAATTACCATTACCATCAGAAAGTCTAATTCTCTAACCTCGATCTTGACTTACGTGAAGCTGGAAGCTTGATTAATGAGAGCGCTGTAGTCCTCTGGCAGTTCAATGAGCCTATTCGACTCTCTAGGAAAACTAGAAAGATATATATCTTATTAGTTATATAAATATATATTATCTCATTCAACATACTGTCTTTTCAAAGTTTGAATCAGGGATGCCCAATCATATTAGTAAAGGTTTAGTGTGGCTGCAGTTTTACATTTCTACAAAATACCACCAGCAGAAGACTGAGACAACATTAAGTGCTGTCAGGGGTGTCCTTGTTTGTTGGGCATGAAAACCTGCAGCCACACTAGTCTGGATAAGCTCTGGTTTAGATGGATCAAAAATGACACCTTATTAGAGCTTCAGGGGCCTGGAGGCACTGACGCATGGCTGGATGAGAGCACCACCTAAAGGAAAGGAGGAGATAGAAAAGCTCACTTACTCAAATTATTTCAAATATTAGAAGGCATCAGTCCAACTATGCATACATTGAAGTACACTGAGCAGTTACAAAAAACTTCAACTAAGGCAGTGTCTCACCCCTGAAGTAGAGGCTCCAAAAC
The DNA here is from genome assembly GCA_021613375.1 of Megaleporinus macrocephalus. Lineage (NCBI taxonomy): Eukaryota > Metazoa > Chordata > Actinopteri > Characiformes > Anostomidae > Megaleporinus > Megaleporinus macrocephalus. The sequence goes on from CM038706.1 coordinate 26,066,897, forward strand.
CTCCTTGTGATTATAATAGAGCTGCAGCAGGTTGGAAGGCAAACAAAGGTATGCACATAACGCCTCCCACTCACCTGCACCGAGAACTAGAAAGAGAAAACAGAGATACAGAGTGTGAACTATGACGCACAAGCATACAAACAACATACCACAGTCAATAAATGTGTTTATATTAAATTGATGAAATCTTTATATAAATTTTCCTTAGTAGTAGTTTACCATGGAGCTCAGGTGGAGTTGGCACTCCATTGAGATGGTGGAAGAAAAGAGATGCTCCCCTCAGGAAAGGTAAGATGCCTGCCTTTATGCAATGCCAGAGGTGCCACCCTGAGCTTACATCACGTAGGCCACTGAAACAAATGTAAAAATGAACACATTTTTCACAGGTTTTCTAGTGTTTTGAACTGCACAAGAACTTTCTCAGCTTCCCCAGAGGGACTGGACAATATGATTTGTTAAATATTATTATGGCATTGACCTTTGCACTGCTGTAATCACAGAAAGCTGAATGAGTCTGCTAACCAATCATAAGTTTCTGTACCTATGGCTGAAGCGTGTAGACTAGTCAGTGTTACTGAAGATGTTTTGTATTTGTGTAATTATTTTGGTTTAAAAAAAAAAAAAAAATTATATATATATATATATATATATATATAAAAAAATAAACATAAAAAATGCAGACCAACGTCACCATGCTGAGTCAATGTGTACCTAATATACCGCACAACATATTGCAATCATTTGGTTAAAATTTAAGTCATTACCATTTCCTCCACCTCATACAATACTCTCTAGGTTTTCAAGCCGGTTGTTTATTAAATGGGTGCATCTGTGCAGTGTATAGAAAAAAAAAAACTGGACTGACACAAAGGAGCTGTGTTGTTTCACCTGCCAAGATGAACCTTCAAAGTGTTATAGAGAAGACAGACACTCTCCTCCTCCTCACGCTCTACTTCGCCGCTCTCTTGCTCCATGGTCAGTTCCACTGTGAAAACACCACCATTATTAACACCTCCTACACCACTCTATCATTACTGCACAGGAAAAGTTCTCCTAACAGATCCCTGATCAGATAAAACAAACACTAACAAAAGATTGCTGTGTAAACAAGAGACAAACTATACCAAAAACATTAACGTGAAACACTACAGGGCACCTGCAAGTGACTAACATATGGGTGTAAACGGAGCTGAATGGCAAAAACCAAAAAAAATGAATGCAGAAAGTTCCTTTACTTCTGGAAAACAGTTTGCCTTGTAAAAAGTATTCATCCCCCCTTGGCCTTTTACCTATGTCGTTACATTACAACCTGTATTTACATGTTTTTAAATCTGGATTGTTTGTAATGCATCTGCACAAAATAGTTGTGTGTGTGTGTGTGTGTGTGTGTGTGTGTGTGTGTGTATTATATATATATATATGCCACTCTCTTGCTAGAAATTGCTCTGTGTTCTGACCTGGTACAGAGGTGAGCAGAATCTGGACCAGATGAGCCACAGTGACCAGGTGAAGGAAATAAAGCTGAGCAGCATCGACACTAAGGCCTGACGAGTCCTGGCAGTGCACCGCTGGGTAAGACAGTACCAGACCCACCTGAAAAACATATATAACAAGAGAGGGCTTAGTGCAGGAATCTCACTGTTGTAGACAAAAACTGTTAAATGTATAGCAAACGTATTTTTAATTTCAGCATTTAAGATTTAAAAGATGAACAGATTTACTTCAGTCTGAAAAGTAAGGTTCACAATGTCAGCTCACCAGCAAGTGAAACATGTCCACGTCCAGAATACATGGAGAGTTTTCCACCTGGGGGTCAGGAACCAGGGCTGCAGGATACATATACACATGTAAAGAGCCACACATTTAAAAAATAAAATAACAGAAAAGACAGGGAACAGGGAGAAAAAAAAACACTACCATAAGGCAAAAAAGTACCTGATAACAGTCGAATAAAGTGATTTTGTACGGTGGGGAGAGAAGAGACCGTCCAGCATGCAGAGCCAAACCGGGCCAGGGAGCGTAAACAGTCATCCTATACAAACAACAAACACAGCACACCTCAGACCCTGAAAAAAAAAATTCTCATGAAAATTCAAAGACTAGAGCCCAATTTGGTGAAAACAAAAGGCTCCAGTTCATCTTAGGGTTGGTATTATTACCTGTCTGCAAGGTAAACTTCCAAACAAAGGCTTTTCTTCATCTACCAATAATCTCTCTGCACAAAAAGGAAAAATAAATGTACATGCATGTGTCAAGTAAAATACATTTAACAGTAAAAATCAATACAGACTGTTTGCTACAACACTGCTGCACACTGTTATTCTTTAAAGAACTGTACACGGACTGACCTATGGACTGGATGGTATAGGCACAGCTGCCCCAGCACATGATAGGCACACGCGGGTCCTGCTCATTGGGGTGCACCTTAAGGCCAACTTTATATGTTGCCGTGCCAAACGTCGTCAGCATCTCCTTTATGGAGCTTGAGTAGGGGTTCCTGACAAAACACACTCAGCGTCAGTTTCGTTTAGTAGTCAGAAATAACACACACTTATAGGAGGGGAAAAAAATTAAGTGTGCTTACACTGGAGTGTGGTCCAGTCTGAAGCCCTCAGGGGGAGGACAGTCTTCCACAGTCTGTGTCTCACACGTTGCTGCAGCATCTAAAGACACAGAATGGAATATTACCATGATCACAGCAAAACCTTTCACCTCCAAAACAATAATATGACAGGAAAAGCAACTTTTTAAATTCAATGTTTGTTAATGTAAAGTCTTTTCAACTTATTCTGTTGCTTCATTTGTCATGAATTTACACAATTTAATGGGCAGCTTGTGTTTATAAATAATAATAACAATAACAATAATAATAATATTAATAATAATAAATTATCTTCCGCTTTATCCCGCTAGTCGGGGTCACAGAGGAGGCTGGAGCTAATTAATATAAATAATAAAAATCTGAAATACTTACTTGTGGGCTTTGCCTTCCTGTGAGCAGAGTGCAAGGCTTTGATCTGCTGAGAGGTATTATTCAGCCATAGAGATAGACCTGGCTGCTCACTACTACAGTACCACAAACAAACACACAACAAATAAATAAAGTTAACAAAGATCACAAAGCTTTCTGTTTGTAGCCAAGTTAGGCCTGATGAAAGCCTCTAAATACTAAAACCTGCACCAAGTTTGACCACTTAAGTTTTTGTCTGGGAAGCCAGAATTTCTACATTTTGATTGTGATGATTTATTTTTTATAATTTATGTTTACCTTTAGGAAACTGTACATGTTTCTTGCTTGACTGATCTATATTAAACACATCCATAGTGATCACATCTGTGTGGTAACAGCGCTGCAATCTTGCGTGACAGGATACTAGTCCACACCCAGAAAGGTCAGAGGTGTGCAGCTTAAGAGGGGTTTTCAGGACTGCTACAGATCAGATGGATACACTAACTCCACATCTAAGCACTGTACCTACCATGGTCACTATTTCTGCATAAAGATCCCCTGCTCTGTTCAGGACACTCAATTGGCTTGAGAGGTGAACTGAGCGTAAGTCAGCAAAATAAACTACAACAATGTCTGTTTGCTTCACATTGTTATGTAAAGGTGCAGAAACTATAAAATCACAATTAGCACTGCAGGAACACAATTAAGTTTATCCCTCCTTATGTATTCTTTATGTCTTTGAGCTGGTAAACAGTATTAATATACACTGTTAAACAGAAAACCACAAAAATTAATGAAGCATGCAATAACAGTTGCCCACATTCAGATATGCTGAGCGATGATTTGTAGAGGTGTGAGTGAGTGCATGTGCGCAGGTGTACCTGCAGGAGGTTTTGGTCAGAGGCAGGAGAGGAATGACTGTGTTACTAAGACACTCGCAGAGTGGACATAAGAACTCTCCGTTCTCTACATCATAACTGGTGTGCACCCGCAGTCTCTGCTGTCTGCGCTGCTCCTTAGCCTGCACTGCCTCAAAATATCTGCAGAAGGAGAAATTGTGCAGGTTAACAGATACAAGCACCTGATTAGACTGGCCATTCAAAGCTTCTACTCATCACCAAAGTGAAGAGGAGCATTCAGTATGACTGTATGATGAATTGGGTACATCAGTTTGAGGCATTTTTGAATGGCTCACCTTTGCCAGCAGTGAGAGTGCATGATGTGTCCACAGCTGCCCGTGTGTGTACCAAAGGACAGGTCAGGGTGCATGAAGAGGGGATCATAGCTCTCTGCAAAACACATTGTTGTTCAATTACCATAAAGGTAACAAAACAGATACAGAACAACCAATGCTACACAACAAACAGCTTTCAACAACAACTGCATTAGTAAAAGCAATCTCTGCCTTTTTTTTTTTAATTGTAAGTAATTGAGTGATCAGAATCAGAAAAGACCAAACTACGTACAAAAGACTGCTGAAAAGGCACTAAAATTTGGCCACAGAAAACAGGAAAATATATTTCATAAAAAATAAATGAAAAAACTAAATCAAATACTAACAGGACTACAATGAAGTGTTCAAATGTAAAGCTTTACAAATCATTCGATTGATTAGAACAAGTGATCAAATAACACGGTTGGTTTCCTTTGCCCTCCTGCATTGGTCATGGATGCTTTTAAACAGATCAGCAGCAAATCAACAGGCGCACAGCGGGCTTTATAAACACTGTTTCCAAAAGAACTTTTGCCCACAACAACGTATTTCATTAAAAAAAAAATACAAACATGAATGCTTACAAAAACTAAAGGGAATCATTATAATTAGTATTTAGCCATTTTTAACTAAAGAATGCCAAAGTACAACGTTTTTTCAAGGATCCAGCAACAAAACACACACACTGCCTACCAGGATTGTGAGGGGGCTTTTTTCGATTTTTGGACATGACTGTGGATCGCTGGACAAAGGCAGCAAGCACCATGGCTCTTCCATCAGGCCTGATCTCCTGTTCCTCTTGACACAGGATACATGTGACCACCTGTCTTCTCTGGCCTCCGCCTGCCCGCCACCGTCTTGGCCCCACACACACTAGAGCACTGTCCCATGAACTGGGGCTGAACCACAAAGTGAGAAACAGTTACAAGTGAATTTGAAGAGGGACAACTAGGTATATCTACACATAAAAGTAATGAGGGTCTCCTTTTACAGAACTATTTTAATGATGCACTGAGCAAAAAATTGCAACCCCCTAAAGTATACATACCTGTGCTCTTGTGACGTAGAGGTGGAGGCATCCAGCTCATCCAGGCTTTGCTGGAACAGTTCCTTATTCTCATTGATGAAGTGCCTCTGCATCTCAGACATCTGAGCCATGATCTTCTCCCTGCGTAGTCTTGCCATCTCCGCCTTCCTCTTTCTCTCTGCTTTGTCTTTATCCCGCACAGTCTACAAAAACACACAAGTGAATTACAGATCAATCACACCAGTGAGGCGGGATACAAAGGCATAGAAAGCTGGCCAGAAGCTGGACAAACCTCTTCTTGGCAGTGTCCAGTTCCTTCGGGGGAAGGTGCAGCAGCTGTGCGCTCCCGCATGGTTTTAATGCTGAGCACCATCTGTGCGTGAAAAAATGGACAATTCAGACACAATACATCAAAACATCCTGAGTAAGTACTTAATACGTCTGTGTTGCACAGATGTATTAGCCAGCAGAAATAAACACCAGTACAAGTCATGCAAAACTAAAGTCACGAAGACATTAGAATCCTGAAACTGACATTTCAGTTAATGAAGTATTTTAATGAACAAATAATATCTGATTTGATCTATTAATCCTTTATTTCCTTAAAACCAAGTGTGCAGGTGATGGAATGCATTAACTATGTGAGAGCTGGGTTTTGAGGCAACAAGTGGAATTTAATTTTCTTTTTTAAAGTAGGGCACAAAATTTTTGCAAGCATATACACACAATGTCATCATCATAAACGGCTTTTAAAAATAATGAGCTTGAATGCCTAATAATTTAGCACTTTGTTTTACTGCTTAGATCCTCAGCTGTACATGTGCAGTGGGCTAGAGGTTAGGAAACCAGCCTTGTGATTGGAACATCGCCAGGTTCGATCCTCTGAACCGCCAGGATACGACTGAAGTGCCCTTGAGCAAGGCAACTAAGCCCCAACTGCTCCCCAGGCACTGTGGATAGTGCTGCCCAGCATTTCAGGCAAGTGAACTCACTGCCCCCTAGTGTGTGTGTGTGTGTGTGTGTGTGTGTGTGTGACTGCACAGAAGGCCTAAGTTCAGAGGTCAAATATATATATTTATTAAGTGATTGACCGTGATTGCACTCCTGTTGCAGATCCTTTACATTACATTATTTGTTTTTCATATATATATATATATATATATATATATATATATATATATATATATATATATATATATATATATATATATATATATAATTTTACACTAGATCATGTTATTCAATAACAAATACTAACGCAAACAGCAGAGGTAATTAAAATACAGTTACATATACAACCTGTATACAACCTGTAAAATACATATACATATACAACCTGTAAAATACAATACAAAATACAACCTAACCCTAACCCTTACCTTCAGAATCCAGCGTATCATATCCTTGTGCACTTCCAGGTGAGCAGCATTCTGCAGAGTCTCTAACAGAGCCAAGATACTAGGGGTGTTGCTGGGAGCTTCGCCAGGGCCTATAAAAACAAGCATCACAAATTTAAAAATATAATAATAATAATAATAATAATAATAATATTATAATATATATATATATATATATATATATATATATATATATATATATATATATATATATATATATATATATATATATATATATATATTTTTTTTTTTTTATAAATATATATATAAAGAATACATACATTTAACATACATATATACACGCAACTTACGAGAGATTTTAAGCGTGAAATTGAAGGTGACCTCATTGTCTTCAGAACTGCTTTCTAGCTGCTGCTGCTCCTCCAGCAGAGCCATGCCTATCAAGTGCAGTACCTGCAACAACGCACATAAACAAACTTGAACATTATTCAGAAAACCTACCATAACACATACAGCATTTCATACACTGTTTTAAACACATTTTCCTCTGATAACACATACCCTCTGGAGCATAGACTCAGACCAGTGTCCTCCACTGGGCTCTACAGCCCACTGCAGCACAGCTCCCAACATGCCTAGCAGCACGTCACACTGCAGAATGTTCACCAGGCTGGCAAACAGTGGGCACAATGGAGGCAGCACTGGTGGCGGCAAAGCTGCAGTACAAACACACACATAAGGCAAAGGTTCTCAGGTTCTCAGACTGCCCCCCACTTCAGACAGTTTACAATTTTGTTCCAATCTAACTTGCAACACATACGAATAGAACAAAATCAAAAGCCGTTGAGGGGACCACAGAACCGCTGGATTCCTATATGTTCCATGTTTATTTTATCATCAGTAATCACAAACAATAACTTTAATGCATTTCCCTACAGATACTAAAAATGTACATTTAAAATAATTCTAAAACAAATAAAAAGATAGAAGTAGACTATGTTGTGGGAAACAGAAATTAAGCTTAAAACAATGTTAAAAACTGGGCTATTCCTTTAAGAATAACTTACCCAAGTCTTCCCCATTCTGCCTTTTGAGCTTGCGTTGGGCTTCCTCTGCCTGTATTTGGAAAAATATCACATACATATATAATTTTCACTGCTACACAAGCATGTAGCAACACATGAACAGAAGAAAAATTTTATTTTTGAAATTTAAGCGTCTGAATCAATTACTAAACAGATAAATGCAAACAACAAGCATGAGAAAATACCTTGGACTGGTCAGCTCTAGAGTAGTGGTGGAAGTAGAGATTGAACTGCTTGGCACATTCTGGCCGTAGTTCATAAAGCCCTCTGCCAGTTACGCCTGGCTTCCTGTTTGACGGAATTAAGACAAGCATTAAATCAGCTACAGGGAAAAGACGGATTTAGTCATAAAACACAATCATAGCTGAAAGAAGACTTACTTGAACAAAGCAACACTGTCAATGACTCTCTCCATTCCTGTCTCCTTATTCTCCTGAGAGGAAAACAGAGACTTGTGAAGTTTGTGAAAGGGGGCACAGAATTCAAATAATGTGCAACAGACTTTATGATGTCATGCTGTAACCAAATAATTACATACTTCCACAAGTCTACCAGAAATTGCAAACACAAGCTCAAGGAAGTCTTTCCTGCATTTCAGAGGCAAGTAACTCAAACGCAATGCTATGCAGGTGTCACAAGGTGGCAGTCGAGGCACAAAAGGAAAGCATGTAAGTCGTGGCTTCTTAAGACACTTTGCTTCTTGACACTTTGCTGTACATCCTGTACATTTGCACTCCTGGACACTATTTAACATTTACTTAATATAATCTTTGCACATTTATTTATTTTTTAATGAATATCCCAGTATGGTCATATATATATATATATCCATCTAAGTGTCTGTTTGAGGGCCAGTAAGAAAGATTACTAAAATTAACATGTAAATTGCTATTATCAAGTGTCTAATATATATTTTTATAAATAAAAAATAAAACAACAAAAACATTAATGGGAATATGTGCATACAAACATAATACTCACATTCTCTGGCAAGGCTTTGACCAGCTCACTGTGGGCCATTGGACGAATACAAAGCTGATGAATGATCTCTCTCTTTAGCTCATCACAGTTTTCTACCTGCCCGATGCCTGGCGCAAACCTCTCACCTGAAAAATGGGAACAGTAACTTACATTGGCCCACAAATTCTGACTACACAAAACAGTCTGCCACTAACACTGAAAGTTCCAGGGGTCTTCATTTATAACACATGAATTTTATTCTAATTCTGATTTTATGATTAAGTTCAACACATTTGCAAACAACTGATTCATAAAATCAAGATGTTTGCAAATCATACTGCAATGCTCTGTTTGTACTTGTAATATGCTGTGTTCCTCTATGTACAAATCAAATAGACATTAAAAATCACTACGCTGTTTTCCACAGTCCAGACCTCCAAATGCGCACTGTAACGTGCTTCTAAAGACGGAACTGAGCTATAAATGAATGTCATCATATCTTGATCAGCAAACTGCTGACTTTGCATTTGAGACTTTCTGAAATCTGACCCGTAAATGATTATTTCAGGCTTTACATGGTGACTTGCAGCTATGCACATACAACCATGTTCTGGACGGTCTTGTTTTTTTCTGATTTTTTTTCTTTTTTAATTAAAAACACAGTGCAGGTCTAAATGTTACATTCATCATGCATTAACATTAAGAATCTAATACATATTCTCAAATCCTCATACAAACGTTTTATAAATAAAGGCTCAAGTCTTTTATTACACAGTAATGTGCTCTTACCCACAACCATCATGATGAGGTGCAGCATCTCCTCAATCAAAGTGCTGTTCTGCTGGACCACATCCTTGAACAATAGAATCACAAAAACATACCACAATGAACTAAAGACGGAGAAGGATAATTATAGTTAAGGCCATTACCAAAGAAAAAAGATCACAGACCTTGTTGGCATTCTCTCTGTTGTATCTTTTCCTGCAGTCTGCTGAGCTGAAGATATGAAAGAGCTCAAAACGACTCAGTACAATCATCAGGAAGTGGTTAGGATCCATCATGGAGGCTCCCGCCTAGTGATTTCACAAATATACATTAAAGAAAAATTTTACAATGGACATGCTTTGACTAATTAACAGGTTTACTAGGCCTAGAGCAAAATCCGCATCAAAACATTTTTCCTATAGAAAACAAACACATGAATTAAAAAAATAAATAAATAAATAAACAAAACATATGGTTGAATTCTTTTCACGCACATACTTTGACTTTAAAAGGTGTACAGCCTACATTGTGTGTTGCAACTGTTTCTTTTGAGGTCCACATGAAACATTTGTAGTTTTATGTATCAAAAAAGGTCATAATTATATATTTTCCTGACAGAGTTCCTATTTTAACAATGCTTACATGTTCATTAAAACTCATTCATTTAAATCAAAAATAGGACGTTTAAAGACATGAACACTAGGGCCGTGTATCAATATATTGCATTTTTTTTTTTATTCCTACTATTAAAACACCACTATATTAACAGCTTTGCCAATGCTTACAATAGCATTGCGCATTTGTGCTGCTTGTTAATGTTGGGGTGGAGCTAATAATGGATTACAACACTGCCATCAAGTGGTCAGATGTTTAAACAAAAAACAAAATGACTCCCTGTCTGCCGGGAATCTGTGTATCGATACTGTGTTTTTGAGAATCGATACAGTATCACAAAACATAATATCCCAATATTTGATATTTTGATAATTTCTTACACTCCTAAGAAACACTAGCGGAACATGGCTGAATGCCAATAAAAGTGTATGCCAACCTGTAGCATCATGAGGTCCTTATCAAACATCTCTACTCTACACTTGACATTGTGATAGTAGTAGATCTGCAAGGCAAACAAAAACATGTTAGTATACATTCATTTTAGATTGGTAATTACAATATGTGCTTTATATATTTAATTCTCTGGAGCATGTCGTAAACTGAAGACCATACCTGATTGACTAATGAGAATCCATTTCTCCTCCACATTCCAGCATGCACCTGGGCACAGAGAACCAGGCAGCGAAGCGGGTGCTCAATCAGCATAGGAGGGCTCAGTTCACTCTGTGAAAGAGAACACAGAACATCTGTTGGTAACAAACAAAACAAACAACTGCACTAAAAGCAGCACAAATCCTGAGACTTACCAAAGGTAGCTGTTCAGGAAATCTGTAAGCTACTTCTGACTTGCTAAGAAGAACATGAAGCCCTTAAGAAGAAAAAAGAGATCACAAGCAAAGTGTTACATAATGTACAATTAGTGAACTCTTACAGAATATACTTGTAATGCACTCTGTCTCTCTCTCACCTGCCAGCACCCTAGACACTGGGAGGTGGATGCTGACTTTCTCCTGGGAGACACAGTAGCGGATGGTGTCCACAGAGTGGCCACACATGCTCAGAGTGATGGGTTGCTCTCCATCAGTAAAGCCACTGTGGCAGTGAGTCAGCGCTGTCAGGCACTTTTTATAGGCTTCAATCAGCACTCTCTCCTACAAACACACCCACACACAGAATGTCAGACCACCAGTAAGACATCAAGCCAAACAGTACAGTGAGAACTGGTAACACAAAGAGAACACAATTTCAACACCAACATGCCTAACATACATCTTCAAATGGGGTAGTATGAGGGCATACACACCGCCTCAATCGCTTCAGTTGAGCCAAGCGTGACTCTGCTCTGCTTTCACATGGTATTTTGCGTCATTATGGGAATATCAATCATATTATTACTTCAACTATGAAATCTTCAAATTACAACTGTCTATCAACAGGAGCAGAAAGATCTTATTGGCTGCAACTGCTCAAAACAATAGCAATAAAGAGATTTGTCCATACGTCCATGGTTTCAAGTGTCAGTTATGAGTATATAAAGTCATCTCTCACCTAATTATAGCACTTTTTTTAAAAACATCTTTCTGTATCTACAAGTGTCATGGTAAAAAGCACATGTGCTAGGACAGCAGTTGTTGAGGGCAGACACACTGACGACGTTTGCTGTTTGTCAACAGTTTCAGTAGCAGTAAGAACGGCAAACAACAATATTTCTAATTAATAGTATAGAAGGCACTCATGCTTTTGCTCTCTCACAATGGAAACTACCACAAATTCTTTTAATGGAAAGCACAAATTTATAGTCGTTAGTTTTTGCCCATAAAGTATTATAATATGACATATAATAAATCATCATCATCATAATCAACATCAACATCCAAATAATACAGTCTAAACTTTGTATTTTCATGTACTGAGCATACAACTGTGCTTCCTTCATCCGTCATGCATTAAAAGACTCATGAACAACGATTTTTGTGTTTTGTTGTTATGGTTGCAGTGTCTTCTTTCAATTAAATAACTGTTGATGGTGTTACGAGGCTGATAATGGAGAGATTAATAGTACTACAGGGGACACCTACTGATTTATATGGTAGGGAAACAACAAGCACATGTAAGTAACAAGACAAATATACATACATCACTGGCACACCATTCTTGCATCATTGAGATGATGTGTGTGAGCTTCATCTGTAACGTAAAGGCTGCCTCCCATTCTGGCTCCATCTCGATGTGTTGGCCCACCTGTCGTACTACTGGGTCCATACCCTGAAAGAAAATTATAAGCAAGCAAAATATTTTTATTTGGTGGTAAAACAATAATCAAGACTTCCAGCATACTGTCAAACATGCCAACATCATTACCTGCATACACTTAAGCAGCTCCAAGAAAGCATCAAGTCCTTCCAGAAACTTTTCCCTGAGTTTGTCAGTCCATTCTGTAGGACAGCTAATCAGGACATATCTACAGACAAGTAAGTTTAGTTAGCACAATGCAAGAACAAGACCAATGTTGCTAGAGCACCACAAAGAACTTCTTACTGCTAAGGGTTGTAAAGTTTCCTGTATCCTAATTTTAGTAATACACAAAACATTCATATATTCATCCTTAAAACCGCACATCCAGCTTTATCACAGGGTAATGGATAAATATATATATATTTTTTTTGCACCAAAAGCCTGTTTCTTACTTGAGGTCTCCTATAAGGCTCTGGACTCTGCGGAATTTGAAGGCCTGTTGTGCAGTGTAGCGTTCAAACTGGAATCTCCCCTGCAGGTCTCGATGTCTCAAGTGGTCCACAAAAGTGCGGATAATCGTGGTCATCAGATTCTCCTCCGTGATCAACATACGTGCCTGAATTGAAGTAAACAGTAAAAATACAACCATATCATTTGTTTACTAAGCGAATAAAAGTACAATTCCAATACTTTGCAAATCAACCATTTATTTTCTTATCCTCACAAATTGGACTAAAATAGCTTAAAGACTTGAAAGGTATCAAATATACAAGGTATGTCATTCTTCCTATGTAGCTATGTATTTATCAGTTACATCAGTTATGTGCTGATAACAGAGTCATCATTATCAGGTGGAAAACATGGAAAACATCCACAATAGCTAAACCGGGTTGCTGGAGTTCCGTATGGAGTACCGTTTCATCCAACAGTCTGTGACAGTGAGGTGGATGCAGGCGAAAACACCATGCAAGTCAAGTCTTAATGTCTGCCGAATAAAAATAATATAATAAACTGCAGCTCAGTAAAAGTTGCTGTTGAAATATACTTTAATTTGGCCATGTACTTAGTTCAGTAAGAAAGAACAGATCTGTGGACTTCATCAGAGAGTTTGCTTAGTCAACTGTTTTTCCTAAAGCTAGTTCACTTGTGGCTGTGTGAAACGACTTATTTTGCCTGATGAATGAGAGCTGAGACAATTTTTTCCCAGTTGTTTAGGTACAAATAAGATGATGTGCTCCATTAGTATCAATGCATTTGTACCTAAACAACTTAAGTTATCTACCCTTAGTATTTACCACCCCTGGGGGCTAGTAGCATGCTAACTCAGTTAACGGTAACTGTCAATGCAAGAAAAAAACTATAAAATTTGATCACTTAAAAAAAAAAATACAAGCAGCTACAAGTATCTTTAGGTCGTCATCACTTCAGGAGCCTCTTCTTGTGTGTACTCACCAGGGAAGGCACGGTGAACATTTGCACAGAGAGGTCAGTGATGGAGAACTCCCTGTCATGGTCGTCCTTCACGTAGTCACTCTGCAAGCGCTCATAGTTCTGCCAGCAGCAGCGGGGCAAGCGGAGGAGAGGAGAAAGAGGCAGAAAAGAGAAGTGTGTGGGGTGGAGGTACTCACCATGGTAGGGACGGTGAAGAGCTGCACTGACAGAGAGGTCACTGACACTAAGCGCTCGTGATCATCCTCCATAAAATCTGTCTGGAGGCGCTGGTAATTCTAAATGATAAGGGAAAGTGGGGGGGCACATTCATCTTCTGGCTCAGACGTTAGGGGACACCTCATCCTTCACTTATACCCCATGCTTGAACTGGTGGTACAGACTACACGACAGAAGGACGGGTGAGGAGTGTTTCAGCAACTAGACCTTGCTCCAAAAAACCTGCACAACTACTACAACCATTTAAAAGGGCCCATATCATTGAAAACTACATTTTCCTCACTTCCTTCAAGTAAAAGGCTTGACGCAGCATGTAAACACTGTTTACTATACCATTCACACCTTGGTACATGCCGTCCAGATACGGAAACTAAGCTGCAAAACAACTACACAAATGCACTGTATGTGATAACCAAAACCATGAGATTTACATATATACACTTGTTTTTGTTTTTTTTTTTACAGCAGTTTCACTCTGCCCATTCACACTGAAGTCAGAAACAGTGTTACAGCCTGCACGTGACCGTACGTGTTAAATGAGGCACTATACAGGACATTAAGTCAGAGCAGTAATTTATATATTTCAGTCTTAAGGGCACTATAACAAAAACATAAGAGGAGTTACCAAAATGGTCATACAGATTTAACTATGACTAGATATGTGATGTATAAAACACATGCACATCAAAGTGTTGATAAATATTATTAAAGGAAAAAAAACTGCATGATACGAGCCCTTTTAAAACTCCATAAAGCTGACTTTACATGGACCTGAACACCAGCCAGCAAACACTGAACGGGGAAAGAGCTGAATCCTTAGGTTTTGTTGTTTATGAGCAGGGTTTATGATGTTATTCAGATATAATCTGTCATGGTTCTGACTGTATGACCTGTTCAGCATGTACTACAGGCCACATCTGAGGGCTCCTGGCACACTGGCAGACTTCCTGAAGCTTCAGTGGGTCAGCCAGAGCCAAAGCTATGGGGTGATGTACTACAGTCCACAAGCCAAAAAGAGCAAAGGTAAACCGGCTGAGCAACTATTGCTCACACACTGAACTTCCAAACCAACAAAAGGAACAGACAGTGTGACAACATGTTGCGCCAACTCTGAAGCACATCATTCGCTGTGAGACTCTGTGTGCACAGAAGACATTCCACAATAGAGATGTGCATCTAGAAACTAATCCTCCTAATTACTATGTATGGTTATCAGCTAAATAGGACATATTTGTCAAATTCTAATTTCTCTCCTTCTGAACAACATCAAGAAACAAACAAAAGGTTGAGAAGCGCTTGACTGCCAGTTATTCAGAGAGTGAGTCCAAATGGCAGCAGAAAAACCACAGAGCTTTAGCAATCTATAGGGGAGTATATAACGCAGACCATTACACTGTGTGTCCAGGGTTGCGTTGGGCATGAAAACTTTTGAGTCACATTTGGGTCTGGTTCATGCATAACTCCAGCACAAACAGTACAAGCAAATACATCATAAATCATAAAATATAATGTAAAACTAGTAAAAGGAACACAAACTTGTTTACTAGCAATGGAATAAAAAAAAAAAATTATATATATATATATATATATATATATATATATATATATATATATATATATATATATATATATATATGTACACACACACACACACTGGATAATGTGTGTTGTCAGACACTTATGGTGCATACAATACTAGTCATGAGACTGATAAGACTTACCTTAGCAAACTGAATAGCAAACTGCTTCTTATACTTCAGATCCATAAGAAGACTACTCATGAACAGCTGATGGTAAACATTCCTTGCACCTAAACAAAAAACAATTATATGACGAGCACACATCTTTATGCATTTACTTATTGTATCAAACTCTCTTTCTGCCATTTACCTTTCCACATCTTGGAGTCGCAGAGCATGAGAGTGTCCACTAGAGAAGAGTTTTCCCCTTCAGGACCGTTCTGTAGACCCACCTGGCATAATATCCTCCTCAGGGCATCTAAAGAACAATAATGTGTAAGCTTATGGACAACATGCAAAGACTGAATTATCTGCCAACGAGCATACACTATTTAGGCACATGATACTGAATGCTTTAATGGTAGTAAAAGCTACACTCTATAGTTTAATAGTGCCGAATACAGGTGTAGGGGTAAACGACAGGGCTAGAGGAGAGACCTGAGTATCTGATGATCTGTCCAAGCCAGGCGAGCGCTTTGAGAGCAAAGCATTGGTGAGCTACCACTGAGGAGTGCATAACTTGAACCCGCAGGGGTTTCGTCTGACGACTTGTGTTCCGCTGCAGAAACACAAACATGCAGTAGAGACATTTCATACAAGACACACACCGACAGGGGAAGACCCGAACCCAAAATGTGTATTAAATATGTATCAGTTGCAGAATCACAAATCATAGAAAAGATAAAGACTCACCACTATAACAGACTTGGCCAGTTCACAGAACTGAAAATCTCCATAGCGTACAGATTTCCGCCCCTGAAAACCACAACACACAGATAAACAAACAGCAAGAATAGAAGATTTAAAGGCCTACAGACACCAGACTAAAAAGAAAGACCTCCTTAGGTTACTTAGGTTTCTTTCTCTCTTTTTATACCCATGTTGAGCACCTATTTGTACAGACAACACAATGGAAATGTGTCACTTTGTAGCATGCTTATGTATTTGCATATTAAAATAAATAAATAAATACACACTTTTGAATATATTTAAATATTTGAAAAACAAACAGGAAAAATCTAACAAATTTCTCAACCCAGCTTTTTCTGTGTGCAGCCAAGAGCCTTAGTCAGTAGTTGTCCCATTCCCATGATGAGGTTAGAGAGGGGCTGACAAACTGTGCAGCAACAAGAAAGCTAAGAAAAAATGAAGGCGAGGAAAGAAGTAGCTTACATCTCTGTCCACTGTAGTTGCAAAGCTGACAGCCTCTTTCTGTGTGCAGTTGACAGCTTTCTGTAGTGTGTAAATGACCTGCTCGTAAGTGTGCACCTCATCGTTAAACAGCATGCAGTAATAGGTGTCTCCACGTTCCCTAAAAAGGAAAACAAACTCATTAAGATTGCATAAAGTAGCCATACAGTATAAAAACCATACCACTTGTATACTGTCTTTTTTACCATAAAGCAGCTAGCTCTAACCTAAAGTGAAAATTCTTCAGATTCTGCCAGTTAACAAGATCAGGAGAATGGTGGTAAATGGTAACAGGTACACATACTGTTTTATTAACTTTAAAGCACAAAGTTATAGTGGGGCACTAAAGACTTTGCTGCATGTGATTTAAGTAACTAAATAAAATATATGCAGTATTTCTTGCACAGTTCCAGTGGTCTAGCGGTGCAGATGAATCCAAAAATTGTGCCCCTCATGTTTATTTATTTCTTTATTTTTTAAACAGAACATGTGAATATGGCTTTGGAAATCAGAATAATAAAGTTGATATAAACCTGCACCAGAGAAGGCTCATTATCAGTAACATTTATTATAACATTTCCATAATATTTTGTGTTACTTGTATTTTATTATGGGGTAATACACTGTTTAAAAAAATCTTCATATTAAAGATTCACATTAAAGGAGTTAAAGAAGTATATACACGAATATAACTGAGATTGATTTTACTGCTGTTAATCAATGATATAAACATAATCATGACTTATTAACCTGAATGTATAGTGCTTATTATTTTTATATATCGACCAGTGGTGTATGTGTATGCTTGTACATACGGTGGTTCAAGGCCCTGAGGGAGCTCATCTTCCTTGTCCCAGGTGAGCATGTCCACAGCATATTTCAGGATGATAGAAAAGATATTGTACGTGCGTGCAATCATGTCCGCAGAGAGGTTGGCAAGGGGATCCTGAAAGAAAGAAAAAAATTTAAGAGGGTAACAATTCACACGCTCAGCTGAGACAGCCGCACCAATTCTAACTTGGCCAATTGCTTAATGCTATAGAGACAATCTGTAAGCTACATTGGTCTCACCTCCTGGGAGGAGTCGCTGATGTTAGGCTCATGTTTCTGACAGTAAGGGCCCTTTTTCCAAGCCTCTGTGTCACCACAGTCGCAGAAGCCCCCTCCCCCCGAGGTTGTCATCTAGAAAAAAGCAGAGAGAGAGAGAGAGAGAGAGAGAGAGAGAGAGAGAGAGAGAGAGAGAGAGAGAGAGAGAGAGAGAGAGAGAGAGAGAGAGGGGAAGAAAAGAAAGAAAGAATAATACAGGAAAAGAAAAGGGAAGGAAACAAACAGAAAGAAAGAGAGAGTGAGAGAGAGAGTGTAAGTGAAAGTCATGTGTCAAGGACAAGTCTGGCTTGATCAGAATTTGGAAAGCAGGCACGCGCCCTTAAGTTAATCACTACTTGTAGCACAGCAACAGTGGGGTAACAGTTGGGTTATGGTCCAGAGTGTTCACACAATACTACTGTCTCTGTCTCTCTCACACTCACATTACTGATTAACATGTCATTTCCAACAACCAAACAAAAACATGTCTTGCTCCTCATTCAATACCTGAAGCACTGTTATTTACCATAATCCTGGGGGCAGAGTTGTTAGCATGCCATAAACCTACACTGAAAGAAGCTCGTAGGTCATGCAGTGGTTAAAACCACAGACTGACGCCAGGGTTGGGGTGTTCAACATCCCTCCAAACCACGTGGCAAGTGCATGGCCAATTTCCATTTTTCCAAATGGGATTAACCTGATCTCCCAGCTTGCCCTTACAAAAGCGGCTGGTAAACCATATGCTGTATACTAGCAGAGCTGTATCATTAAGGAGACAATCCAGAGAACTTAATGTATACTCTTACCCTGTAACGATGCTCTTTGTGTACACTGCCTAAAAAACACTGCATGCACAGGACACAGGTTGGGTCTGCTGCACATTCCCTAGAGAGAAGAAATGGTAACAAATCTTGTTGTACAAAAGGAGGAAAGGATTTAACTGAACAGAATCAAATTACTCAGAAGTAAACATTTACAGATGATGCATATCACTTATCATGATAGATATTTGAGGCAGAAAATGTTTATCAACTACATAACTACAGTTTTGTCGATTTCTTCAGTGAAAATTAGTTACCTCAGCTTCTATAGTGAAAACTTGTCTGTACATTTAAACCAACAACTACTGTTTATTTGCTGAATTTAGAATAAAGGGAAAAAAATATACAATATAAATGTGGCACATTTTCATCCTTTATGTATTTTATGTTAAATACATAAAAGTACATAATGAGATGGATGTAACGAGAGCTGGGGTTTGCAAACTTTTGCAGGTAACTGAACATTCATTTAATCTTATGTATTTGAATATTTACATAAAAATACTTCTAGAAAAATGCACTTGCTTTTATGTGTCATAACCCCCTTGGTGTTCCTCGTGTCCTAAGAAAGAGCGTAACTGAGAAAGCAGACACTCCGCACTCCAGCCTCTCAGCAGGCTTACAGCAAGCTGGCCTGAGATACTTAACCTAGTAGCAACCTGACCTATTTCAGTCAGGACTGCCTGCAGCCCTAGTGCCTGACCTGGGTAGAGTTGTGTGATGTAATAACTTGAGCAACAAGAAACTTTTGCCATCTGAAAGTCAGCTTGCATACTATTTCATTTGGAATGTACATTTTGCCAATTGCACTTTAAATTAATGAACTGCACAACATGAAATTGTTTATTAAAAAAAAAATGCCCACTTACCTGCAGGAGTATGTGGGCTCCCCCACTTTAAAAACATGGCCACAGAGTTGAGAAGGTTGGTTGTTCTGTTCTAGCTTCGCCAGACCAAGTGACGGTTCTTCGCCACAGAGGTACCACTCCAGTGGAGCCTGCAGAAGCAGCTGGGCTAGCAGGTCTTCACTCTGAGGGTTCAGGTTGGGCCCCAGGCAGTATATCTTGGGCACATAGCGAGCAAGGTGCTGATAGACCTCTTTGGGCAGGTCGGTTGCCTGTAGCCATTTCTGCGGGGGGATACAGAGCAGAACATCAAAAAACCATTGTGTGTAGAATTGCAGCAGACCTTCTTATACAAAATTAAACAACCGTCTTAGTTTGACTGTGCTGATTTGACACCACCATTTACACATACTGCTATCGCATAACAAAGTTGAAGCTACAGTACAAGAAACATCAGTTTTCACCACCAAAAGAGTGACTGTTATAAATACTGGAACTGTGACACATTTCAATATTAAGTACAGTAGGCCATTCCTAGGATGCCATGATTTGCACGTTTTCTTGTGCTTGCAATTCCACATAATTATGGTGGTGACACTGCCGCTGTCTGCTCTGAAACAGCTCTCACTTCACTGACAAGCATAGTATATTAACATTGTATATACTGCGGCTAAACCTGTGCCGATTAATATAGACAGAGATGGACGTACCAATACTTATGAATCTACTTTTACACAGGGTGTGTTTGTGAAAGTAAAACTGTAATGACTAATGTACAGCATGTGGCAAATCTAACATGTAAACCAGCATGTGGTAAATGTATTTTGATTCAACATGTGGCTTTTGTTGATTCATTTGTTTATTATTTGTTTGAAGGGTTGACTCAGCCTCTGCTTCTGACAAGTGAAAAATAAAGGTTTTATGAATTAATTAGATTTTTCTGTGCTATCATGTGTACTTTTTTCTGAATGATGTCAGGGCACCGGTTTTGCTTGGTAAATGTGTACTCAACAAAACATATTTTTGGCGTAGGAAAAGAAACGGTCCAAAAACAAAACTACTGACAATACAATATTGTTAGAAATATTTATTTTTTACTAATTTTAAAGATGCAAAATCTGCCATTTTATTATTTTGATTAGAGCTGATGTGTTATACCTGTGAGTATACTCCATTTGTCCTGTTATTATGCATGACTCATGGGGCTGAATGGGCAGTTACCTGTTACTTTCAATTCATCATTACATTTAATGTATGCTATTAAGCAACATTTTCTTATTTTTCAACGTTTTGTTAACAACTTTGGATGACGATGTACTGGAAATGTGCTAGTATAATTAATATGTTTATTTAGCCCATAATATGTGATCTTTGGGAATTAAATAATGAATGAATACATAAATTTATCACTGAGGCGCACTTATACAAAATCGGCTAAACTCCTCAGAAGTTGACTGAAGTAAAGAACAGAATCAGCCATACAAATTCATGTTCTGTATACATTTGAAATCACAGGATATAATAATATCTAAAGTATTTGTTGTGTAAACGTTAAACAAATGTCTCACATAAAGGTGCCGTTAGTCTGGCAAAAAAACAGTTATCAAGCGTGTTGCAAAAAAAAAAATAATAATAAAAAATAATTAAAAAAAACAGTATCTGTCAGATGACAAAGTTTACTCAAGCGGTATTAAGATTTCATCCACCTGCCTGTCACAAAAACATTCCTTTGTCTCACTCCTGCCTGCAGATTTTAAAATGAGTTTGTTATTACTCATTATTTTGCTGTTATACCCAAGTTATATGCTAATTAATAAGTGATAACTGGTAAGTGGTAAGATTTTTTAACATGTATTGTTGTTCCACTGTTCAAACCACTCATAGCCATTTCTGTCATAATATATGGTTATGTGAGTTACTGGCCTTGGTCTTTTCGTCCTCCTAACTCTTTTTCTTCATAGCACAACTATTTATAGGAAAAATAAATAAATAAAAAACCAACAACAACAAGCACCACCACAAAGGAGAAATCTGACAAAGCAGCTCATGACACTAAAAGCTCATGAGAACTAAAAGAACTGGAGACTAAACAGCTCTTCCAAAAACTGTCAGGAAATGGGTATTTTAGATATTATGGACCCATTTCAGCATAGCCTCGTATATGTGACTTACCAGACTATGGTAAACACCTATTTAGACAATAACTGATATCTGCAAAAACCAGCCTTTCCTCTTTAAAATAACAGTTGTGCTCCAACCCTGCTCAATCTAAGCTATTTCCTGAAGAACAGAACAGCAAATATTCTGGGACATCTGCAAAATGCATTAAGAGGGGGAATTCCACCAACTTCATGAAACTAATGCATATTTTAGTCGCTGAGATGTAAACAAAGTCATCTGGAGTGGTTTGATATGAAAAGGTTCATTGTAGAGAAACTTACCAACACATTTATTTACAGAAGCGGTGACAGGAACCAGTACATGTATAAGTGTGAATTATTTGTGTGTATTATTGATAATGACAAAATAGTGATTAAGCAGAAAAATTTATTTCTGTGGGACTATTTTGCCTCACAAAGACCTGCATGTATTTTACTGTGTCAGGTCCTTAACACCATCACTGTAAAAAGCTGTGACTTGAGTGAATCCTCATGAGTGAAGCACACAAATTCTATATTATTAAAAAAAAAAAATCAGTGGAATTCTCTTTTACAGCTGGGCTTCCATTACACGATTTTCACAATGTGAAACTATTTTCCAGGTGAACCTGAATATCAGATTTAAGATCTTAAGATCAGAGTAAATAATCACTCTTCACAACTTTCAGAAGCCAGTATGCCGTGAAATATTTCTTCAGGCCTCGTCCAGTTTAGCATTGTTTGTATCACATGATAACAGAGTGCAAACCAGGGCCCCAATATCTAAATATAGTTTTCTTTAGGGACTTTTCCTTTGCTTTAGGACAACCTTCATGTACCCCTTCTCTATAAATAGATTACAATGTCTTAATTAAAATATGGTATAAGTCAAATTGATCACAAAACAGACATCAGAGTATTCATAACCATATTATACAGTAACTTTGTTAGGGAGCTTTTAGGGGGATTAAACTATTCAGACATCTGGTTCCTGTCAGCACCATGTGAACAATTATGTTTCTGAATGAACAAATACATCTTAACCATTTAAACCTACAGAATTGGGTTGTTTTTTTTTTTTTTTTTAATGAAGTTTCCCTTTAACTGGGTGACGTTTATCTGTTATTTTTCAAGACATATCCTGTAGGCACAGTTAAAAGGAAATCTAGACCCAATTCAACATTTGAGGCCGATTCCCTCTCCTTTTAGATCAGACAGATTTCAAATCTGTCGCTTTGGGTCTGTTTAAGCAACAGGAACTCTCTAGAGAGATGGATCAGTTTCTCACCCACAAAAACGACTCCCTGTGTGTGCAAGGATTTGGAATGCAGTGTGTGAGACAGGCGGCGAGAGCGACGCTAAAAGAGCAGTCAGTCTACCGTCAGAGCAGTCTGTTTCATGTGTGCTTGCTTTGTAGCGGTTAATGGCAAGCTGTGCAAACCATGCTGCATTGTGACAAAGGTAGTGACACACTGTGTATCCCATTACAAAACAATGTTCAAATGTTACAATTTCTCCAGTATAGTCTACAAATACAACTTTACAACATCTGACACGTTAAACCATACACGTATTCGGAAAACTGAATTACAGAAGAAGTAACAATCATAACATGGTGAATGATATAAAATTATCACACAATATACTTTTCTGGGTATACTGTATATATCGTGAGTTTTTAACCTCAAACCAAATGTTTAGCCTGCAATCTATTTTCAGAGTTTGGCCACTTCAACGAAAAGAAACAGTTTGGCAAAAAAAGCCAAGACATAACATGCAATGTGTGCTTCTTTAGCTTACAATCAGAGCTGCTAGGCCAGCGCTGCTAACAAACTGTCACCAACCTCATCTGGGTAAATACACGCCTTTACCATCAGACATATCGTCGCTGTATAAAGAAAAATATCTATCTACAAAATGGCAACTTCACAGGAAAGGGCAAAAACTTACTTTGCTTTCAATGTAAGTCAAAGGAACCAGAATTTTTTCAAAGTGACTTTTAAGCGTTTCTATTGGTCTGTTTATCAAGAACTTTTGGCACAGTGTAAACAGCAGCAGTTGCACTAAAATGATGTACAAAAATTGAGATAAATATTTTTGTCTGAACACCGACCATATATTTTTTGCTTCCAAAATCTTATCATCAAAATCTACACACGTTTTTGAAAATACAACAACTTTGTACAACCGCATGAACAGACCATATTTAAACATTTTTGCTAAAATCAGAACTACGTTATCGCCCGCAAAACATGCCACTTCACAGTACTATTCAGTACTTTGCTGCTGTTGAAATGTCAGTGCGCAGGCATCACTGTTTTATAGTACAGCAAAAGCTTCATAACTGTGAGACAGTTTGCCAATAACTGCATCATGACAATACCATACATCATGAAAAAAAGTTTCAAAAGACGATGTATTACATATTGTATAACCAGTTAACAAAAAAATACATCTAGATGAATGCTGGGATATATTATTATCAATTCCCTAATGATGCAGAAACATGCAAACTGTTGCCTCTGGCAATGAACCATAAACTAGTAAGCATGCCATTCAGTAATATTTTAAATTCTGCAGCTGTTCCAAGCAAACTTCTACGAACAAGAAGCAAAACTGACAAGCTTTCCTTTTTTTATTTAGTTTAGCTGGCCAATTTATGCTCACTTTTAGTTTATAATGCCACTGTCATGTTAAACCCAGTTACCAAGCCTGATAAATGTTACTTTATGCTCTTTTACTGTCGAAATAAACAAACACTTTCTTTCCTCAATGGTGATTTTTAAGGGCTTGGATTAATATCTCCCACTGCCCGCAGCAAAAACTATACGTTTGCAGTGCCTAGTACTCACCACATGTACAACTGATTCCTGTTGTATTAGGAGTCACAGATATGTCAGGTGATACAGGTGAGTTCATCACACTGCTGATTCTTTTCCGTGTGTATATTCCTGTTTAAACATATATACAGGCCTAGCCGAATGATACCACATACTGTGCTATGGTAAAAGAAGGTCTGGTTACTCACCATACCTGCCCCGCCTATGCAACAACGTTTATTTTTGTTTTTAGAGACTAAATGAGGTCATACTGGTTCTAAACCACATTGATGCATCCCCAAAAAACAAATGAAGATCTGGCTACATTTAGTGGTGGTTAAGAGATTTTTTTGGGGTATGAGACAGTCCAAGTTCTGTGTTCGCTAATAACAATAGCCTAGCATGTCCCCTTGTAAACTAAAAATGCACACATCAAATAAACAGGGCTTGGAGGATTGACTGCATCTGGTGTAAGAGAAATGATATCCATTAGATTTTTTTTTTAAATTTTGATACAACAAACAAACAAATATGCAAAAACTATTCTACTGCCACTGGCATATGGTTGTGGTGCAGTCAGTCCTATAGAGGATAAGACAATCTAACAGTTAGGGTGGCATATTTTAAAAAAAGTAAAAAAATAAAAAAAACAAAAACACTGACTTAACGCTTTGTAGCATGGTTAAAGCACTGAGTAACAAGCATGGTATTTATAGATTTTGATAGTATGTATTTTAAAGAAATGGCACGATACAACATTTTCTTTTCTGATATCGATACTGGACTATTAAGCATCGGCCAAAACGGGTGCTCATATTTTATTAGAAAACTATGATGTCTTAGAAGTTGTTCTTACCGATGCGCTATTTTACCTCAGACAAACATCTAAGCTGTTATGTTCAAACTACTCAAACACATGAACAAACAAGTCAACATTACGTCGCACAATGAAATTATCTGTTTCAGGACAGACCTGTTACAAGATCAAATTTAACCTATTCAATCTAGCATTTCCTGCTGATATTGGCCAAATACAGATTCACACCCATACCAATACACCATTTAGTTTTTAAATGTGTAACTACTTTGTTTTTTCCTTTTGCCATTTATTAAACCTCAGTGACATATTTATGAAAATGCCTTCTAGTGTTGGTACATTTTGTTTTTACCCGAGTTCCTGTATAATCACTCCTGGCAGAGATAAAAACAAGAATGAAGACCTGTAACTCTTCTTGTCACCCTAATGTCATTACCATCACACTATGTTACACTGTATGTTCCTTCTTCAAAACACCAAGTAAATTCAAATTGTTTCTCAAGCAACTCAACTACCATTTAAACTACATGCAATCCCAAACCAATACCTTGCTTGCATACTAAGTTGAGCAAAACTATAACCATAATTTCCAACAATGCTGAGGCGAATTGTATTCATAAAGACATAGAGTAGGAACAGAGCAGAGCCTGCTACCTCTCTACCTGCTTAATATTCACAATACAGCTCAATGTGTACTATCTGGGAGCTACATTTGAAACTAGTTTACGGTTACAGTCACAAAAACAGATTTTACACCACGGCTCAATTTTGTTATCACATCACAGCTACACATTTGACTCTTGTTTTTGCTTAGCACACCAGGCATAAACAACATGCAATCCCGTAATTTATTACATTTCAGAGCTAACTTAATTAATTTAGCCCATTTCTGCAACAAAAGCATTAGACATGCAAAGGGATTACATGTGCGAACGGAACCCGGCACTTTCTGACCTACTAACCTGGATTATACCTACAAAGCCCAATCAGTCGGCTGTCTTTTCGTTGTTAATGCAGTTTGTTTTTATGTGGTGTTCTCCCTATAAAACATTATGACTAACAAAAATAGCACCTGTAATAAAACCTCTCAATGTCCCCTTTTAACTGTTGGGGTAGGCAAGTTATAATTAAGGGTACACATTGTGTTTTTGAGCTCTTGAACAGCAAAGTGTCCAACATACTACTACTATTACTGTAGACCCGCAGCATAACTTCAAGTTAACAATTACTTTTTTGATCACTTATACGTGAACAACATGGACTACTGGACTCCGGCTCAGTGGGTGATGGTACTTTAACAGTGGCAAATCTGAGTCACTTGTCTGCCCAGCAGAGTTTCTGCCAAACCCCAGAAGGTTTTCCTCAAACTGACAACCCTGGCTTGTAATCTGCAGCCACAAGCAAAACAGAAACTTACCTAATACTGAAATGCCGACAAAACAGCTCTTAGCTGAACAGAATAATAACAGATTAGCCAGTGGACATTTGCTTTAGCGTTCAGAGCTACACTCAGCAGCATAACACAGCTATAACTGGGCTAAAGAGAGAACAAAGCCAGGAGTGCTGTTTATCACTTCAGCCCAGTTCGCTTCGACACGACAAAACATCTCCTCTGTTAGCGAGTCACAGAGAAAGCTACGAAGACAGTTTAAAGCGCTGAAGGAAAACTGGAGAAAAGGGGCTAGTGCCTTAGAAATATACATAACGGAATTCGTAGATAACACAAATAATGTCAAATACGTTGTTTTGCAACACAGTGGTAGTAAGTACCTCCCTGTTTAGTCAGGCAACAAGAAAGCAAGTAGTTCTGGGTGTCGCTAACGTTAGCGTTAGCTTAGCCACAGCGTCAGCTAGTCTGAGGAAAACAATCCGGGTGGAAGAAAAAAACGAAAAACCACCAGGGAAGGAGGAATAACGGCGTTTTTAGAACACACCGATCAGGAATAAGGCAGTTTAGAGTGTATTCTATAAAGCTGTCGCCTACCGCTGCGGTGTCCTTGGCTGAAAAATTGAGGAATTCGCTACAGAGAGCAGACGGGACTTCACGATCAGTTTCTGCCGCCGCCATCTTCACTTCACTGCTGGAGCACAAGCGCAGGAAGCGGAAATCAGCCGCGGAGCCAACTTCCGAACACAAATGGCTTAAACTTTTCAGCTGACAAACTGTTGATGACTTCTACGAAGCTGGAGTCCCAAATATAGTCACCGCTCGTACAAGCCAACACACAACCTTGTCACAACATTGTCTACGTGCCTACAACGTTGTAAAAGGCTTGTGCTTTTTACTTAGTCTCAACAAGGCTGTCACTGATAAGTAATGTTTTTTTGTATTATGATAATCTGCTGGCAACTTAAGAAGGATTTCAGGAGGCTGTGACAACGTACTGACAATGTTCCCACTACGTTCTCACAATGTTGTCACATAACATTGTCACAACTTTCTGAGGAATCACATTTCAATGTTGTGGGCACCAAAATAATAGGCGGTCACAACATTGTCACAACATAACTGTTTGCTGGGTAGCCGTGTAACAATATGAGAGGATAAAGAAGTAGTGCTGCTTTAACAGTGTATTATAACCTCCTATGTTACATAAGTGAAGAACAGGTAGCCAATGAAAGGAAAAGTAAACACAAGGATGGCTGAAGCTCATTGTGTGATGCTGAACTCCACCAGTGTTTCTTTTATACTGGTGAGGAGTAAATAGGGAGGAGGAGAGAATGGGCATAATGTTATACTGCGTCCAGTATGAATTTGACAGGTTGCGTCGTATGAATTGCTCCTTTAAACCTCAATACAAAGTTGTTGCTACTGTGCCTTTAAGTTCATGAATGTTTAAATGACCTCGCTTCTGATTGGCCACTCTGTATTTCGCCTCATGCAATCACTATACACTAAAACATTCTTCATAGCAAACATCCATCCATTATCTTCCGCTTTATCCCATTAGCCGGGGTCACAGTGGGGCTGGAGCCAATCCCAGCGTCATCGGACGAAGTTGGGGTACACCATGGACAGTTCGCCAGTCCATCGCATGGCCAGCATTCACTCACGCACACATTCACACCTTTGGGCAATTTAGAGTAACCAATCAACTTAACACGCTTGTCTGACTGTGGGAGGAAACAAAGAACCCGGTGGAAACCCACTCAAGCACAGGAAGAACATACAAACTCCACACAGAACGGCCTGGACAGGGAATCGATTTATAGCAAACAACTTGCATAAAATGGCTGAACTACTGATAAATGCGTTGGTTTTTGTGACGCCATAAAAATTCAGAACTTACCGCTTAGTTGAAGCTGAGTTTTCATGAAGAGACTTGGATCTAATGTGGAACGTATTATATTAAAAATTAAGTCGCAGGGAACACAGAGTAAAATATTTTGTATAATATTGATTGTAATATTAAACATCCAGCAGCCTGAAGGAAAAATATCATAAATATCATATATTTGTGATAAAACACAGATTAAAAACCTAATCATACATATTTAAACGAATAAAGGAATGAACGGGGGACCCAAGATTAGAACCTCATAGTTATCAGGGTGAGGATAGAAATATAGTATTCATAATATTCATGAAACCTACTTTGTAAATGTATATTGAGGCCCATGGGAAAAAGATCAACTTCATTAAAAAGAAAACACACACTTTAGGTTCCCCGGGAGATTAACAATGCTCACATACTTTATCAAATTCGTTTATTGAAAACAAAACAAAACAACAAAGAACAAGACTAATATGGGTCCTGTAATTCAAGGTACCCAGACATATTGGTTTTCAGCAGGGTTTTTCTTTACAGAACACTGGACCATTATCTTCATGTCGCTACAGGTTTTATTGTGAAGTTATTGCACATGTCATCAGTCCCAGAAAGGCTCCTTATTGCCTATGCTCAAAAAGCAAAATATGGTTCATCTGGCCATTCCAGCCAGCAGTTACTCAAGATGTATTAGGAGGACCACCTGCAGCTGTGAACATAAGCACAACCATGTAAGTGATTCTAAATATGATGTTTCGGTTGGATGTCTAAGGATGAGGATGACTGAGATGAAGAGTTCCGTGAGACCAAAGTGACACACTTACATGTTGAAGGCTTTGACTGAATCAGTTGAAGTAGCAGGTCATGTAGTTTCTTTACATCGTCTCTTAAGTCTTGCAGATCCTGACGTTGTTGGAGTTGGTTATTCTCTAGCTTTCTCAGAGTGGCAAGATCTTCTCTTTGCACTGAAGATGTGGAGCTTTTTCTTCTATAAAGAACAGGTTCATAAGCTTTTACACCTCCTTCTCATATTATGCATGATTGAGAAACAGAGTACGTGCAAAAGTCAGGGACCAACTCTCCATGCCTTTACTTTCCAATCAAAACATCTATTAAGTATAAGATAATCATTTAATATTTTTGAGTCATCATCATATTTTTGAGGAGATTAGATGTTATAGAAAATCTGAGAGCAAATCAAGCTCCAAAAAAGCTGGTGATGTGCTGATCATAGACTGACCATGCAAAAGTCCAAACCTCAGCAATACTGAATGTGTTTGTGATTACTTAGAGTACGAGAAGTAGAAAACGCAACCAACTTCTGACACTAAACTTTTGAGATGTGGAAAAACATGCCTGCAGATTTCCTTAACAACATAACACAAGTCTCCCCAAATGAATGTAATAAAGACAAACAGAGAACTAAATACTAAATACTAAATACTAAAAACAGGTGTTATGTTTAGGTATGTGCAATTTTCTATTTCTATAATTTCTTGTATCTGCACAACTCAGTGTTGCTGCAGTACTGAAAATAATCCACTTAGTGGTGGTCCTGTGCGTGTCCTCACTATTAAAGAATGAGATAATCAGGTGCAAATGAAGTACACAGAGAAGCAGATGAACTACAGTCTGTAACTGTAGCACTACAAAATTTTTCCTATATGGTAAGTGGAGCTAATACAATGGACAATGAGTGTAGAAACAAGAATGTGTTTTAATAAAGAGCTCGTTAAGGGTATATTTTCTGCTTGTTTTCTAATGCTGAGAGAATAGCTTCTACTCAATGGCCTGTTCTGATTGGAAATTAAACACTTGGAGTGCGGTCCCTGTACAATAATACTGTTGTTTCAAAGTTAGACAATCCCCAAATAAAGACCCTAATAAAACCCACCTGGGACTTATGTTACTGTCGTCTGCTGGGATTAGTCTTTGCGGCTTTGTCTGTTTCTGGATGTCCAAATATTCATCCAAAGTGTCCTGTAGATTTTACAGAGTCAGACTTAATTTTCTTTTTAAACTGAAATTTAAGGAAATCCAAATATGTTTTTTCAGGCATTCTGTCAGCATATTATGGTACCTTGATTTCTGCTGTGAGCTTCTTCATCTCTTCATGCTGATCTGGATCAGTTGCAATGTTATCGTCATACAACTCCCCAAGCGGGGCACAGCACCGGTGAATATACTGGTTGTCATAGAAACGGCGCACACGAGACATGGACTCCTCTACCAGCAGAATGATGGACGCCTGTTGCATCACTGCGTTGGCCAGTGCATTGTCATACACTCTACAGAAACAATGCACAATGCACATCAAGTGCCCAACATCAAACAACAACTCTGTAACACTACAGATCTAGGGTTGTGCTCTACCTCTGAAAGGTGTCAGACAGCAGGGCGATCATCAGGTTGACACACAGGACAGCAGACAGGGCCAGGAATGTCCCACAAAGCAAGTGAGCCATGATCGAGTCCACAGTCACCATGGCATCAAACTCATAATCATCCACCAGTGTTAGTCGGTAAAGACTATAGAGCATCTGAGGCACTGTCTGCATACTGGGCACATTAGCATTGCCTTAAAGCAAAGAGAGAGCTTAGCAGAGCTTCTTTCATGGGAAACGTACACGTTTCATTGATCATAATTTTTATTAAAATCAATGTGACGGCTCACCTCCGAATATAATCCAGAAAGCACAGGCGTACGGGATGTAGATCTCTGCATATAAGAAGAGGAAGCGCAGCACATCACCCGCAATCTTCCCCAGCATGACAATAAAGGGACCCATAACCCTAGAATTCATGGAAAATCATTAATTTGTTGTAGCTTTTGTGATTTCCTGGCTGCAGTACAGAATGTGTGAAATGGTTTCCTTCTGAGCAGAGACCAAGAGAAAGAGAGCAAAACTTTGGCACTGAAAAGGCTCTATGTAACTTCATTGCTCAGGCTATAATCCTCCTAAACAAGGGCTCTCCTAAGGACCCTTTTTACCAGGGCCATTTCTTGCGGTAAGCAGTATAAGCAGTCACTTAGGCCCCCCGAGCCACTAGGATTGAAGTCATAAGTTGTTGTAAGTGGTATTTAAGTTCTGGGATTTGGAAACCTCACTGAAAATGGAAATGTGTAACTGCATGGAGGAGTATTCTAAAATGTGAGTTGTGCTTCGGGTCCATTATCCAAACACGGGAAGACAGAGAAGTCAAAGAGAACTCATTCAAAATTGGGTGAAGGACGTGTCTTCCAAGGATGCGAGTGAATGATCTATTATTGTCATCATATCTTCATCGGTATAATGTTAATTTTGCATTTAAGACCTGAACATTGAGTCGAACCTTGTTGAACTGGTGTATTTGACGTTAGTAAGTAAAGGCATAGTCCAAAAAAAAACACCAAGTAACGGGTAAAGCATCACACAATGTAAAAGGCAAATATTGCACTGTGCAGTCAAATGCACACGTTTAAATACCACTGGTTATTTTTTCATGTTTTGTAAAGTTCCCACCTCCTCTATCTGGTATAAACTTAAATGTGGAATTTGCCTTCTATTTCTACTGCACATTATCTATTCATTTAAAAGGTATTTTTAGCACAGGCCCCCAATTTTTTCCCCCAACATGTTTAAAATCAGCTTATAAAGAGAAAATAAAAACATACCGTTGCTGTCCAATGATTTTGAGTTTTCTACATCATTTGAACAAAGCATTGATTGTTTACATTGTTTACAAATTTCATGATGAATGGACCAATAGATGTGCTTTAAAATAGCTATGAAAAAATTCTGGTTCCACTGACTTGCATTGAAAGAAAAGTATATTTTTGGTCTCTCCTTTAAAGTTGCAATTTTGGAGACTTGTTTTTCATTGGAAGGCATATATATATATATATATATATATATATATATATATATATATATATATATATATATATATATATATATATATATATATATATATAGAATACATGTCAATGCTTTAGTATACACAGAACCTTATTTATTAGAGAAATATAAATGTGTTTTCCATTTTATTCTTATAAAATAATATATAATTTAATATATTGCAAATGTATATAAAATACATACTGCTCACATCTTAAACTGTACATACTGTATACATGCCAGGCACTTATAATGTCGACAGCTTCAGTACTGATGAACACCCAGTGCACACTGTTTATTATTATGTGAGAGATTTTTCTCCACTAGAGCGAATCTCCTTGCACATCTTGTACTTGGCAAATAAGAGATTCAGATTCTGATTTTTGCGGTACAGGATGTATGAAATATGCATTGGTCATCATTTGTACATCCTGTTCTGTAAACTAGGGAATTTAACCATATGGAGTGCAAGGCTCTGATGGCTATGTTTCCATGGTTACCCTGCCATTGGGCAGATGTTACCATGGTTACATAGGCACAAAGAAGGAGCCACCTGTAGCGTGTGGCGAAACCTGAGAAAGGCCACATGGTGCCGTAGGCCGCTGACCAGGTGTTGCCATTCTTCTCCTGGCACTGTGTCTAAGAGAACAAGTTACCATGGCAGCCAACGGCCCGGCCAGGTGTTAGCAATAATGGTCTGCCGGATGTATAACCATAGTAACTGTGGCTACTGGCCAGGTGTCCCTATTTGAGTTTGGCGAAGCTGAAGTGATGCTGATTACCGAAAGGCTCGGACGTGCTTCATCAGCCTCAGCCAGAGGAAGATGATGGCCACGGCAAAGATGCGGAGGCTGTACGTCCGGAGTGTGCTGGATACCAGGTAGATGTCGGCCAAGTGGATACCCAAAACTGCCATCAGCAATATGTACACAAGCCAGTCAAATATATTCCTGCAAGGCAAACATCAATAAGTTGCTGTCGCAGGGTTTTATTGTGTAGTTAGTGTAACAAATAGGAATTCCAGGTTTCTACCAAGGGTCTTGTAAGTAGCTCCCCTTCAAACTGCCGATGAACTTGATCTGTCCCTCTAAGTAAAGGCGTTCCTTTAGGACAAAACAAAATACATCAGAGCCTTCAGAGGCACTGATTCATTTTTCCATCTGGATGTAAATGACTATCTGAAAGCAAGCTGCTGAAATATTATAAGTAGCACAGATTATGAAAATATTACATAAATAAAATGAAAACATCTTTATTTTTGTTGTCCTAGGAAATTTACCGTTTCAAAATGATGATTGACATGCCTCTCAGCCAATCATAATCATATCCAAGCATAACTACCCCCATTAAATATGATGGAGAAACTCTTAACAGAACTCCTCTAAACAAACTTGGAGTGAGAACAGCAATGGCAGTAAATCAGAACTATTAGGCTAATACCACTCAGCAATGTGAGCAACATATCAGTCCCATTATAATCAAGAAAGGACTGCACGCCATTTTTAATGTATTTCTATTTTTGACACATCATATCAGTCTATTCCACCTCATCATTGATGAGGTAATAAGGGATCTCTACAACCAACCAAACTGGTTATTTCCACATTGCATCCCATATAGCTTAGAATTAAAAAAATACAATATAAGAATGTCACAAACAACATAGGAATAGAGCAGCTATTTGATCTGATCTACTTTAAGTCCCAAGTATAGACAAACACAATGTGCTTAACCTAATACCACACAAACAACTGTAATATTTCATGTCTTTATTGGACACATCCATTAAACATTCACAGTGCTGGTGGAAAGGTGAGAGAACCCTTATGCTTATGACTTCAAAAAAAGCTAATTCAGGAGTCAGGAGTTAGCAAACCTGGAGTCCAATCAATGAAACAAGATTGGAGCGAGGTGTAGAGCTACCTTGACTTATAAAAGACTCTCAAACTTTTTGCGTTTGCTGTTCACAAGAAGCATCTGCTGATGTAAACCATGCCTCACAAAAAAGAGATCTCTGAAGGTCTACGATCAAGAATTGTTGATTTGTATACAACTGGAAGGGTTACAGAGTAATCTCCAAGACTTTAGGTATTAACCAGTCCAAAGTCAGACAAACTGTCTACAAATGGAGATGATTTAGTAGTGTGGCTACTCTTCCTAGAAGTGGGCGCCTCACCAAGTTGACTCCAAAGGCACAACACAGAATGCTCAGAGAGGTTAAAAAAAACCCTAAAGTAACAGCTAAAGGCTGAAGGGAATCATTGGAGGGAATCACTTGTTAACATCTCTGTTAATGAGTCTAGCATATGCAAATCATTAAACAGTCATGGTGTCCATGGCAGGACACCACAGAGGAAGCTGCTGCTTTCCATAAAAACATCTCTGCACGCCTGAAGTTTGCCAGTACCCTGACACAATGCTACCGGGAAAATGTTTTGTGAACTGATGAAACCAAGGTTGGATTGTTTGGGAAGAACACACAGCACTGCATACCAACATGAAAACATCATCCAAACAGTACAGTGCGGTGGTGGGAGCATCATGATTTGAGGCTGCTTTACTGCTTCGGAGCCTGGACCGCTTGCCATCAGCGAGGGGAAAATTGATTATCAAGGTATCCTACAGAATAATGTCAGGGTGGCTTTCCACCAGCTGAAGCTTAGTAGAAGTTGGATAATGCAGCAGGACAATGACCCTGAACATGGAAGTAAATCTGCTACAGAATGGCTTCAAAAAAAGAAAATCCACCTTTAGGAGTCCAGACCTGAATCCAATAGAGACGCTGTGCAATGACCTGGAATGAGCTGTTCACACCAGACATCCTAAGAATATGGTTGAGCTGAAGCAGTTCTGTAAGGAAGAATGATCCAAAATTCCTCCTGAACGTTCCTGGTCTGCTCAGCAGCTACCGGAAATGCTTGTTGTAGGTTATTGCTGCCAAAAGAGGTTTGACCAGTTTTTAAATCCAACAGTTCACTTACTTGTTCCACCAGCACTGTGAATGTTTAATGGATATGTCTAAAACAGACATTAAATATTATGATTGTTTGTGTGGTATTGGGTTAAGCACATTGTGTTTGTCTATACTTGGGACTTAGATGTAGATCAGATCATGTTTTATGACCAATTAATGCAGAAAACCAGATCATTTCAAAGGGTTTACATAGTTTTTCTTACCAAAAAGATGTTAGATGTTAAAAGATAAATTTTTTTATTACAAATATTCGTTATTTTATGACAATTCCTAAATTTACACTTATATCTTAATAAAACATGTTAATCTGCTAATGATAAATGTTTTTTCTGGCTAGGATGCTCATCCATATTAGTTGATTTAGCTCAAATCAGGCTATTTTCTGATTTCTGTGATTTGTTTACATTGTTACTTTACACGCAGATTTTCCATTTCTACTGTAGACACCGTAGACTTTGCGCCGCAATGTGATGCTACATAAGCTAGTTAGTTTTTTACTTAGTGTAGTTGTTGGCAGTTAGCTTGTCAAGTCAGTCTGAGTTAATAGGATTTGTGACTAAAACTTGCTGTATAAAGATATACTGTTGCACTCAATTTTTTTTCTGTTTTGTTTTGTTTTTTAGAAGAATGCTTTTAAATTCTGTCCTCCTTTCTGTTTTTCTTTGTACTGCTAAACTTTTTAGCATGTTAGCACAAGTCAGGTGCTGTTGATGGGACCAGTAACTAAAGGAGGCGGGACTTTGCAAAGGGTGAATTTTGACAGTCCTCTTTTCTTTGAATTGTGAGCGAGGAGAGTGGGTTACCTCAGGCCACATGGGGTGTGTTCGGGCCAGGTCTTCTCTGAGTCTCTGTTCACTCCACTGCTGCCAGTCCTTCAACTTCCGTCCAGAAAGCAGCATCTCCATCACCTCTCTGTACACCTCCAACACAGTCAGCCCTAAAGCCAACACCACCACAAACACACGCCACCAGTCCTGTAAAGAGAGGATAGACAGCTGTACACAAAAGTGTGAACATGCATATGACTGTATCAGTGCCATCACAACAAAACCTGTTTTTTAGACATTACTCACAACAACAATGTCCAGACTTTGTAGGACATCCAGAAAAAAATAATGATGTTTTTATAGAATAAAATACATTTTGATTTTTGAACCTGAAAATTTACTGTGGTAGAAGTTAGGCCTAGGAGAGAATTTTAATAAAGATGTATAATTGAATCAGCAGAATGGAAACAGACCCACACATTCAGAGTTGTTCGATTTGACATGAGACCTAGTATACCAATTCAGTTTTCTTTATAGTGGGTTGACAGGAACCAGGGGTCATGACATCTGCAGTGCAATTATAGTCATTTAATTTATTTTCTATAAAAAAAACATCGGTGTTGTTATATGTAATATTTATGATGAGGAATAAACATTACACATTACACTCAGGACCTCCACAGAGTAGGTATTATTTGGGCAATGGATCGTTCTCAGCAGAAACAGCAGTGCTGCTGGAGTCTTGTAACACCTCACTGTCACTGCTGGACTGAGAATAGTGCACTGACTAAAACTCTCCAGCCAGAGTCCCGTGACCATTAATGAAGGACTAGAGGACGACAAACACGAACTGCTCAGCAGTAGTTAGTTTGAATTGTCATCTCTGACTTTATATCTACAAGGTGAACCAACATGGTGGGAGTGTCTAATAGAGTGGACAGTGAGTGGTCACAGTGTTTAAAAACTGATTCACTCACACCAGCACAACACACTAACACTTCATCACCTCGCCAGTGTTGCTACAGTGCTGAGAATGATCCGCCACCCAAATAATACCTGCTCTGTGGTGGTCCTACTGAAGGACTGGTATATACAGTGCCATAATTGCATTTGATCTTCTAGAAGCACTGGCTAAGTATTACTCTTATACTGAATGTAGTCTTGTATTTATTCTCTTCTCTGTAGGTATTTCAGTCTTGCTAGGTATTGCACTGTGTCTAATCTTATATTTTGCTGTCTTCTTTCTATGTATCAGCACTGGCACTCGTTTATGGCAGTGTCTGAGTGCAGGGGTAGTTTGGACTTAAACCTGTTTGTACTAGATAGAGATACATACTCTGACCGAACACTAAGCACTTCTGTAAGTCGCTCTGGATAAGAGACTCTGCTAAATGCTGTAAATGTAAATGTTTTGTGGGGGTCCCGACCTGTGAAGAACAGGTTAAAAGGGGGCTAACAAAGTACACAGAGAAACAGACGAACTACAGTCTGTAAATGTAAAACTACAAAGTGCTGCAAGGTAAGTGGAGTTGATGAAAAGGAAAATGAGAGGAGAAACAAGAAGGTGGTTTTAATGTAATGGCTCATCGGTGTATATGTGTGTGAACACTGAACAAGCTTGACTCAGTATCACTAGAACAGAGGATTTTACATCAAACCACCCCAAGAGATGTTTTAGAAATCAGTGAAATTCTTCCTTAAAGTATGTTGAGAATTCAAATAGCAAGTTTCATAATTGGGAAGTAAACATTTCTGCTAATAGAACACATCAGTATGTGTTTCTGTGGCTTGTAAAGTGCATCTTACCTGAGGAAACACGTAGCGCTCGCCCTCCTCTCGCGACACAGATACAGATATGGCCACTATAGTCCAGGAAACAATAAATAAGAAGTTGAGCAGCAGGAGGATCCAGGCACCCAGTCTATGGAGAAACAAATGTAACACTCTTGTTAATTGCCTTGTTAATTAAAGAGGAATTCCTATGCCTAATTAAATGGTTAAGATGTAAACAAAGTCATTCAGAGTGATTTGGTGTGAAATGCTCTGTTCTAGAAAAATGAATTGGGTCAGTATTGTTCAGAGTTGCGGTGGTAGTAAGCAGACATCCAAGGAGTTTATTACCTCTAAAAGCTAAATTAGAGAAAGTCGTTACGTGAAATGCCATAACACGTTTACAACAAAATTTCCTGACGGACAAGACATTGATTAACGATAGGTTTTTGCCTAAACATTTGGCCTAAAAATTCCATTCATAGTGAAGAGTAGAGATCGACCGATATATCGGTCGGCCGATATTTGCCCTATGTTTATATATCGCCATCGGCCGATATCAGCGTTTCCCAGCGCCGATTTAAAGTCAGGCACGTCCGCGGGCAGCTCCATATTATTGGTGCAGCCGTATGTGAATTTGAGCTTTGGAACTGTTCAGCCAGTAAGTGAAAGTGAACAATTTATAGTGAACAGTGACGTTTTTAATGATGCGGTAACGTGTTTCTAGTTCCGGCCATAGACGTGAACCAGAGCGGATGTTTTACTCGTTAGCTCCGGGGCTAAAGCTAACTGCGCTCGTGTAATACACACATTAACACGTTACTGTTACACAGAGAGATTCTCCAGAGCAGCCAGAGCTTCCCAGATATTACTCAGCTTCCAGCACTCGAGCCAAACGGAACTAAACAGAACAGAGCCGCTGTATTAACAACCATTACGGCATATCAGCACCTCTCTCTCGCGTCCTGCGTGCTGTTTTTATTTCTCTCTCTCGCGTCCTGCGTGCTGTTTTTATTTCTCTCTCTCGCGTCCTGCGTGCTGTTTTTGTTTCTCTCTCTCGCGTCCTGCGTGCTGTTTTTGTTTCTCTCTCTCGCGTCCTGCGTGCTGTTTTTGTTTCTCTCTCTCGCGTGTTGTGCAATTTTACTACAATGCCATAAAAACCTGAGCATGCAGTGAGGCACTCTTTGTAACTGCAGCAAACATGTCTGCTCTGTGGAAGTATCTTTCAATGCACTTCTTAATAACTTGTTAGTTTTGGGTATGAAGAGATGTATGTTACACTCTTTCAGCAGTAATATGGTCATACTGTATTTTTTGGTGGGCAGATAAAAATATTTAATTTTTTTCTTGTTAAGTCAAGTATTTGATAAATGATATTAAGATGTTATGCATCCGCTTATTATTATTAGTGTGACATTTTAGCAGCAAATAAAGCATAAAACTTCCGGACATTGGCCCTAAAAATCAGCCAAAAATATCGACAGCATGTATCGGCCATCAGCTGACCCTGACCTCTAAACATCAGCATCGGCTATAGAAAAACCCATATCGGTCGATCTCTAGTGAAGAGCTCCATCCAGAGTGTTGCTAGGCAAAATTCCTATTGTACAACAAAAAGACCAACAAAAGAAACCTGAGACGTCATTTTCTCTTAAAAAATGTCATACATCAAAACATTCTGTATGACTCAAAGATTAAATTATGCATGAAGTTCGAATTCTCCTATAATGTATGTGCCTGTTCCAGAAGAAGAAAAAAAGCCTCCACAGTACTTTACCTGGCATACAGGTTCCATTTGACTGTGATGAGCTTCAGCACTACAGGATGCATAATGAGCTCCAGCTTTCCTTGACGTACAATAGACTCCAGCTTTTCAAGAGTGAGAGAGAGTCTTATTACAGGGAGTCAGTCACAGCACGAGAAATCATTCACTTACACATGACAACAGAAATGAACAGCAGGATGAAGTTGTCGTTTTGATGAAGGTGTACCGGTGATGTAGGCTCACTGCAGACTCTCCCTAAAAAGGTGAGCAAATGTTCAGTTATTATTTAAGCAGCATTATAGGCCTTCTCACCTTTTCCTTTAAGCAGTGCGGTTACCTTTCCAGCTGGTCTTGTGTGTTGGATGTGGCTCCAGCAGCTGAAGGTAGTAGAACTGCTGCCGGGTCATTCGGTCTTTCACGTGGAATTGATTCAGTGCCAGACTGGCCTGCGGAGAAAACACAAGGCCTTAGTTACACGCGTAACAACAAACACCAGCAGCTGCTTTGTTTGATTTGTCTATTTTCTCTTTTCAGTAAGGGCTTCTTGACAGCTACTCATCCTTTCAGACCCATAGCAGTGAAATGTCTTCTCACAGCGGAGGGATGGACAGAAACACCTGTGCATGTTTCTAGATCTGCAGCAAGAGTGGAGCTTAATTTCTTCTCTCTTGAAGATGAAGCCTTAAGTGGTGTTTATTTCATGGGGACAGTTTTGGTGGTCCAACAGGTTTTTAAGATTCTTACGTTCTATGTGGCTTTTAATACATATTCAAATGACATGTTTTGGAAACTCTTGGCTCTTTTCAGCTATTTTTCTTTTCCCTCCTCCTTCTTTATGCAAGTGCATTATGTTATATCTCCTTAGATGTACGTGATCGCAGACTATTTTTATGCAGTACTGTATTCAGTGGCTGAATGGCTCGTACCACTGGTGTCATCTTGCAAATCATGGCTGTAATGCACAATTCCCCATCAGCATCCTGCACGCCAGCATCCGCCCCCAACTCCAACAGCACGCGTGCAGCTTCACTGCGATCTTTGGAGATAAACATATACAGTATATTACTGTAACATTGATAATCTTTTATCCAAAGGTGGTTTAAATAACTGCAAGGTTTAAGTGTCATTACAGTGTATGATATGAGTAAGATATGAATTGTACCCCGGCATTAACATTTCTCCAGTTAGAGGAGTAGAATAAAACTGGCAGGAAGCAATAGGTGTATAAACAAAAAACGCAAGATTCAAAAACACATCCTGTTAAATCTGCCCACAGAAACCTTTAATGGAGAGTATACAAACAACTGTATGCAAAAGTTTGGGTGCACCTGGTCAAAGTTCATGTTTTGTTGATTTTCTAAGTGTAAGTAATAAACACATCCTGTACAGATAACATATCATAATACACTGGTTATGAAAATTAATTACTGGGCATTTATTTAGCATTTAAAGGTGTAGAATTAATTAATTTATTTATTTATCATTATAAATAGATCTCTATGATGTGTACATAGAGGGTATGCGACATTGGTGAAACCAGCTGTTTTCCCTTTTTTGGTGAGCTCTGCTCTGATTCACTGGTTTACAGTGAAACACTGTGATGATCACACAGAAGCTACAGGCTGAAATAGACACAGACAAGAAAAATGAACCTCTGTGTAAACAATCTCAGTTGTTATACTATTAAGTTAGCCATGCTGACGTTAGTTACCTGGAGCTTGCTAGTATCTAACATTACCTGAACTAGTTAAACTTACAGTTTTAGATGATCAGTTTCAACTCAAAAAGTGAATAATATTACACAGCATGGCGACTACTTGGAGTTATGATGCTAAAGATACACCCGTCTCTTCAGCGCAAACTAAAAGTAAAGCTGGCTTGATTTTGTCCAAGGTTTGAGAAACGGTCAGAAAGGAAAAATGTGCTGAGCAATTGCTTAACTTTGAATTAAAGCCTCATTTAAAGATGAAGATCAACCGTGGTTGACGGTTCGGTTTCTTAGTGACATCCCCCTTACAGCCTGGTATGTAGATTTCTTCACATATCATACCGCATATCAGTCTTGTTTGTTGCTGTTGCTTTGTTGATGTATGTAAATTTCTGAGGGCAGAAATACTGAGTCGAGACGGTTATGAACCAGTTTAGAATTTGGAATTGCAGTGTGATAACAGTGTTTAAGGTTCACATATGTCAGCTGTATGTACCATTATGACAATATTAGTACAATTCATCTATTCTATGGCACCTTTCCTAGTGATTTAAGCTTGTCCTCTGTTGAGGATGTGTTAACTTATTTTCACCTAGAAAATCAACAAAACATGTCATTTTACTGGGGTGTTCAAACTTTTGTGCATGTTCACACTTTCACAAACACACTACACCAATGGCCTACTCATAGATAACTTTATAGTAATAACCTTAAACAAAGTGTCATTGATGTGAAACATTGATGTGTCATTGATGTGAAACAAC
Organism: Megaleporinus macrocephalus; assembly: GCA_021613375.1. Classification (NCBI taxonomy): domain Eukaryota; kingdom Metazoa; phylum Chordata; class Actinopteri; order Characiformes; family Anostomidae; genus Megaleporinus; species Megaleporinus macrocephalus. The sequence goes on from CM038706.1 coordinate 26,109,124, forward strand.
AGCATGTACCCAAAGTCCTACAAAGCACGCATTTCTCATGTGTCCACAATGCCTAATAAACTCATTTCAGCTAACGCAAGGTTGTTTTCACTCTAATTACTACATATGTGTGAGTGAGTGAGTGAGAACTAGGTCTATGAGCTGCTTCAGAAACTATTTCCACTGTCTCTGTGAAAGCATTACCTAGATTGGCAGCCAGTTGTAGAGGTGTTCTCTGTTTGTAGTCATTAGCAGCAATGTCTGCTCCATTGTGCAACAGCATCTGAATGGCTCCAATGGCATCATTCTTAGCAGCAAAGTGCAGAGGCGTTTGCAGGTCTTTGTGAGTGCGTGCCTCGATGTCAGCTGAAACAGCAGAGAGAGTGCTACTAAGATGCAGCGTCAGCTCACAGTTTATCATCTGTACAACATGCAGAGGCACCAAGAGCTTTGCACATTAGAAGTGTGAATGGTCGCACCTCCTCTTTCTAGAAGAAACTGAATCATATCTTCATAGTCTAAGGCCGCAGCCACATGCAGGGGCGTGACCCCAAACACATCAGCCCTCAGAATATCTGCCCCTCTCTCCAGGAAGAAGCGCATTACGTCCACATTCCAGGCCCGAGAGATCTACCAGAGCACAGGCATTTACTGTTAAACATTTACAGTCATGTGCATAAAGCAATACAGTAAGCTGCCAGTTTATTACTACCATATAGGTGCCCTGTATAGGTTTGCTGCCCTAGATTAGTGAGCTTGTCGACTTTATTGCTTGGTGATGAAGCTTTGAGCTTGCTATCCACATAATCACATGATTGCTGATCATGTGATTTTGACAGTAACGTAATAATATATTTCAATATAATCATAGTCAGTATCAAACATAAAGTATTAATCTTATATACCCCTATTACTATTGTCTCTATAAGCAGTTTAGACTAGGCTACGACCATCTAAACTTTTTAGGCTCCTAAACAAGGTGTTCCAAAATGAAAAGTAACCTGGTCAGTGTTACTATCTGTCCACTGTGTGAGAATCACAAGATGTATGTAGGTACAATGTGGCTGGACCCTGTATAACTGTGTGTGAGCATTAAATAATCTCCTTGTTTTTATCTTTATACATTACTCATTATCGCCGCTCATGAGAAAGCTTTAAAATGTATGCCTTACAGCACTCAACACCCTGAGGCTAAAGGACTCACTTCATGCAGTGCTGTCTGGCCATATTTGTCTGTGGAGTTGGGGTCAGCCCCCTCTGTAAGGACACCATCTAGGTACTGCAGGTCAACCTGTAGAGCAAGTCAGATCAATATGACTGAGTAATGTTCACACATGTGGCTTCAAAGTTCTTTCCTTTCTACAGTCTTTACTGCACTGCACACCTTCGGCCTGCATGCACTGGACACACTACCTCATCCGAGTCCTCGTTGCTGGCAGCCAGGATTCTAAAGTGATCCAGCAGACACTTATTCAGCTGCTGCTCTTTAACACCTCCATCTACAGCATCCTCGTCCCAGGCAAGACCCTTGTATTTGCTTCCTACAGGCTGGTCTGCCACACACAGAGAGGTTAATGTGAGGAATGAAGGCTTAAGTGCCAAAAAAAAAACAAAAAACGAAATGTGTAGAAGATGGTTGAGTAACTGGATTCACTACCATTCACTATTGTTTGGAGTCAGTAGTCATAATAATCTTCTTTATTCAGTTATAGATTACACAGATTTCTGCAGTTTAAACTAGACAGTAAAAGACATTTTCGATGGATATTTTAAGTCTTTTTGAGAACAGGAAGTTAATCATTAATTTAACCCACTGAATGAAATAGCTTTAAAGCTTCTGCCGAATAAAGCAATCAATTTAAGAAAGAACAGATGCGAGAAAGAACAAGAGAGAAAGAAACAAATAGAGATAAAAGATATAGTGCTTCCTCCAAAATAATATTTCTCAAACATTATAAAAATATTAGGAAGAATTAAACAACACTATCATTATAAGAAGAGGAGAGAAGAAAGAAAGGAAGAAAGAATGGAAACAAATGAAAGAAAGAACACATTAAAAAAACAAGACAGAAAGTATTCAAAATTGTCAGAAAGAAAAAAGAAGAACAAAAGAAAGAAAAACAAAAAAAGAACAAAGGATTTAAAAAAAAAGAAAGACAGAATACAGAAAGTAAAAAAAGACAGAAAAAAGAAAAAAAAGAAAAAAGAAAGAACAGAATAGAAAGAAATAGTAAAGAAAACTGAGAGAACAGTGAAGTGTGTGTTAAGTGGTTCAGGCTGTATTAATAGTGCTATGAGGGAAAAAAAGTGGTTCTGGTATTTTAGTGTATTATTTTAGTGTACTATACACTATACAATATATACTATACACTATACAATATACAATAGATACTATACACTGTACACTATACACTATACAACATATACTATACACTATACAACATATACTATACACTATACAACATATACTATACACTATACACTATACAACATATACTATACACTATACAATATATACTATACACTATACAATATACAATAGATACTATACACTATACAACATATACTATACACTATACACTATACAACATATACTATACACTATACAATATATACTATACACTATACACTATACAACATATACTATACACTATACAATATATACTATACACTATACAATATATACTATACACTATACAATATACAATAGATACTATACACTATACAACATATACTATACACTATACAACATATACTATACACTATACAATATATACTATACACTATACACTATACTATATATACTATACACTATACAACATATACTATACACTATACACTATACTATATATACTATACACTATACAACATACACTATACAACATATACTATACACTATACAATATATACTATACACTATACGACATACACTATACACTATACACTATACAATATATACTATACACTATACAATATATACTATACAACATATACTATAGACTACACTATACTATATATACTATACACTATACAACATATACTATACACTATACACTATACTATATGTACTATACACTATACAACATACACTATACAACATATACTATACACTATACAATATATACTATACACTATACAACATACACTATACACTATACACTATACAATATATACTATACACTATACAATATATACTATACACATTATACACTATACAGGAAGTTATGTTTCTCTTTGAAATGATTTTTTCACACAACTGACAGTCTGTCTGTGCTGGAGCTCATGTATGTGGTGCGAGTGTGTATGTAAAGTACCTGAGGGTTTCTTTCTCACACATTTTCGTGCAGCCCGTTTCCAGCGACCCCGAGTGTAGGCTGCCCATTGGCTAACAGACTGCATCACTGTGGTTGACCTCCCAGAGGCAGAGTAAGCACTGGCCTGCCAGCATGCACAAACAGGTAAAAACACAAGTGCCTTAAACAGTGAACTGACATCAGTAAAGGAGAAGTTCTGTAGGGAAAGTATACTCACATGTGTCCTCACCGGACTGAGTGCTGCGTCAATGAGCTCCAGGCAGGGGTTATCACAGCCGCTGGAACTGATGTGGTTAAATCTCTTCATGCCTACTCCTTATGCACTGGTATGCATGACTCACTGGCTCCCTGCTTTTATTTACATATGTGTGATCAATACGACAAAATCATAACATCACTATGCATTGTCTGTGTTACAATACAGAAGCACTCCTCATTATTTCAGATTTTCTGGATAATCTAATAGTTGTGACATAAACATAGCCAATCCGGGCAGTTTCATATGAAATGCTCTGTTCTAGAAAAAATTACCGAGTCTGAGTAGAACCAGCTGTCTCCCTCACAGAAAGTAATTACCTGAAATCTCACTAAATGTCTATGAAAACCTTACTTGAAGGTTGAAAGACTAAACATCTTTTTAACATCCATTTACACAGAAGAAGTACAAGCAGAGCAAAAAAAAAAAACACCCATATATTTTCCACTATTTTACCATTAAAACACACTCCACACACTTAGAACAGCTGTGTAGACTGACTAGTCATTTTGGTGAATATATATTCATGGTGCACTTAATAATCCCATAAATGCATAAATCCAGATTCTGTCAGTAATCAATGAGTTTACATGTAGCTGAGTTAAGAAACTCTGGGACTAAATGAGTTAGACAGATCAGATTTCTGCTTTGCAACCAGACAAATAAACTGAACGTAAACCTTAAACTTCATGCCACTTGATCTGGAAATAAAAACACATATCATCTAAAAGAAGAAGAATATATTAATTAATAAAATAAATCAGAGTAGGAGTAAATGTGTGCTGACAAACCTGATTAATGAGCTGAAATCCAGCTGTTTATTGGCTTTCTTCAGCCAATCAGATTTCGAGATCTTAACATGATGTAAGAACTGGAGTATGCTGTTTACATGACTTAACTAGAATAACCTGATAAATTTGGTTGAACAAAAAATATTTTTTCATTTTTATCTTTTTACATCAATTTCATAAACGGACAAACAGAAATGACCCAGAATTACTTGGAAAAAATCCATTAAGCTCCACTACAATATTTTCCCTTCTCCTGTAAAGTCACAATTTTGGGGACACAAGGTTCTGATGGTGACAGTATATTGTATTTTAACACCAGTGTTGTTAATTTAAAACAGAAATAGAATGTAAATTCACAGAAACATGATCACCTGACATTTACCTCCTTTTCAGTGGTTGTTGCTGCTGTTATTCTTATTGTATGTCAGCAAAACTAGTTTACAGTACATACAGTAACATGTTTAAAATATACTTTCAAGTAAAAAACACTGAACTTCATGTAACAGAATGTTGTGTACAGTACCTTTCCACATCCAAGGAAGCCTGCGTTGTCCAAGATATTAACAACTCTGTATAGCTTGCTAGGAACCTGAACCACTGAATGTTCTTCAAGAGTTATTTAACTCTGCCTGTGTTTGTTTCTCCTTGGTCTGTTCCTCAGCTACCCCTGCCCAGTGAGTCGTAAAGCCAAGTACATGTGCTCATTACACAACAGTCCAACTCCCTTTAACTCATAAATGCTGCGGTAATGACATGCACTGTAACAACATTTATCTGAGCGTATTTAACAGAGCAGAGGTTACAGGGTGATCCCCCTGCAGGAATGTTTATGACACCTTATCTGCTGATGCTTTTCCTAAGCTATATCAAATCACCACACTAGCTCAAAGATAATCACATGCATCAATATTAACACACATATAATTCGCCTGCTGAAACTGAATCACATTCCTGTAATGAGTAGGACCGATAGCAAGTTACAATTACAGCACATGATATTTGACAAGTAAGGCCTAAACTCCACCCACAGTGTGACTGTCCCCATTAGATAAACAATACTTACAGTTGATAGGAAAATTTGCAAACGCTAAAAGCAAGTGTTGTGAAAAATAGTGCGGCTGTAATGAAGCCAGTGATAAAAATAAAAATTGCAATATTGTAATGTTGGCGTATAAACTTAAGCGAATGCTTTTATTGAACAGCAACAGCAGCAGAGCAACTGTTGCTTAGTGTTACTAGACACTGGGAATAACAGGGCAGGTCATCAATAGCCAAACAGCTTACATTGTGCTTCATGGTAGACACTAGCTCCACTCCAACTTCCCCACAGCTCCACACAGACCTGCCCTCACAACTACAGCTCACTGTGCTTCAAGAACTACATATTTACATTCAAAGCATCTCTACTAAAACCACAGTGCTTCTTCAGAGCCTCTGATGATGATCAGACATCCCTGCAACCTCACAGAGTCCCCCTAGTGGTCTCCGGGTTCTGGAATGTCTACTGTTACAAGCGCACATGCTTGGTCCATGTAGCCCTCAGTGCACATCAGCAGAGAGACTGAGCGTTGCGTCCTCCTCCTCAGTGCAGCAGAGCTCCTCATGTGCTGCAAGTGTGTGCTGGAGCCCTGAAGTGGTTGCTAAGGTGGTTATGGTATACAAAGAGGTTACAAATGTGTTGCTAGGTGGTTGCTATGGCATCCCGGGTGGTTGATATGTTGTTTCGTATGAAATTCTGAACAGGACGTCTTTACTATGTTGATATGAAAATTTTTTATTAATATTAATATTAATATTTCCCGCCTGAGCAACTTCACCAAAACTGACATCTACACACTGGGTAGACTTGCTTGGTCACTAAGTATGTTGTCCAAGTTTGTCTACCACACAGGAAAGAATGTAAACCACAGACAGGTACCTTAAACCCAACACTCAGTGTCCACTTTATCAGAAACACAGACACTGTTCTTCCAGCCACTGGCCTTTTATGCGGTCCATTTACACAAACTGAACAGACGGCCAACACAGTCTCTCTCTGTGCACCTGTGAGATACAACTAGAAGTCAGTGTAAAAACGAAAATATAACGTTAAAATAACATTACTAAAACATACTACATCAACATGCGTACTGCCTAAATTAAACTAAAAAGCACAACGCTGCTGTAATACTTTACATTTATGTAATAATCGTGCATATTTAAACGCATTTATAACTTTTTCAGTATAAAAGAGAGAGCAGATACTGGACATCCCGTCAAGCATACAAATTTATCCAAATTTGCTGATAACTTAAACAGCAGCTTAGACCTGTAAAGAAATGAGAAATGGCTCAGAGTGAATTTTACATAATTATTTTAATAAGATTGTGATACACAACAACCAGCATACACTGAACCCAACATCATCCTGGCTATACTATGCTTATGATCTTATTTCCATCTGACCAAAGTTGTGGTTACCACAAATACATTTAGATGGCGGTGGCACTGACAAGATCTCATTACACCATAAATGATAATTGTGCTGGGGTTGTCTAGGTTGAGATTAGAGGTCCTAACGTATGTCTGCACAGCACATGCTGGTCGTCTCCCTGAGTCCAAGCACTTCTCCGGAGTGAGTGTGGTTCATCCAAACCAGTGGTTTCCCATACAGTCTCTGTTCCACTCCACCTGACACAGCCAGCACCATTCGAACCTGCACTGAGCACGAGGACAGACCATGTGCATACAGCCACCTGAGAACAACCACAGAACATTAGAACATCAGCAGATTGTGATTATCTGAGAGACTGATGCAGATACATGTTCACAAGTATTCAAACTTTCTAAAGAGTGACTTTCGGCAGTGGCAGCGTGTAGCTCTTGAAGGAGAGGTGTCGTGAGCTGGCTTGGTGGGTATGAAAGGTGTGCGATAGGCTGTCTACACACATATCTTCCATTGCTGTCATGTGTGGCGTACACCCATACAAGCTGATTGTCTTCTCTGGGCAGGATTGGTTTGCCTACCAAGTCAATGCAACACATCAAACACGACTAGAAATGTCTGACATTGGTTAAAGAGCAATGGCCAAGACTTCCAAGTACTACCCTGACCCCCTAATTCCCCAGAGTTGAACCCTACTGAGCATCTGTAGGACCACCTCGATTGTTGTGTTTGCTTTTCAGATCCTCCCCCTCGTGCCCTTCAGCAGCTGTGGGATGCACTGCAGTCAGCATGGCTTCAGATACCTGTGACAACCCACCAGGACCTTATTGAGTCTCCGAGCCCATCTAGCTGCTGTCTGTGCTGCACACAGCGGTTACTCTGGATATTAGTTATAATAATAATGACTCATAATAATAGGTCATAATATGTAAATTCTCGAATGTGTAAAATCTCCACAGAAGAGCTCTGCCAGTAAAACAGGATGGAGCAGTCATTATGGTCATTTCCAGGCATGCGATCTCTGGAGTGATAGAGCTCAATCTAATATCTTTGGAAGTAACTCATCATCCATCATCAGTACATGACCTCACTATTGCTCTTAAAGCTGAATGCAACCAAATCCTTACAACAACGTCCCAACTAACGTGTAAAGTCTTTACAAACAAAGTAGAGTCTGGTACTGCAGCAAAGGAGGATCAAACCTCTTTTTAATAGCCTTGCTTTCAGAAAAGCACTGGATGAGCAGAAGTCTACAGACCTTTGGAAAACATGGTGCATAGTGATAAACTATTTCCCCACATCCTCAATACTACTGCTACCCTCGTGCAGCTGAGTGATAAATTCAGTTGTAGCAGAACGAGAGAAAGTCTTACCGTTTTTCTCCACAGGCACTCTGCACTTGGGGCACGGTCGAGTGGTCTCCTCTATGGTCTCCTGAGAGGCCTGCTCCCAGCGAGCTCTCAGAGCAGCTTCCTCATCCACCACATAGCCCTGACACAGCAGAGAAAAGAGCCAACCAAGACAATACGCAAGAGAAACAGATGGAGATAATGTAACTCACCCTCAAAGGAATCATCCATGTGGGTGTAACAGCAATTACATAGTGTGACTGTGTGCGTTTTCTTACAGACGTCTGCTGTTTTTCGAGTTGTGGCATATATACTTTACTAGAAAGGGTGAGGAACTACCACTTTGTGGCTTTTCTCTTGATGTTCCTTCAAACATTCCAGTATTCGCTGATAGTGAAACATTTTGAGACAGTATGCCTTTTTTCTATATTATTTCCATGTAATGTTATATTTAAAAACATGGCATCATAGAATCCCCTTTTCATCTTCACCAATATTAAAACATTGAGTATCAAAATATTAAAACTTAGCATTGTTAAAATTTTGAGTATCAGCTGATATCAATACCAATTATTTTAATAACTGCACTTCATTTCAAAGTAGTCTGCTATACTTAAACACGCTACTGATACCCACAGAAAGAACCACACAGCTAACAACCCACCATCAGACAGTGGGCGTGAGCGCTGTTTCAGGGTAGATCTGGTCCAGGATAGTAATATCTGATCTTTTTCTGCTGATACCCATCGACACTGATATCACTGGGGCGGATACTGTATCTGTTTGTGACCCTGAGCCATTGATAAGTCTGTGCCGTGTACCTGCAGGGCTCCTTCTGCTACTGGAGTGCTCCTCTGCCTGCACTCGCCCTCGTGATACTCCTCCTTACAGTCCCGACAGAACACAAACTGCAAATCAACAAAAACAGAAAAAAGTTATTTAGTCACACCAAAGAAACACAAACACATACAGTATCAGACAAAGGTTTGGGCACACACTCATGAAGCGTTTCCTCTTGTAAAATAATTACAATAATTAAAACAATTAAAAACAACACGATATTGTAGCAATGTGCAAAAGTTTATTTTTTATTATTATTATTTTATTTTTTATTATTTATATTGTATATACTATACTGTTTATTTATCTGTTTTTTGTACTGAGTGCCTTGCTATCCCTTTGCTGCTGTAACACAGTGAATTTCCCCACTGTGGGACTAATAAAGGATTATCTTATCTTTACTGAGTTTACTGGCATATTGGAGAAAAGAAAAGAAACAGAATGTGCAACAACATTTTGGCACAGGCCAAAATATCACCAAAAAATAAAAGCATGCTATTTGTTCAAAGCACCCAAACTTTTGCCGTCTTCCAGACAAGCGTATGAGGCGAAGATATAAACAACAGAATCATCCTGAGGTCCTAATTTTGTCCGTCCATTTTTATGAGATATCTTCCAAGCAAGTAAGCCTTAAAGCAGCAGGAATCAGCTTAGTCAGTGCAATAACCAACATAAGCACAAGGGGGCAGCCTTTTGCCATGTTCCAGCTGCCTTAACGTTCCGGCTGTTTAATGTGAAGGTCTTCTACACAGGGATTAGAGTGTTCCTCTTATTTTTACCTCCCCAGCACCTTTGAGGCGCAGCGCCGATTTGGCAGTTCTTCAGAGGCGGAGAGTGTGAAGTAGGGAAGCTCCTATTCTCTCTTCATCAGCTTGTTTACTTATTTATTTTTATATACTTTTTTTTATTCTTCCTTCCGCAAAGGTGACAGATAGCAGTTCTCCTCTCAGGGGCTCACGTCAAGACATCTCTTTGTTTTTGTACTGCTTGCATGGTGACAAGAAGGGGAAACAAAAAAACAAAAAATAATTTTGACAGTCATTTTCTTCCCACACTCACTCAATCATTCCCAGTATTACTCCTCCCTCCACTCCGAACAGCTGAATGAAAACAGAATCCAGTTCATCATCATCACCATCATCATCATCATCCTCTGCAGTCGTTTCATCAGCCGCCTGTGGCTTCGGAGTGAAGAGGCACTGATCTGATCATTTGACAGTGTGGGAAGAAAAAAAGCACTTTGTAGTTTCGTTTGGGGCGCGAAGCATTTTTAATGCTTTGAGTGACGAAACGGAAAGAGTGCATCCAACTAGAGCACGCATAGACGTGGGCACACAAATGAAAGCCTGTAGATGCAGATTTGATCTGCAATGCTTCTGTGTTCCAGCAGCCTTTAAATAAAAATCAGATCACAGTGTGTGTGTGTGTGTGTGTGGATTATAAGGAGATTAGATAAGGTTTGACAGTAACAGGCTAATATGGGTTAAATAAGAACGCCGGGGTGAAGGAGTAAAATAGCTCTTAGAGAGAGTCTTCTCTGATCTCATCTCATCTCTCAGTCCTTTTCACTTTTACTGTCTCTCTCCTTTCACTGCACAACCACTGTCACTGGGGTGGTACCCTCGAGGGTATGTAGGGCTATCATGCAACATAAAATCCTTACCTGTATCAGTACTGTGATAAATTACTGTACAACATCACAATAAGCTCCTCCAGCTGCACGTTGCATTACAAAGATGGCATAATTAGTCGAAGTAAGTAGGATTTAGTGCAGCTTTTTTTAATCTCTGGATTCCTTAGACGGCCAATGAAAGGATTGTTGTATGTGAAAATCTGGTGCACATTACAGGAATACTATCTTGTGCTCACAAGATACTGTGCAATGCCAGAAACAACAAAGTAAAAGTTCAAACAAAGTAAATGTGCCCTCAAAGATGCAACAACGATGCTGAAGTCCAAAGAGTTCTTTAGTAAAGATGGTGGGTTTATATAGAACCATGAGCGCTACATGAGCTAATTTTACACTTAAATAGTTCTTTGCATGGTTCATACCATAACAAACATCATATCAGAAGAACCATCTCACCATGCAAAGAACATTTAAGCATGCAAGTGTTCATGGCTTCATATAGTTTATAGCATTTATAGCATTCATAAAATAGATTTTATGAATGCTATAAAAATAGATTTTATAAAGCCTATTTTAAAATAGGCTTTAAAATAGAAAAACAAAGTCAAGACATGCGTGTGGAGTTGTTGTAATTTACATATACAGCATATAACTGTAGCTTAATACGGTACAATCCTATGTAGAGGTACTGAAAAGGACTCAACATGACAGTACCACCCAAGTGACTTCCAGTCAAGTGAGACCCAAAGACAATCCAGTAGTTTTTTTTTGAGCATGTAGAGCTGAGTAATTTCAGGAAAGTACCTAAATGCAATTTATCCAGCCGATATACTCCAGACCTTTTCACCAAGACTTGCAACACATCTATTTTCTCGGACTTCAGTGCTGAATGCAGAGTGCCAGCCTGCCAGTTCACGAGCTCTTCATAATCAGGTTAAAACAAAACTGCAACGATGAGTAATCTGGGATTTAATTAACATTGCAGCTCTTTGAAGACTGACCTCTTTTATATTATCATGTATCATTCTGTTCTATTTATTTATTTATTTTCTTTGTGTGAATGGATGTACACATTTTGAAAAATGGAAATAAACTAAACTAAACGAAACTAAACACATACAAGTACCGTAGTCGCTAACACACCTTAAAAGCAATAATGGAGTCTTTCAGATAGCTTCATGAGACCTGACTGTCACTCACAGAAAGAGTTTAAAGCTTAGCGATTCACCATATTTCAATTACAGAGATGAAGTGTCAAGGCACATAGGAGGCATAAAGTAGAAAATATGTAATTACAGTATATTATTCTATATCATGTAATCATTTCTTGTTCATCAGTTTTAATTAGTTAAAGAGCACCATTTGGAGAATAGTTCATAATATTTAAATTTACACTGTATGAGTTATTATTGTATATAATATAAAAAAATATGACAGGTGACGCCATACTTTTAAATAGTAGTCTATGTATACATGTTCAAAGACTAATCCTAAACCTAGCTCTAATTTTAACCTCAGTAACCAAAAAGAAATAGCTAGTTTCTTTTGGCCCTATATAAATAAATAAATAAAAAAAGAATCAATTAATCACCAAACTTCATTTCTGTTGGTGCTGATATTGTACACTAGCCCTGTTTTCTCTGGGTTTTCCAGTCTGGACATTTTAGTCATCAATACATATGCACAAAGGCTCACACAGCTGTTGGTGTTGCTATATCAGAGGGGACTGATATCGTGTCCCTGTACAGAAAGTAACACAACACACAAACCTTAACCCTATAAAACAAAGAGCCATCTTTTAACTCACAAGTTGTTTTTGTGGTAAAAACAGCATGTTTTTTTGTGAGGACCAGTAAAATGTTCTCACTCGGGTCTTATCATCATATCCAGCCTCACAAAGTGCTAAAGACAAGCAAAGACACATACAGAGATGCACTACCCTGGTGGGCACACACTAAAGGGGGTTTATGTGCACTCTAGACTTGTACGGCATCACACAGCCTGACTGCGTTAACTCACTGCACTCACTCACAAATCAATACATCTCCTCCATCTGTCCTGCCTTTATACACTGAGAGAGAGAGAGCGAGAGAGAGAGAGAGCGAGAGAAATTATGTGTAGGGTTTCAGTGTCAGTGGTGGTCCGAGTGAAACGGTGAACACTATCTCAGTGTGAGCCGTTAGTTATAGGTAACCAGTATGTGGTCAGCGCCTAGACCTTCTGATGCTTTTAATATGTCTGAAAGAAGTCCTGTGATATTAGGACTAACAGAAAGTCCTGGTTTAGTAAAGTTTTTTAATATATTTTATTTTATTGCTGAAAGTGCACATAAGATGCCTTTTACTTTTTAAAAATAAAACAGGCTGATTCACTCCCAAGTGCACATGTAGAAACTGAGCTGCAGTAACTAGCTGCTTGAAATCATTGTTTTTGTGATGTCACAAAAACAACATATTCATCCATACATTCATGATTAATGCTTTTCTCCCCTTCAGTATACATAATATAGTGTAGTTTAGTGGTAAGTATCCCCGCCTGTCACGTGGGAGACCGGGGTTCGATTTCCTGACAGGGAGAGTTTTCTGGGCAGTCGTGGTCGACGGTTCGATTCCATAAACCAACAGGACACGACTGAAGTGTCCTTGAGCAAGGCACCTAATCCCTGCGATAGGGCTGCCCACTGCCCCCTAGTGTGTCTGTTCACTAGTGTGTGTATATGTGAGTGTTTCACTGCATGGATGGGTTAAATGCAGAGATGAATTTCCCTCTGAATTCATTGAAGTATCTATCTATCTAAATAGACAAGGCCTACATAAAACTGTAACTGTATATCACCGTTGTCCAATGAAAAACTTGGACCCTTACAGAAGAGGCTAAAAATATACTTTACTGTCAATTGAAGTCAATGGAACCAGATTTTTGTTCCAGACTGTTTTGGAGCACCTCTGTTGGTCTACTCATCATGAAATTGTTACACAGTGTAAATGGCCATTGGCATGTTCAAATAACGTAGAAAACTTAAAATCGGAAAAAAATGTATTGGACAGCGACGATATGGTACCATCATTTCTAAAAGTACTGAAAAATCACCCGTTAGGGTCTCAGCCCAGTAACATGAGAGGTCCCTCCAAACACTTGAAGGTAGCAGCCCAAATCCAACCCAGTAGCTATTTTCTGAGAGTGTAGGGCTGAGCGATTTAGGAAGTACTTAACTGTGATTTAAGACACTGCAGAACTGCAGGAACTAGCTGTTGGAATTGATTGTTTTTAGATGTCACAAAAAAACAACAACACATTTACATACACCCATAAATTCAGTCTGCAGCAGTCTAGGTCCTCAGCTATTCAAGCTGAAGTTATAACGAGCATTTCGGCCTGCTTTTCGTATGAGGCACAATACAGAGCAGCCAATCATAACAGAAGTCACTTCACAAAAATCAGTCTTAAAGGCACAGTAATAAAAACTATCTGTTTAATTCTCAGGAGAGGTGGGAAAACAGTCATGTGAAGATGAATTATGACTACCTTTACTACATAAATTCATACAAACGCTGTAAGTAGAGCTCAGGGGGTTTGTAATTTCTTTTCTTGGCGCCAAATGAAGACAGGAGTCCAGCCCAGAACGTTAATGATGGTTTATTGAGCTCTCTCCAGCATACAGGCAAACATACACCTCACATAAACCCCATTTTACAGCAGAGGGGAAAATCCTGTAAAAGTAAAAGGGTAAATGCATCTCTTTTTGATTACTGGGTTTAAAGTTATGGTTGGGTTTGAAGGTAGAAAAGACATAAGTTATTACATATACACAACATGTGAGACATAACCTCACGTCCTGATATTGCACAAAAACCAACTGTGTGTATCTGTGTGGATGTGTGTGCTGGGATCATTACAGCAGGAGAAGACCAGCTCCAATAAAGCCTTTATCTGTGGCAGGCAGACCCAGCACTGTACGCACTGACCACACCGTCACCAGCACCCTGGCCAAGCTGACCTCACACACACACGCACATACACCCTCCCCACAGAACTACACAGCCAGCACACATTTATCCAGAAGACAACAGAGCTCTCTAACTCATGTGGACATCAACAGACATATGTGTGCACAAATAAAGTCCTGAATCACAGCATTCGCAGAAAAACACACAACTTCAGATGCTTGTCTACCTGAGATGAGTTTGTTTTTCATCTTCAGTCTTCAGAGTTTGTTTTTCAACATTTTCAGTAATTAAAGCATTAGACTGGTAATGACTAGACTGGTAATGACTAGACTGGGAAATAAGACTATATTTGTACTATATTTGTACTAATATATATATATATATATATATATATATATAGTACAAAACGTCATATCTCCATTCTCATATCTTCATTTGTTTTCTTTTCATATCATTCATATCATTCTGTTGGCATACTGGTCCTTCCATTTTTAGCTTTTACAGGATATACAAAGCAGCTGTCAAGTTCAAATCATATAGAAAAATGAAAATTGTCAAAAATATATTGTTACACTGTATGTATGTGGAGCTTTGCTGAAATGTTGTAGTTTCCTTATACAACCGACAAGACCTGAACCTGGCCATCAGCAAACTCTCTAACCTTTGGACTTTATCTCTCACACACACAAAGAACGTACAAATCAAATGTGGTATATAGATAGACAGCATATGAATAACGGTAAAGTGCTGAAGTAGACTCTACCTCTCCCTGCCTCGTACCGATAAAGGCCTGAAAATCAGATTAGCAGAGTTGGAGCTGAGCTTCTAAACCCTCACACAGGCCACTGAGCCTGTTGTTGTCTTTGACTAAGACAGGAGAGGAGAGATGACTTCCCCTCGCACCCACTCCCCCCCTTCTCTGTCGTGATGATGTTTGTGTTTGCAAACATGCAATCAGTCAGCACTAATGGCTGCCAAACTGCAGTCTAATCTTTAATCGGCTGGCTAATTAGAAAACATCATGCAAATAGTGTGGCAATTATGTCTTAATCGAGTTGTGATTGGACGAGCCGGATAAAAGAACAGAAGAGGGCAAGGGTGACAGACACAAGCATCCAGGACGGAAAGGCCACATCCGAGTGGGAGGGATCATCAGGCTTTTTATGAGTCAGAAGCCGGATTGTTAAGCAGATGTTGTTAGCAGACGGATTGATAGCTGGGTTAAACAGCGACCAAATGAGGGGTCAAACGCAATGAGTCACTTACTTATATATTATATGCAATAAGCCTAGGGGTTTGCCATATCATATCGTACACAATAATATCGCCAACATTTTTTAATATTGTGAACGATATTATACCCTGACATATTGCGCCTTATCACCCATCCCTAATTATCACATCAGGGAACTACTTTTTACTGTTTTTAGCAAAAGAAAAATTCCCACTTTTCTCATTTCCCATTATATATCTACTAGAGACAGATTTTATCTGTTCAGTATCATTCACTTTACTTCAGTCCTGGATATATGGAGATATTTGGAGTGCATTACTTATAATATTTGGAGTGCTATTCTTATATCATCACATACTATACTCCTATTATTACATCATCATATACCGTACAGCTATCTTACATCATCACATACTGTACTCCAATTATTATATCATTATATGCTGTACAGCTATTACATCACATACTGTACTCCTATTATTATATCATCATATGCTGTACAGCTACAAATAATCACATACTGTACTCCTATTATTATATCATCATATGCTGTACAGCTACAAATAATCACATACTGTACTCCTATTATTATATCATCATATGCTGTACAGCTACAAATAATCACATACTGTACTCCTATTATTATATCATCATATGCTATACAGCTATTACATCACATACTGTACTCCTATTATTGTATCATCATATGCTATACAGCTATTACATCACATACTGTACTCCTATTATTATATCATCATATGCTATACAGCTATTACATCACATACTGTACTCCTATTATTATATCATCATATGCTGTGCAGCTATTACATCACATACTGTACTCCTATTATTATATCATCATATGCTATACAGCTATTACATCACATACTGTACTCCTATTATTATATCATCATATGCTATACAGCTATTACATCACATACTGTACTCCTATTATTGTATCATCATATGCTGTACAGCTACACATAATCACATACTGTACTCCTATTATTATATCATCATATGCTGTACAGCTATTACATCACATACTGTACTCCTATTATTAAATCCTCATATGCTGTGCAGCTATTACATCACATACTGTACTCCTATTATTATATCATCATATGCTGTACAGCTATTACATCACATACTGTACTCCTATTATTAAATCCTCATATGCTGTGCAGCTATTACATCACATACTGTACTCTTATTATTATATCATCATATGCTGTACAGCTATTACATCACATACTGTACTCCTATTATTATATCATCATATGCTGTACAGCTATTACATCACATACTGTACTCCTATTATTATATCATCATATGCTGTACAGCTATTACATCACATACTGTACTCCTATTATTAAATCCTCATATGCTGTGCAGCTATTACATCACATACTGTACTCCTATTATTATATCATCATATGCTGTACAGCTATTACATCACATACTGTACTCCTATTATTAAATCCTCATATGCTGTGCAGCTATTACATCACATACTGTACTCCTATTATTATATCATCATATGCTGTACAGCTATTACATCACATACTGTACTCCTATTATTATATCATCATATGCTGTACAGCTATTACATCACATACTGTACTCTTATTATTATATCATCATATGCTGTACAGCTACACATAATCACATACTTTACTCCTATTATTAAACCTTCATATGCTATACATTATTGCATTACTGTGTGCTGCACAGCTATTCTTACATAATCACATATTGTACTCCTGTTATTACATCATCATATGCTGTACACATATTATAACATCATATGCTGTACTCCTATCACTATAGTGCCTAGAACAAAAAAGTTATATCAGGGGTACAACCGTAGTTGTGAGCTAAAAGGTGCAGATCTGACAGAGAGCATTATGGTAAAGTGACAATGTTGGTGTTGTCGTCTTATACACTCAAGTTTGTTGATGGCGGAGCATAGGGGCGCTGAAATCTCAGCGAGCCCTCGTGTCTTTGTTGTCTCCTGGCTCTCTCATTTAGTTATGCTGTAACAGCCAGGTCTGCTGGAGTCACCGCTGCACCCTTTTTAACACTGTATACTTTTCTGACTGTTAAGCTCAACAACTGCCCATCCCGTGTGGTCTGATGCTGAACAACTGCCCATCCTGCGATTTAATGCTGCTGCTTTATCTTCCCTGACCAGGTGTCCCTGTTTGCCTGCATTCTGGACCAGTTTACCCATCATGACGCTTCCTGCTGTCCAGTGCTTTGTGAAAAGCTTCGCCTGCATGCCACAGGCACCTCCAAATATACCCTTTACTCACCTAATCACAGACGTTTCTTCTCCTGCTTTCACAAACTGAGTGATGCATGAGTCATTTCTTCTCCTTCCTCACAAAACAGAGCGATGGTTCTCAGTGCTACTTTGATGGGACTCTGGTTTTCTTCTATACACAGTATTGCATTGAATTGCAAATCTTATTGTTTTTTTTGTATTTTTGCTTGTTTTGTTATTTGCTGTCGACTTATGAATTTATGTTGCTATGGGGGAGTTTTTCCTTGCCACTGTCACGCCTGGCTTGCTCATTGGGGGGTTGGACCCAGATTTTCTGTAAAGCTGCTTTGTGACAACATCTGTTTTAAAAGGCGCTATATAAATAAACCTAGATCATACGCAGTACTCCTATTGTTACATCATCATTTGCTGTAACCATATTGTTACGTAACTGTATGCTGTAGTCCTACTGTTACATGATCGTATGCAGTATTCTTATTGCTACACCATCATATGATGTACTCTTACTGTTCCATTAATGTATGTTATACTCCTATTGTTATATCTTCATATGCTCTACTCCTATTGTTACATCATCATATGCTGTACCTTTTTCGTTACATCAGTGTATGCTGTACTCCTATTGTTACATCAACGTATGATGTACTCCTATTGTTACATCATCGTATGCTGTACTACTATTGTTACATCATCGTATGCTGTACTCCTATTGTTACATCAACGTATGATGTACTCCTATTGTTACATCATCGTATGCTGTACTACTATTGTTACATCATCGTATGCTGTACTCCTATTGTTACATCAACGTATGATGTACTCCTATTGTTACATCCTAATAGGATGTACTACTTTTGTTACATCATCGTATGCTGTACTACTATTGTTAGATCGTATGCTGTACTACTATTGTTACATCCTAATAGGATGTACTCCTATTGTTACATCATCGTATGCTGTACTACTATTGTTACATCCTAATAGGATGTACTACTATTGTTACATCATCGTATGCTGTACTACTATTGTTACATCATCGTATGCTGTACTCCTAATGTTACATCCTAATAGGATGTACTACTTTTGTTACATCATCGTATGCTGTACTCCTATTGTTACATCCTAATAGGATGTACTACTTTTGTTACATCATCGTATGCTGTACTCCTATTGTTACATCCTAATAGGATGTACTACTTTTGTTACATCATCGTATGCTGTACTACTATTGTTAGATCATCGTATGCTGTACTACTATTGTTACATCCTAATAGGATGTACTCCTATTGTTACATCATCATATGCTGTACTACTATTGTTACATCCTAATAGGATGTACTACTATTGTTACATCATCGTATGCTGTACTACTATTGTTACATCATCGTATGCTGTACTACTATTGTTACATCCTAATAGGATGTACTACTATTGTTACATCATCGTATGCTGTACTACTATTGTTACATCCTAATAGGATGTACTACTATTGTTACATCATCGTATGCTGTACTACTATTGTTACATCATCGTATGCTGTACTCCTATTGTTACATCCTAATAGGATGTACTCCTATTGTTACATCATCATATGCTGTACTCCCATTGTTACATCATCGTATGCTGAACTCCTATTGTTACATCCTCATAGGATGTACTCATACTCTACTTATATTTTAAGATTATCATATGCTGTAAACACACTGTATGTTTTTGTTTATCAGGGAGAAGAATTAAGGAAAAATTCCTGAATATCGACAGCAAAAACAGCTTGTGAGCCTTCGTCTGGGGTCAGGATGAGGCTGAAGGCAGCTTCCTGTTCGAGCTTCTTGTATCTGTTGCTTTAAACCTATCACCAGTTTACAGTCATAGCACCCACAGACCAACTGTTCACAATACAATACTTACTCCTACCGACTGCACCAGGGTAAAGTCAGCTTATTCACTGCTTTTCCCATTTCGCCTTAAATAGTACAGCAGAAGCCAGAATGTACCAGCCGCACCATTTAGGATAGAAAAGGAGAACTGGAAAACAAAAAGCTGACTTGACAGTTAAAGAAAACCAAATGACAGACATTGTGGAACAGCTTTGCCCCAGGCAGAGCCACCCGCTACCAAACGAGCTGTGTATCTCAATACTTTAGTACGTTTTTGTTTGCTAAGTTTGTTGTTTGGTAGTTCTTATATCTGCTGCCTTGACAGCAGCTTAACTTTTAGTTAAAATTGCTCTTCATAACATTCGGATCATGTCCAACGTGTTATGTTTGCACCTTTCTCTCATATGATTTCGGTCTAAAGTGACTAACACCATTCGAAACTGGATTGGTGATTGTGTTACATTAAACTGACTGCTGGTGAGCGTGTCATCTTTAGTGTATAAAGCAGAAATAGCATAGGCAGTAACTGCCTGTGCACCAGCTGTCCTGCTCCATTAAACTACACTGTGTACTGGTTGCTGCTTAGTACCCACAGCATGTCTGTTATCAAAAGCAAAAGCTGACTGCAGATCAGCCCTCATTCTGACAAGCGACCTGAACTTTTTAGAGTCCTGCTTTGAGACATGAAGTCGAGCGTGTATGAAACTCACCCCACAGCCCAGTCCGTCACCCAGCTCACACTGAATCTTCCTGAGGTCCTCCTCCGGCAACAGACCGGCCCCACAGCCTGGAGCAGGACACAGGACTCCCCCCATCTGCAGCAGACACTCTTCAGCAGCATAACGCTGATACCGCTCATACTAAGACGGAGAGAGAGAGAGAGAGAGAGAGAGAGAGAGAGAGAGAGAGAGAGAGAGAGAGCTAAAGAGACAGATCTGAATATTTGCCGCAGCATGATAATCTAAAGCCACAACAGCAGAATCCTCCTTGACGGGCCTCCAACCGCTCACTCTGCAAACACTTTGTGCGAAGCTGAAATCGCTGTGAAAACTTCAAAGACAAAGAAAAAGTTGCAGCGGAGGCTTTAGGAGAAAGAGGAGGATGAGAGAAATCCCTCTGAGGAGAGAGAGAGAGAGACTGGTGAGGGATAGTGATGGAGGGATGCAGTGGAGTGATGAGAGAGAAGTCTGCTCGGAGAGGGCTTATTGAGTGGCATGGGGGAAAGGCAGATGAACCAATTAGGACGCCGCTGGACGGGACAAGCTGACAGTGAGGATGAACCTAGATTTCCCCTGAGCTCTCCGAGAGACAGCGGAGGTCTGCCAGGGTATATGCACTCAGAGCTTAGACCCACCTGCTCTTCACCCAGGACCCGGAAATGATGCACCTCCTTAATGAGAGAGTCAAGACATCCAGCTAGAGAGAAAGAAAGAAACAGACAGAGAGAGAGAGAGAGAGAGAGAGAGAGAGAGAGAGAGAGAGAGAGAGAGGACAAATATAGTGAAAGACATAAAGACTCTACTGGAAATTCAGTCAGTGAAACAAATACAGGATTGCTTCAGTCAGTTTAGGGACACCCAGCCTACATAACATTTTATCACTAAACATGCAATTCCTCACTGTTAGGACGAAACCCAGTCACTTTGTTGTTATCTATTTATTTGTTTGTTTTTATATAATTTTAATTACATTAAATGATGAAGAGATACAAGTGAAAACAGCTTCTTTTGCTGGTTTGCAATAGGCTAACATATTTAAGACTAATCAAGGTTCATTGCAGGGAAAAAATATTTTTAATGTCTTGTGTGACAATACTTGTAAAGTTTTATCTTCTTGTGGTGGGGTCAGTGCTCATCAGCACTTTAGCAGGTATTTAAACCAGCTTGGAGTCAAAAGTGCTTTCAGGAAAAAAATTGGCCGAATCAACACGTAAAACCAGCCGTCAGAATGAAGAGGAAGACAAGTTCAGAGTTGAATCTTTATTTTCAGGGAAATGGTACAGACATTCTGAGAGCTCTCAACCCTGGTATGGTCTGAACATCGTCTGAACATGGTCTAACTTCAAACTAGCAAACCACTGTATCTAAGTCCAGGCTGACAACAGGTCAACAGGCCTCAACCTGTCAGGCCAGATCACTATCTCCAAGGCTTAGGGCTAGGGTAGGATCTGCTAAGCCAAAACCCTAAACAACAGGTGTCGCTAAACTATAAACTATCTTGTAAACCCTGTGGCATTCAGTGTGTCATCAGTATCCACAAGCTTATAACAGACACCATAGGTTGTAACAAATATTCAACAAGGCAGAAAACAAACTGTAAAGTAAATACTTTTTAATAACACAAGTGTAAGGCTTTCTATCGGCATATGTCTAGCACACCTGAGATAACCAGTAACAGATTTCTGCCTACACATCCTTTTAGACACATAGTGTTGAGTTGTCTGAACAAACAATACTGAACAAACTGAACTGAATACTGAACAAACAATAGCAGCCAGGCACAGGTTTCTTTTCTTACTTAAAACAATATTCTACATTTTCTTGCTGTTTTTTTTCCTCACATCTACTTTACATTTGCATGGTTTTAGATACCAAAAACATGATACAAGTCCAGCACCATGCCTTTTTCAAACAGCAGTCTGTGCTGAAACACTCCTTATATCTTGTATCTTCAGTGTGAATGGGTGACGCTAAAAAGCTATACGTTGAAAAGATGGACATTTGTCATGTTTATTGTGAGATTATTATTATAAAGGGGCTGATTTAGCAGCTCCATATATATCTACACTACCAGTTAAAAATTTTAGTACTCTATCAATCGCAGTGGCTAGTAGTGTCCTAAAACGTTTGGCTGGTAGTGTACTAAAATGTTTGACTGGTAGTGTATCTAAAACGTTTGTCTGGTAGTGTACTAAAACGTTTGGCTGGTAGTGTATCTAAAACGTTTGACTGGTAGTGTACTAAAACGTTTGACTGGTAGTGTATCTAAAACGTTTGTCTGGTAGTGTATCTAAAACGTTTGTCTGGTAGTGTACTAAAACGTTTGTCTGGTAGTGTACTAAAACGTTTGTCTGGTAGTGTATCTAAAACGTTTGACTGGTAGTGTACTAAAACGTTTGACTGGTAGTGTATCTAAAACGTTTGTCTGGTAGTGTATCTAAAACGTTTGTCTGGTAGTGTACTAAAACATTTGACTGGTAGTGTACTAAAACGTTTGTCTGGTAGTGTACTAAAACGTTTGTCTGGTAGTGTACTAAAACGTTTGACTGGTAGTGTACTAAAACGTTTGGCTGATAGTGTACTAAAACGTTTGGCTGATAGTGTACTAAAACGTTTGTCTGGTAGTGTACTAAAACGTTTGACTGGTAGTGTATCTAAAACGTTTGACTGATAGTGTATCTAAAACGTTTGTCTGATAGTGTATCTAAAACGTTTGGCTGATAGTGTACTAAAACGTTTGTCTGGTAGTGTACTAAAACGTTTGTCTGATAGTGTATCTAAAACGTTTGGCTGATAGTGTATCTAAAACGTTTGGCTGATAGTGTACTAAAACGTTTGGCTGATAGTGTACTAAAACGTTTGGCTGATAGTGTACTAAAACGTTTGACTGGTAGTGTATCTAAAACGTTTGACTGATAGTGTATCTAAAACGTTTGTCTGATAGTGTATCTAAAACGTTTGGCTGATAGTGTACTAAAACGTTTGGCTGATAGTGTACTAAAACGTTTGTCTGGTAGTGTACTAAAACGTTTGTCTGATAGTGTATCTAAAACGTTTGGCTGATAGTGTACTAAAACGTTTGTCTGGTAGTGTATCTAAAACGTTTGACTGGTAGTGTACTAAAACGTTTGGCTGATAGTGTACTAAAACGTTTGGCTGATAGTGTATCTAAAACGTTTGGCTGATAGTGTACTAAAACGTTTGGCTGATAGTGTACTAAAACGTTTGTCTGGTAGTGTACTAAAACGTTTGTCTGGTAGTGTACTAAAACGTTTGACTGGTAGTGATCTAAAACGTTTGGCTGATAGTGTACTAAAACGTTTGTCTGGTAGTGATCTAAAATGTTTGACTGGTAGTGTACTAAAACGTTTGGCTGATAGTGTACTAAAACGTTTGGCTGATAGTGTATCTAAAACGTTTGGCTGATAGTGTACTAAAACGTTTGGCTGATAGTGTACTAAAACGTTTGTCTGGTAGTGTACTAAAACGTTTGTCTGGTAGTGTACTAAAACGTTTGACTGGTAGTGATCTAAAACGTTTGGCTGATAGTGTACTAAAACGTTTGTCTGGTAGTGATCTAAAACGTTTGACTGGTAGTGTATCTAAAACGTTTGACTGGTAGTGTATCTAAAACGTTTGTCTGGTAGTGATCTAAAACGTTTGTCTGGTAGTGTATCTAAAACGTTTGTCTGGTAGTGTACTAAAACGTTTGTCTGGTAGTGATCTAAAACGTTTGTCTGGTAGTGTATCTAAAACGTTTGTCTGGTAGTGATCTAAAACGTTTGTCTGGTAGTGTATCTAAAACGTTTGACTGGTAGTGTATCTAAAACGTTTGTCTGGTAGTGTATCTAAAACGTTTGACTGGTAGTGATCTAAAACGTTTGTCTGGTAGTGTATCTAAAACGTTTGTCTGGTAGTGTATCTAAAACGTTTGTCTGGTAGTGTACTAAAACGTTTGTCTGGTAGTGTATCTAAAACGTTTGTCTGGTAGTGTATCTAAAACGTTTGTCTGGTAGTGATCTAAAACGTTTGACTGGTAGTGATCTAAAACGTTTGTCTGGTAGTGTATCTAAAACGTTTATCTGGTAGTGATCTAAAACGTTTGTCTGGTAGTGTATCTAAAACGTTTGTCTGGTAGTGATCTAAAACGTTTGTCTGGTAGTGTATCTAAAACGTTTGTCTGGTAGTGTATCTAAAACGTTTGTCTGGTAGTGTACTAAAACGTTTGTCTGGTAGTGTATCTAAAACGTTTGTCTGGTAGTGATCTAAAACGTTTGACTGGTAGTGTATCTAAAACGTTTGACTGGTAGTGATCTAAAACGTTTGTCTGGTAGTGAGCTAAAACGTTTGAGGTATACCTAACAAAGCGTTTAGTGACTTCATTTAGATTTCAGTCAATCTTATATCCAACAACCATATAAAGCATGATGATTTTAGTTTTTTATTCCCCATGTGGTCAACAGACTGAATATAACATGAAAAAAGTTCTACAAATCACTTTTTCACCATATGGTCTGAAAGATGTAATATTTTTCTTCAGATCTGCTCTTAAAGAAGCTCAGGGAACATAAGCACAAAAATTAAAATTCAGACATGCATGCTAAAGTGCTTGATGCAAAGTAACAGGAAAAAAAACAAAAACAAGATGTCCTAGCTTTTGACAAGCAATGTGAATTAGGATACGTCATAGCTCTGTTTCTGACATGCTTACACACTAATGAAATCCTCCTCACACTGGGGCATATTCACCAAGAGCACCTCAGGGTCACCCTCCAGAGGAGAGGAGCTTCGTTTGAGGCTCAGTGCATTTCCACAAGAAGAGGATGAGAGGCTTAATGGGGAAGTGAGGCGGAGAGAGGTCCCTCAAACTCTACAGCCCAACAAAGAGACCACCCCTTTAAACCTACTCCTGAGGATTATGCATGGCAAATGGCTGGAGATGAATGTGCGCAAGAGTGTGAGTGCGTGTGACCTCAAAGTGGTGGCGGCCCACTGCTCTTCCTTAACAAGCCGTGCTCTAATGATGCGCTCCTTTGGACCAAAGGCTTCAACTGGGAATGACACAGCAATTACCCCTCCGGAGACTAATGACCGCTCTAATCTGCATACTTCGATAGTGCACACATGCATGGGCTCTTCATGCGTATGTATAGGAACATGATATAGGCACTCTGGGGAGGTATTACAGTGTAGGTCATTGACAAAAAGCAAATAGTATGTGAATGTGGCTTTCTATAGTACTTAGAACCTCAATGGGAACCAATATCTGTGTCCTCTCTCTAATTAAGTCAATCCTAATCTTGAACTAGAACTTGAATTTGGTTCTCTGAACCACAATATACATTTACTAAGTATGTCTTTTAAATACTTTCCCAAAGTCTAATAAATGACCAATATAAGTAACCCATAAACTGGATGGTCTGAATATTGAGTACTGCTTCTGTAAGCATTTTCTAACCAATCACAAGGCTGACTTATCTGTCCCACCCACACGAAACAGTTTCAGAGTCAGATAAAGAACTAAAACTAACATTTTTAATATCCCCTTAATGTTGCATAAAACTGGATTATGATTTTAGTTCTGTTTGAGGGGGCAGAGCAGGCTGGGAGTGTTGAACAGAGAGCTGTCAAATAAGCTGGTATTTAGCCACGCCCATACAGCTCGGTATGATCAGCAGTATTTCAACTGCTTTATCATATTATATCATTTATCATATTTATATCTCACGTTTATACTCAAGCTTTGCTGGATGTTTAATATAGCAGTCAAGTTTAGTAACATATGAATATGATTTACATGAGTTACAATGTCCTCATATCTAATGGGGGCATCATTGTCCATTATGGCCTTAATCTAAACACATCGAAACCTGTCAGATACTTTTAGGGACCTGCATAATGTAAACACTGAAAAGCGATTCCTGTCTTTTTCTCTGCTGACCAATAAGATTAAAAGAAACACTGCCCTGAATTGTATCATTTCTTAAATCTAGTGTAGCACAACCTTAGGAAAAATGAAGGTTTATTTTGTTTTTGTTGGCAGCACCACAGTCGTAGGCTGCAGGTTAGGGAACCGGCCTTGGGCAAGTGTGCTCACTGCCCTCTAGTGTGTCTGTTCACTGGTGTGTGTGTGTGTGTGTATATATATGTATGGATTTCACTGCATGGATAGGTTAAATGCAGAGATCTTGAATTTTCCTCTGGGATGAATAAAGTACCTAAATTAAAAATAAAAAATAATATGAGATCCAAAAAAGCGTGGACATCAAATCTTTCTGCAGAGTTGAGAGAAGTAGAAGTTTTTATTACTCAAGTAGACACTTCTAAATGTACTGAAAGTAAAAAAGTAAAAGTAGTTCTTTAAAAATGATTTAAAATCATCAAATCTTAAATATTTTCACTGAGGGTTAGAGCTGCACATTCAAGTCACTGAGCATTAATTTATACTAGAACTGGATGTATCCGCAACATACACTTGTCAAGTGCATCTTAATGCACTTACATCTTTGATTTCCTTTTCAGGAATTTCAGATGGACGTTGTTGGAATGTGTACTAAAAAGTATACTGACTAATTTAGCAATACTGAACACCAGATCAAATAATCCTTCAATGAAAGACCAGAGCCAGAGTGTGACTTCTTTTCAGACCAGGATTTACATGACACAGACCAGCCCACCCCAAACTACACACACACACACACACACACACACACACACACACACACACACACACACACACACACACACATACACACACACACACACAGCTAATGTCCTGCAATGTCCTAGTTACGTATCGTTATGCTACTCCTAACAGCAGTGTAGTCACCTTACATATTCCATCACTTCTATAGTGATACATAACCATAGCAACCAATCAGAAACTTCTGTTTAGATTAGACCACAAGACTAAGTTAAAATCAGACAGCTGACATGTACAAAGTTAAAGATGTACAAACTTGGAAAAACACAGTTTATAGACACAGCAGGCAGAACCAAATACAGATACCATGAGCGTTAAATCAACAGCTGGTGTACAAAGATGAGTAAAACACAGCAAAATTAGAAACCTTTAATTGCTGTAGGTCAAAGCACATCGCCACAGAACATGTTCAGAGTCCACAGCGCACCTGAAATGACTGGATGAACTGAAGTAGCAGTAGATGTTTGGTTTGAGGTTTTCTAAAAGCTCATGTAGGTGTTTGTAATAAAACAGCAAAGTACATACCAAATGCGCAGAAAAAACAATGATAATTCTGGTTTTACATGTACTGTAAACTGACCCCAAACTTAAATTCAAAAACTGCTGCTGGTGAAGAACTGAAGGCTTGAAGCAGGTGTGGTAGACTCTGTAGTGCTGCCGCTGTGTCAACCTGAACCTGATTGGATAATATGGTGTCCAGATTTACACAGTAGCACTGAATTTGATTCACTGATCTCTCAAGACGGACATTAGATTCAAATTTACATTACCTTAAAATAAAGCTACTCATCTAATCTCTATTTTCTGTACAATTCTTGATAACAACTAAAAAAGTGTATTTCCTGAAGGAAACGCAGGAAGGTCGCGCAGCTTAAGGAACAAGGAACAAGGGCTGAATAAACGACAAGTAGTAGAATGCAGGTCAGCACGTTTGGAAGAAATCAGTTGTTTTCCGGAATCCATGCATCCGTGCTTTATACAAGCCCAAATCACACAGACGAGACAATCTGAAGATGAAACTGTGGTGATATTTTGAAAAATGTGGGACGAGCAGCAAGCAATAAATGACAATATAGTTATAACCATAATAACAAGTAAACTGGAGCTAAATCACATCAAGTGGGGGTCGCTGGTTTAACTAAATTACAGATATACTATGTTTGTATGTATAGTGTATATTGTACAGTGCATGCTCACTGCCATGGAAGTAGTCAATGGCAGGTCACACGTATCCAAAAGACTATCTATATACAGTACAGCCAGACAACAGAGAGCACAGTTGGAACCCCCAAGAACCCCCCAAACACTGTATTAATAGCCTGGATTGCAGAAGAAACTGGATAAGCAAGTGTCTACAAACCTCCAAGTGAACCTAACACAAAACTCTAAACACACCCTAGCAAAAGAACACGCCATCTGCAATCCACTGCCGAGTGGACAACGCTAATTACACGAATGCCTCCACCTGTCTTCCAAATATTCTCAGTCACTTCATCTGCAAGCAGCCGGGGGCTTCCAGGGAACAACAACCTGAGAAGTCTCCACAACGCGCTGACTTGTGGCCTGTGGGCTGCGGAATGCTAATGTTGCTAATCTCCCTGTAGGGTCGCTAACGCAATCGCCACCACACTTTTCTTATGCAAATAGCAGCACCACATGCAAATGACGCCGGACGCGCCTGGGGACTCGGTCACCGCCTGCAAATATTAAAACGGACGGGAGAGGAAAAAGACTTGCGTTTGTCTAAAACTAATTAAAGATACAGACTACGAAGGGGCGGCAGGACGTTACCATGGCAATGCGGGGGCCAGCAGAGTGGCCCGTACAAAGAGGTGAAGTTGGAAAGGTATGTAGACGAGGAGAGAGTGTGAGAGCGAGAGAGAGAGATAAGTGGTGGAGGCAGAAGGGACAGAGAGAAAGAGAGAATAAGAAAGACAAACACAATGATAGGAGCAGAGAGAGGAAGACCCAGCATGAAGTTACCTGCCAAGAGCAGTCTGCTTCACTTAAGACTACATGAGGAACGATCAGTGAAAGCAATCAACTCGATGAATTAACTCACTCAATTGCCTCTTCTAATGAAAGTTGTTAAAGCACACTGCAAGCCATGTCTTTATCGATTCCCCCTCGCTACCGCGGCTGCATGCTTATAGGACGAGAAACGAGACCTAATAAACCCTTAGAGCTCCGGGCTTTAGGGACTCCTGCCGCACGACTCCGCCGAGAGCGTGAGTGCAGGTAGAGAACAAGCTCATTTGCGATGGTATAGGTAACAGATCAGAAAGTTATCAGCTCCGGGGAACTCACTGTTGGGAGAAGGAAAGGCGTAACTGAGGGATGAGTCAAAAAGTTTGGAAAAAGACAGCGCCGTTGATTCACCGCTTTCGTTTCCGCATGCCAGAGGATCTGCCATCTGGGAGGCCACGCTAAGACAAAACGTCTGCCAACTTGTGGCGGGGAACGACGACAGCTCTGCTACAGAGAACTGCTGCCTCGCTGACACCTGTTTAGCACTGTTGCCTGCTTACAGTAAGCCTCGCAAATGTTAAATCTGATTTACAATATTTTCCACATTTTAAATATGTAGTCAATCAGGCAAGACTGCAGCATAACGTTGAAGATTACTGGACTGGAGCTACCAGGCTAATATAGCAACGCAATACAGCTTATATGCAAAGAAATTTCCCGCCTGCTGAACGCTGTTGGAAAACTGACCATCAGGGCCTCCTCCTCACCTATTACCAGCCAGCTCTCCTGTCCATTTGTGCCAACTGCTACACCCTCAGTTACATCACTGTGCCATCCAGATACAATAGCATTGAAATAGGATGGGACTGTTTCAGCTCACGCCCACTTTACATAAAGACTCAGAGACTGCCTCTACCTGTGCAGTTTCTAAAGCTTTGCCATCCAGATTTCAAACAGAAACTTTGGTATTTAGTTTATTAAACTGTAAATACTGTTTGACCAGAGGAGGATGGGTCTCCCCTTAAGAGCCTTGGTTCCCCCCAAGGTTTCTTCCTCCAGACTGAGGGAGTTTTTTTCTTGCCACTGTCCCCTCTGGCTTGCTCACTGGAGGATATATGTTGTAATTGTCTGTTCTCAAACTTCTGTAAAGCTGCTTTGTGACAATATCGTTACAAAAACGCTATATAAGTAAATAAAATTGAACTTGAACTTAAAAATTCTGCAAGATTAAATCATCTGCATGTACACAAAGTCATTAAGAGCTGTTTAATGTGGATATTAACATACCGCAAATATTAGGAAGTTAGTTCAGTCCTGTTTTTTTTTTTCAGTTAGGAAATATTGCAAAGATTAGACTGTCTGTCTTTTCAGGAATAGGAGTTATTCATGTGTTTGTTTCGTCTCGTTTGGACTGTTGCAATGCCTTATATTCTTGTTTTAGTCAAGAGCTTTGGCAAGACTTCAGTAGCTTCAGAAAGCAGCTGCCCGGCTTATAACGAACAGTAAACGCAGGGATCAGCTCAGTGCTGCCAGCTCTTTACTGATTGACTGTAAAATTTAGACAGTGAAGCTCCAGAATACGTTTGTGAATTTTTAGTTTCTTATACAAGTACCAGGTCACTGAGATCCACTAATAAAGAGCTTCTTGCTGTTTGTAGAACGAAACTTAAGCGAAAGGGAAGCTGTGCTTTTGTTGTGCTTGCACCTCAATTATGGTTTAACCTTCCCCTCAATATCACACTCTCTGTATCCTCATCTACTTTTAAGACCCACTTTTATTCTCTAGGCTTTTCTGAGTAGTGATCATAAGTAGTGTGTGTTTGTGTGTGTGATTTAATTGCTTTTATTATGTTATTATGGTTTGGTTTTATTATCTGTGAAGCACTTTGTAGCTTTACCTTAGAAAAGTGTTACAAATAAAATGTACTTACTTGCTTAGTACTAATGTAAAATGCCCCATTCTAGAAAAACTTACGGAATCCAAATAGTTGGTTTACTGGTTGATGTGCATAGTAAATAAAATGGCTATTTGGTTGTAGGCTTCAGGACCCCTGGTTACTATCCCCACCACTGTAAATAATAAAAAAGAAAACATTTTTGTTCCATTTTCACTAATCAGCCAATTAGCAGCCTGTATTTTTATTTGTTTTTATAATTCCTGCTAAATCAAATGACAACCTGATTAAAGTAAAAGACCCATGTTTGGGCTCCCTGCATGATTAGTAGTTAGTAACACCTCTTTTGGCAAGCATCAGATTTTGTGAATACCTATGTACTAACAGCTAGGCATCTATCAGTTCTTGGGAT
The DNA here is from genome assembly GCA_021613375.1 of Megaleporinus macrocephalus. Taxonomy (NCBI): domain Eukaryota; kingdom Metazoa; phylum Chordata; class Actinopteri; order Characiformes; family Anostomidae; genus Megaleporinus; species Megaleporinus macrocephalus. Next base: position 26,140,750 of record CM038706.1, read on the forward strand.
TTTTGCCCATTCTTCTTTGCAAAAGACCTGCACTGTTCTTTCCACATCTATCCACAGATTACTGCAGATTTTGAGGTGTGTTTAGGATCATTATCCTGTTGTGAAAGCCATTCTTTTTCATCTTCTACTTTTTATAGCTGGTGTGATGTTTGCTTCTTCAGTTTGCTGGTCTTTAATTAATTCCATTTTCCCTTTACTAATGAATTGACAATGAAAGCATCATCAATGTGCTCCCACGCCTAACAGATGGAGAGGTGTTCTATTTCAGCTTTTTTTTCCCCAAAATACACTGAACTTCTTAGATGTTATTCTGACACTGAACTTTGTAGATGCAGGAATGGTTTTCCTCTGATTTAGAAGAGTGCCTCAAAACATGATGTTAAATCTTCCAGAAGGTCTCTTCTTTTTTATTTCTTTCTAGCAATTGCACAAGCAGTTCGCTTAGAACGTCTTCTTGCTCTTTCAGACCTCAGCTTGACCTTCAGCAGTCCTGTTAACTGTCATTTCCTAATTACTTTACGAACAGAGGAAACAGCTACCTGTCATTTTTTTCTTTGCTATCTTTTTATAGTCTCCTGCTTTGTGTAAATCAATGACTGTAATTTTCAGAGCATATAGAAGAGTATATGGCTGCTGATTGTTGGAACAAGGTTTAAAGTATTTATAGAGATTTGAAATTTTGCCTTTCTTAATAATAATTAAGGTCTAATTAAAGTCTGAGACCTTGGTAAAGTTTCTGAGAGCCGGAATCTCTTGGGGTGTCCAAGCTTTAGCATAGGGTTCCTTTAAATGGCTTTGCACCCTGAAGTTGTATTTCAAACACCAACACAATTAAAACACTAATCTTGCTTAAAATGTTGAAAAGAATGCTTCATCTTATACTATATATATATATATATATATATATATATATATATATATATATATATATATATATATATATATATATATATATATATAGTCCTTTATCTGACTTTTTAATGTTCTATACATGCTAAGCCGTTTAAATGAAATGAAAAAGGGATCAAAGACAGAAGAAAGATTACACACACACACATATATGTGCACACATGCAGAGAGAGAAGAAAAAGAATGTAATGATAAACAGGGCCTGAATGTGCTCGTTTGGCAGCTTCTTTAGCTTAATTACTAGTCACAGCTTTGCTAGCAGGGAAGAGGCTGGATGTATAGTGCCTCCTGCTGGATGGCCCAGCTGTTTGAATAATGTTCATGAAATGGGCTCGGAAATGAAAGCAGCAGGTCTACAGCATGCCTAAATCTAATCCAGCCTGTGGGGGGGCTGAGCTGCAGGGCTGTGCTGGGTTTATGGTCTTTTAACATTCAGGGAAAGCTCATATCGCAAAACGAAATAGCACTTCATAAAGAAACAATCTGCACAAATAAATCTACAGATACAGTAAAGGGCTACTTTGATAGTCTCACTATTGTGTTTCATTACACTGTTTAATCGGTTCTTATAGAGATGTGCAAAACTATGCGGGATACAATAGCTATGTGATGTACAGTAGTGCGAGAACTTTTCCAAATTTCCAGACAAACCAGAAAATCATTGTGAGTTTTCTTTCTTTCTAAGTAATCAGAAAGAAAACATTTTAAAAATATGTAAAAAAAAAACAAAAAAACAAAAACATGTATTTAACATTTAACATTCACGCAAGCAACTACCCAGACACACCTCAGCTGCAAATTCTCATTCTCATGTGCATCTAAATAGTAATCACATTATATACTATTATATATTATAATAGTCAGTTATTCACAAAATGTTGTGGAAATAAATAAAACTTAATCATAAATGTCAGCAACTGTCTGAAGTGGAAATTAGACAATCAACCAACTAACAGTAGCTATGAGAGAGACAAGTTTAGCCACACATTCACGCAGCGACAACTGGCTTTCAAGTACAAACTCAACTGACAATAATGACTTTCCATTACATTTGTCAGAAATCCCAGTGAGGTGTCAATCACTGGAGCGAATTATGAAGACCAAATAATTCTACAGCACCCCACAGTGCTGAGAACACCAAGGCATAATTAGCTGCTTGTGCTCTAAGAACAATGGATTGTCCATTGCAGTGGCCAGACTTCACTGAATGTGTTTGCGCTTACAAGAAGCATGAACAAATACCTCTAAAGATTTATAAAAACAACTGAAAGCCAGTCTTAATAATAAAGGCACTGTAGCATTCCACTGGCTCATTCACTCATGGACACGTGGGAGGTGTGGTTATGCACAGCGGACTAACACAGAGCCTCCTGTGCTGTTTTGAAGTCTTATTTTACACCAATGGGACGCTGGTGTCAGAGGTGGCATAGTGGCAGTGAACTGGAGAGATATGGTGCTACCACAAAACCATGACCATCGAAATGGGGGTTATGTAGCATCCCACTACTGGGTCCTTCGTCTATAAATCCATGGGATGTGTGGCCATGCAGAGCGGCCATAAGCAGAGCGTGACGACCGCCCGGGCAGCAGTAAAACACACTTGAGTGTTGTAAATAATTTTGCGTTGTAAGCTTCTGTGTAAATGTGATATTTGTATTACCCTGTGCTGGGCTGCATGGATCTGTGTGGGTTTGTAATCTACCATGTACTGGAGTGGCTAGAAGTGACCTGCCTGCTGCTGTCTACATTAAAAAAAAATTCTGCCCTGACACCACAGTATAATAAATATAATATTGAAAATGTTGATATAAATGACTCTAAATTATTAAATGGAAGACCTGTCTGTCCAACACTATAAAATGACTTTCGGCTAAACTTTGCCAAACACTCTGTAATCATTTTAAAAGCCAAAGCACGGGAAGCCATGAGTCAGTTCCACTACCTGTAAGTCAGTTCAATTAGAGCTGAGAGAGTCGGAGCAGCAGAACACGGTCCCCATGCGAGTGCGCTGACCCCACAGGTCTTGGAATGGCGGCCATGTCGAAACTTACTTTCTCCGCACACGTCTGCTCCGCTCTTAGATATCCCTCATTACAGCTTAGTCATGAGCACTGCAGTGTCTGTCAGCGAGAGGAGGCACACTCTTAATAGGCTATAGAAGAGGGTGAATGAGCAGAGGTGGGTAGCAGGCACACACAAAGAGAGGGGCTTTCAGTTGGGAAAAGTAACAGGGGCTCCATGTCATTCTGACCTTTGCTAGTCCCACAGGATGCTAGACTTCATCAGGTCTATAGAGTGAGGCTAGGGGTCTTAAAGTGACAAATCTAATCATAGTGGATCTGTGCCTGAAGTCTACTTCTTTTAATTTTGTCCTGAAGCCATGAGACTAATGTATATAGCTAGTAACGGAAACGACCTGCCGGCTTCCATTAATTTCTAGAGCAAAAATAAGAAACAAACTTTGGACATTAATAATGTCCTGGCTGACACACTGTTCTTGGAGTAAAACTCCAGGTTAAAATTGTTATACCAGTATGGCCAAATAACACAACACACTAACAGTGCAATGTTTTCCCATTTAGAGTGGCTGAAAAAGTGGGGAAAGTTTCAGTTACATTTCAAACAAAGGTAAAGTGCACCAGACCCTCGATCCCATCCCACTGTGCATCTGCATCTGAAGCATTCTACTTTGTTTTCAAAGCACTGGACATAAATGAATGGCCAGTCTTTTGGGTTTAGCCTTAGCCTAACATGGGCACCAGTCAGTGTCACTGCAGTGCTGATAATGAACACCACCAACTAATACCTGTGGAGGAACATGGTGAAAGGGGAATAACAAAACGCAGAGAAACATGTGAAACTGCAGAACTGTAAACTGCTCCTCTATGGTAAGTAATAGACTGTCAGTGTATACATACTAGGGCTGGGCGATATATCGAGTTAGATATAAGATGAGATATAAAAATAGATATATTTATATATGAGATATAAGATGAGACAATATTGTTTATATCGTTATAGTCTGTGTTGCGTGCAATTATACTTGTAGATCCACCAGTTTGCCTTTCTCTTCACACTGCCCTGCCTCTCTCCCTCACAAAATGCTTTAAGATACTGGCTTCCAGAATGGGTAATACATCTAATCTGATGAAACGTCTGATTACACGTGGAATTAATCTTCGTCAAGAAAACTGCAGAATTTTCCACTGTATAAAGAGCAGCAGCACTACGGTGGTGGCGGAGACGCGAGAATCTGGGCTAAATACGCTAAACGGCTGTTTCCAGTAATAAAATCTCATCAGGCAAGTTAACAGTTTACTGAGCTGCTTTCTTGCTTTGCGGGAGAAACTAACACTCTTACTGCACCGTCTGTTAGCGCTGAACAGGAGGTATGATTCAGCTAACGTTAGCACAATACCAGCACGTATCAGCTAGTTAGCTAGCGACATGGCTAACATTCAGTCAGCGTGTGAATATACCTGTGACGCTGTTAGGTATCGCTCGTGTTCTGTAAGTATGACATTAATTAACAGGTACTTGCATATCTATTTCACGAAGAACCAACCCCTTTCACTGTAGCAGAAAAGCTGGGGATGAGAGAAGGGATGAATGCCACAGAGCAGTAGCAAATTTTATTGGTATATTTATTAAGGATTGCATAGTTTTATAGTTTAAGCTTAAGTAATGCTAATGTTTGTTCTTAAAGCAGCACAAAGATGCTCATTGTTTGTTTGAACAAGATCCAAATAAAATTATTTTTTTGTTATTACCTTATGGGAAGAAAAATTATCGAGATATGTTCAGCTAAAAATATCAAGATATTATTTTTGGTCCATATCGCCCAGCCCTAATACATACTACATTTCAAATACAATAATAATATAGTGATAGTGGTATATCATTTTGCCACCAATTCAGATTTAGGGTTTTAAAGGTCTGGACTTGTGACCTTTAGACAAGTACAACACACACGCGCGCACACACACACAAGCACATGCACGTACACGCAGATGTTTGCTCTGCCAAAGCGCAGTTCATCGTGCTCTTTACTGTTTTACACCAGAACCGTCCAGGTAGTACCATCCTGTCAGAAGCTCATAACCGAGTCTCTATCATCACCCGCCCACTGCCTTATAACCTTTGATGGCCTGACACCAGGCCAAGGTCACTGATGTAGCCGGGCTGGTGCATGACACCGCAGCCCTGACGAGCCTTTGTTGCTTTCACCTCGCTCCTTTCTGGAGGGCGGCTGAATTTTGAAGAGTCCCTCCGTTTTGGTCCTACCACATTCAGTCGCCGTCACATTATCGTGCCAAATCAAGGCCTGATTGCACTATGTGTTTTTCACCAAGACAATGTGCCTGAATTAGCATTTGAAAGCCCAATCAAGAAGTACTTAAAGAATGCGTAATTATGTAGACAATCAATACCCCCAGCCCCCTCCCCAGTCTGCCTGGATCTCTGGGGAAAATCAGAAGCAGCACTCCTGACATTTCCAATAAAGAGCATGAATAAGAAATGAAAGGCACGCCAGTCTTCCAGCCCTTGTTCTCCCCATCAAACCGCTCCCCGGTCCTGCTTAATGATTTCCTAAAAAAATCAGGCCGGGACGGCGAGCTAATTCAGTGATCGAGATGCTGGGTGCGCAGGCCAAATATTTCATTGGCTAATCTAAAAACAAGCTGGCCGGCCTCCTCTGGACAGCCTGTCAAATTGATACGCCTGCTTTCTGAACGAACGTGTTTTATTTATTATTTTCTTTTTAAAACGTGTGACTGAAGCATTTACAAGACAGCTGCGCGCTCGTGCTCTTGATGGGACGTAAAATTACCCTTCAAATGCCTCTGAAAAGGCCCGCTAACAGCTTGGCGGCTTAGCAGCTGCGATAAGCGCAGCAGGTGTATACCTATTGATAAAGGCTAACCTGGTCAGATGTGTATCTGGTTACGGAGGGTTACTGCCCTTAACTGCTGTTCGTTTGTGATACCAAAGCGAAGCGTCACAGGAGACCATATGGGAGAGTCGCCTCAGGCTGCTGACATTAGATCAAACAGCCCCCTCCACATGCACATTACCCATATTAATGAAGACGCTGCTAAAAACTCTGGATTTAGTTTTAGAGGAACCTGACAAACAGGGACGGGAAAAGATCAGACCATTCATTTCACTTCAATCATAGAAACTAGAATTTGCAGAAAAAAAGAAAAACTGATCTGGAAATGCTCCACTGTGTTTCCCACTAGGGTAATTGGGTGGTCTGGAGATGTCTTGTTTAGTTTTGAGGGTGTTTTTGATTGGTTGTGAAATAGCTGAACCTCTCTGACTCCTCTCACAATCAGCATCAATAAGAAACTGCAGCTTTGTGAGTTTATCAGTTTAACAGCTCAGTTTGCTGATGCTTGGCCAAAAGTACACTCTGAGATCCACAAGACCAAATTAAACACAGATCTCTGCCATTATTTTATGGCTTGTTTGGTTTTGAACAGCAGCTTGTGCTGCAGAAACCATTTGAAAGCCTGTAAAGAGTCCGTCATTAAAACAAGCAGGTTATTGTGACAGTACGGAGCCGACATGCTGCTGGATGTTAAGCAGAAATCTACTGATGAACTTCCTCATAGAATAAGTTCCACCTGCAGTGTAGAGAAGTTTGCCTGTAACTAGACTGAGATCTCTGGCTAGCTAGCTGTATATGAGTATTTGCAGCTGTCATGTCTCAGACTGATGATTTTTTTATGTTGTCACTGTAACCTTATGATGAATGATGATAAATGTCTCCATTAAAATTTATATTGGTTATAATGTTAAACTGTCTGACTTTTAATTACAAAGTTAGCTATATGTATGTTTTTATACCTTAAAGTGACATAACCAGCCCACAACAAACACGGCCTCCCCCTGAGTACAACAGGCTTCATGACCCACTGTTGGTCAGTGACCCACAGGCTGAGAAACTCTGCTATACATCAACAGCATCAATAAAATGATGTGTATAAAAGATAAATGAGGTCATCATTAACAAGTGCATATTTAACCATATTTAGACTCTGCTTAGGCGGGCTGTCAGCTTGTTTAAGAACATTTTATTGGCTGCCAGCTACAGTTGTGAGAATCAACAATGCCCAATCAGGATAACGCATTGTTCCCTCAAAAGAAAAAGCTTTTGTAGGCTAGCTCACCATACAGCAGTAATGGAAGGTCAACCACAAATAGCACTTACTTTTTTTCATAGCGATGTTGTTAATATGGCACGGGTGGCTAACGGTAGGAGTTGCACAGGATAGCGCAGTGGTTGCATAACGCCCTGTAATCCGCTAACGTCTGAAGTTGGTTACTCTAATGTTGGCAGAGTTGCCCAGGGTGGGACTTTGGATACAAATTTGTGAGATTCCAGGGTCTGTATATCCGGTTCCCTGAGGGCTAGCAATGCAATCCAGTGCTCAGGTCACGACATGCTCCACTGATCTGTCAAGCTTTACCGTCTGACTTCTAAAGTCACTTCCTGCAAAATATTCCCTTTTTTTGTGGCTTCATTCATGACGTCATCAGCAAAACATCAGTATCGGCTCCACTTTCATCACAACTTAACTACTGACTTAAGTTGTGCAACCCCTGTTTGACAGTAGAACAGGCCTCAAACAGTTCAGCAGTGTTTTCAAAATAATGATCCACCCGAAATGCATGACTTAGTGGCGTTCAATTTATGGTCACGTGGTAATTAGCCTACATTGAGCGCAGCTGAAATGAATTCCTGGCTAAAGCTGTGACAGGCTCTCCATGCTTCAGAGTTTGAACAGTTACAGGCTGTCATGGTGATCTGGTCTTTCAAGAAGGCAATTTTTAGCTACTTTTCAAGTTACAGTATAGCAGGGCTCTGCTATTTGCGAGGAAAAAGGAAGGGAGAGAGAGAGAGAAAGAGAGAGAGAGAGAGAGAGAGAGAGAGAGAGCAAGCAGACAGCGGACAGATAGAAGCCCAATGGGCCAGTTAATAATCCCCCAGCCAGAGAGGGCTTATTTAAAGAGCCTCCGGATGTGCAGCAGCCTGATTAAGATCTCATCTGTAGGAGAAAAGAAACCTCCACTGCGTACAGATGGAGAGAATGGCCAAAAAAGAGGAGATAAAGAGTGCACTTTTTAAGCTAAGCGTCCGCGGACAAGCGGCATTCTGGAGGTGTCTACCGTAGCGCAAATCTGCTGATGTAAGTTGGATGCTGATAAAGAAGGCTCATTTAAAAGCCACTGCTTTTTGTTCAAGCCTATTGAGAAGGTAAATTCATATTTCAGCCTCCATAATAGTTTCCTTCCCCACCCCTCCTTCCCTTCTTTCACTCTCCCGTCTTGTTAAAGGCAGCGGTCAGTCTGGACAAGGTCACGCTTTTGACAAATCACTTCCATTAATCTCACTCTCCTCTGCTTTCTGACTCAAACGCGCCGGCCGGCATGCTTTCCAGAGCACTAATGGCCTCAGCACCTTACATGGACATCAACACTTCTGCTTTGTGAGTTTATGGCGAACAAACACACACACCAGTCTGGTTTGCGGCGCTGTGTACGCAGGCTTTGAAGTAGCGAGTGTGTAGGGAGAGGTAAACACGCAAACTGCTCAGGTTTTTTTTTTTTTTTATCAAATCAAATCCTCCAGCAGCCCAGAGACAGAGGAGAGTGAGAGACTCCAGGGATTAGAGCGCAACCAGCCAGCAATAAAATGAGATTATTTTGGAGGAGGAAAAAAAGGCATAAAAATGCACACACTCACTCTCTTTCACACACACACTCTCCTCCTTGGAGACATAACACTCTGAAGACAAATAAGCACAAAGATAAAACCCTACAGTATGTTGATCTCAGTGTGTTGTGAAAGCATTTGCTCACAATGCCAGAGCTGTAGCTCTTCTAACATATGGTGCACGGCACGAGAACAACACAGAAACTTTCATCTGTAATCCTGTTAGCAGAGAAGCTTTTACCCACCCAGACACGTACACACACACAGACACTGTGAAACAGAGAAACAACGAACGTGCTCGACCTACGTCGGGAGGCAGCCGAGAAACCAGCAGTCACTTGAAAAGAGTCGCGAGATGACCTAAAAGCGGCAGGAACAACAGTTACCCAGAGAACAATGAGCTGCAATCATCTCCGTTCTTACACCCCTCTGCTAAGCAATGAGCACAGAGACAAAGCGTTGAGACAAACCGGAGCTCTTCCAAGAGAGTCGGACCAACAGATGAATCCATGATCACCCACAGTGAAGCACGAAGGTGGGTTTGCAAACATAAAGCTACCAAATAAGAAGCCTAATAAGGGTCTTAAGTAGACTTCAAGCAAACAGGTATAACTGGTAATCAGCCCTGCACATTGATGACTGTTGGTGGGCTTTCTTGCATGAATGTCACAACCTGCCTTAACATTTCTATAAAATTAAGCTCTGGACTAAGCTGCTTTAATATACAGCACTTCCTTTCCATTTTCTTAAGTGTTTTTGGGTCATCGTCCTCTTGTCGAGGTTCATTTCATGGATGGATGCCCAACATTCTCCTGTAGAATTACTTCTACGATACATTCCAGAATTCATACAGCTTTATCAAATGATGGCAAGCTGTCCTGATCCAACAGCAGTCCAAAACTGCCCCAAACCATGCCACTGCCACCACTGTGTTTCACAGGTGGGATTAAGTTCATATGCTGGAGTGCAGTGTTCGTTTTTTTGTGAAACACAACATCTCTCATTGCAGTCAATAAGATGTCATCAGTTGCACTTCAAGAACCTTTAAACAGGCAGAAATGTTCTTGCTATAGAGAAGTAGCTTTCTCTATGCTATCATTCCATATATACCGTTCTCTATATGAGTTACAGGCTATAACGGTGATCTGGTTTATGTACTAGGGCGCCGCACATCTTTGAAGGAAGCGAGAATAGAGATGCATCTACAGATGGAGGAGAATTTAAACTTACAGGTCAAGAAACTGAATTTGAGAAAAAAAAGGTGGCCATTTTAAGAACAAACTCAAGATTTCAAAAAATGAAGGTGAAAGTGCTTGAATGGCCTAGCCTATCTCTTGACTTAAATCCTGCTAAACATTGATTGATGTTGAAATTGCGAGTCCATCAGAGAGACCCTCGTAACCTTGGGGCACTGTAGAGGGTTTTCTAAGAAGAATGAGTCAAAACTGGACCCCAATTCTTCCAAAAGGTCTTCTTACCATAGAGGTCTCAAAGCTGTAACTGCCGACAACGGCTTTGAAACACAGTACACATGGGTTTTTTGGGTGTCTGTATATTTGCCTTGCATCAGTATAGTTACTTATCTTTGTTCAGAAGCATGGGCACCGACTTCTTTGCTCACATTTATTAGAACAAAATCAAAAGACGTTATGGGCGTAATTCTGAAGAGGATATATTTACTGGGACTGAAATGAAATAACAAAAACAAAAGCGTCTGCAGAGTCGCTTCCCCTCACCGTAAGACAACAGCCTTACATCATGTTGACGATCAAATTACAGATTCACTGCAGAGTTATTTCACCACATAGAGAAGAGTGCAGTGGAAACACAGAACCCTTCATCTTTAATGTCATTAGCACAAAAGCTTTTCAGCAACACACACACAATAACTGAAGTGTACAACGCAAGAGAGAGATCTCAAGCGAGACTCCAAAAGATGCTTTGGTGAGGCCTTTAAGAAGTCTCAGAGTTCCAGCAGCAGACCCCAACCAACCCGCGCAAACACACACACACACACACACACACACACACACACACACACACACACACACACACACACACACATATATATATATATATACTCCTATGCTTTATGGGCAGCGAGAACCAATTGCCTTCACATCAAAGGTGGGGGGACATAAAAGTGCCATTGCAGCAGAAAGAAAGAAAGAGAAGGAGAGAGGGAGAGAGAGAGAGAGGGAAAGAGAGAGAGACAGAGACAGAAGAAAGCCCCTTATCTCCTCTTTTGATGCCAAAGTCCTTTACCAAGCATTACTTTCAGAGACGCCTCATCTGCAGAACGCTCCTCAGTCTGAACGCACGCGCCGATGCTTGCTTTGCAGATGTGTTTCTCACTCTGAGAGTAAGTTCCCCCACACCATAATTCCTCTGTAGGCGACTTACATCATGGTTGGAGAGCCGATAAACACAAAGCCCCACTAACAACACAAAAGGTGTCTGGACAATTTAAGCCAGGATTAAAGAAATACTTCAGAAAGTCATCAAGATTCATTTCAACATATTTAGACTTACTGTTCACTGCACTACACAAATCTATACTGTTGGTACACTTTGTAGTAGCGCAGTTAAATACAGTTCAGTGTTTAAGGTATTTGTGTTAACCATTCCTTAGCCCTTCAGTAGCCGCCTGGTTTCTGACCACTAACCAGCTGGACATCTCTAAAACGTTTTCAAGCCATAAGTGACCCTGAGGTGTGCGAAAGATTCCACCACCCAAACTATATCTGGTCAGCAGTGGTCCTAGGGTGGTCCCTTTCCACTGACAGACATGGTAGCAGGCTGCAAGAGCAGAGGTGTCAGACGTATTCACATTCAGTATTTAGGTACAGTATAGATACTCAGGTTTAAAAATACTTCTGTAGAAGTTGAAGTATCAACTCAAGCTTATTACTTAAGTAAAAGTGTAAAAGCATTGATTTCAAACCTACTTTAAGTATAACAAAAATTCCCTTTAGGGACAAAAGCTTAGGCCACATTCTTCTAAAAGCTATAAAGACTATAATGTTATATTAAAATATTGATGTTGATAAATTTGGGATGCGGTAGGCTTCCTGTTTCAGCCGCATATATCCCTTTGAAAATGAATGTGTTCTAGTACAATGTAAATATATTAAAGAAGCATATCTGTTTACTACTGAGCATTAACATGTGTTTCATGGAGCAGAAGATATGATGAGTAGTTGTCTATAAGTATTGTAATGGTGCAAAAAGTCAAACTTCAAAGACATGTTATCAATAACCTTTACTGGAATATAAATGTTCATGAATGAAAACAAGCTGTAAATGAAACAGGAGTAACGAGAGTATTTTTAAAATGTAAGGAGTAGAAAGTACAGATAATGGTGTGAAAATGTAAGGAGTAGAAGTAAAAAGTCATCTTAAAAATAATTAGTCCAGTAAAGTATAAATAACCAATATTTCTACTTAAGTAAGGTAACAAAGTATTGGTACTTCATTGCAGGGCTACATAATGCATGTTTGCACAATCCAATATTTGGTTGGGACTGCCTTCAGCTTTGATTATGGCAGTATTTGGACAACCATGTCCCACATCACACCATTTATTTCCATTTAGAGTTGCTTTCAGATCTCGTATTGACAATGGGCGAGTCGAACCACTCCATGAATTCTTCTACAGTACATTTCAAAGACTTGCAGTGGGGTTAAGGTCAGGACTCTGTGGTGTCCAGTTCAGGTGTGAAAATCATTTCTCACACTCCCAGAATCACACAAACCTTTGCATATGACTGTGATTTTAGAGATTTTAGTGAACAATGGCGTTTTATTTGATGTTTGCAATACAAGAATAAAAGTCTAGTGTTCATTACCTGCATAATCTAGAAACTAGAAGTAATTGTGGAGAACAAGAAACACCACAAATACTGGAGAAACACAGAGGCCAGCACTGTAGATCAGGGGTCATGCTTAAAGGGGAGGTCCATCCATGTTTGAAAATGGCTGTGTAATTAATCCATTAGGATATGAACAAAAAGTCATCAACAGTCTTTGGTTGGGAAATGTGTCATTCTAAAGAAAAGTAATGATTCAGAATGTTCTCAGTGGTGGCGATGGGAACCAGACGTCTGAAGTGTTAACTGCCTCTAAAATCTATTTCACAGAAAGTTACATGAACTAGTTATGAACACACTGCCTGAGGCTGTTTAACAATAGTCAATAAAGTTAGGGCCTAAAAATTGTTTTAATTCTTTTATTAAAACAAAACAGTGTCATGGATTTACCGGTCTTCTACCATTTTCAAAAAACTTTCTGATGTTTGTGTATATTGTGCCGCCTGCTTCTTTTTTACTGTGAAGATAATAGTTTCTCTCTCTTGCCTAACAAACCATTGGTCACTGAATTATGGAAAATCACCCCTTTAACCAGATGTATGATGTAAATGGAAATAAAAACAAGAAAAAAGCACGCACACACACACCCACCCACACACACACTAAAGTGCTGACTCAGTGGCCCCCTCAAGCATCCCCCTCACTTCAAACCAGCAAGCCCCTCCAGTGTGATCTACTCCTACTGCTACACTGGCAGTCAAAAGAACTACGCAGATGCGCCTGTCATGCACAGAAGTTTAGCAACTGATGTGTTTGATGGAATCTGAGCCTTCTGTTCACCGAAGAGAGAAACCACAAACAATAACTGAATATTTGCAAGACGAGGAGGAAGAAATTCATTACATTCACCATAACAACATGACTAGCACAATCACCAGAATTCAATCCCATTATCGGCCTGTGGGATTCATTTATGTGAAAAAGACAAACAAGATCCATCCATCCATCCATCCATCCATCCATCCATCCATCCATCCATCCATCCATCCATCCATCCATCCATCCATCCATCCATCCATCCATCCATCCATCCATCCATCCATCCATCCATCCATCCATCCATCCATCCATCCATCCATCCATCCATCCATCCATCCATCCATCTATCTCGCGGGGTCAAGGGGGGCTGGAGCCAAGGCTGGGTACACCATGGACAGGTTGCCAGTCTATCGCATGGCCAACACAGACTCACACCTACAGGCAGTTTAGAGTGACCAATCAACCTAATATGCTTGTGTTTGGACTGTGGGAGGAAACCCACTCAAGCACGGGGAGAACATACACACTCCACAAAGAACTGCCTGGTTATCTTATATGGGTGTGAGAATAGTCCTAACACAATTTCAGCCCAGATTTAAAGTTCTGGTTGGACAACCAAATGTAGTGCTTGTTTTTACTTAAAGTGATGAAAAAAACATTTATCAAGTTCAGCAATTCAGTTCAGCATTTAAACAGTAAATATACTTAAATATACTGAACGGTATGTGGGATGTGTTGGTGTTTCAGTTGCTGATGGTATATTATGCTGATACTAGGCTACTTCAGTATACAGTATATAGCACTGAATCATAACACAAGTTAGAAATGATGACGGTCCAGACTTTGGCCTGAAGAAATTTTCTCTAGGTGGACTGAATTCTAATTAAATACCCGTGTTTTAGATACTCAGAAAAACCTTCACAAGTGTCATGGAAAGGTGCGAATTAGTCACCAAGGCTGGAGGAGGTCCTGAGTGGATGTTGTTTTTGTTATGATCACGGATACACACCAAAAATCGCTGCCGCCTACCATTTAAAGTATTTTTAAAGTATCATACTGCAGATTGCTCCTTTAAAATGTCCTCTACAGGAGCCGTGCTTAAATCTGGCATTTTCTGTTTATTTGGCCACATTCTGTTTTTCCCTAATATGTTAAATTCAGCATATAAACAGTAATCACGCATCCATGCAGAGCCGTGTTCTCCAAGCTGCAAACCATGCTGCATAAATCAGTCCATTTCGAATGAAAGCCAGTGTATTTACATATATGCCCCTTCTTCAGTCTGCAGCAGTTTCAATCCACCCACTCACCCTCAAGTTACAGGTCCAGCCTGCTTTTTGAATGACACGCAGTACAAGGCAGCCAATCAGAATAAGAGTTATTGAGGTACATCAGTCCTAAAGGCACAGCAACAAAAAACAATGTTTATCATCTTCACCTTTCAGTTAACCAAGAACATAAAAGAGCTCTTTAGTAATACTGGGTGTGTCTCAAAATCTAGTGATTGTCTAAATAGACAGCATTTTTTTTAATCATAGTATGCGCTCCGACATGTAGACTGTTCAAATTCTTAAATATCTTAAACATGTTGTCTACTGAGGAACCTTATTTTGATCTGATTTTAAGGAAGCATTGAACGCTTCCTTAGCCGCTATGGCAATCCCAGGAAGCAACGCAGGCAAATCTACGAGCAGTGAAGTGGTTTTAAAATGTAAGTTATTTTGATTCTCTCTGCTGTTTTAATGTGTTTCTGGTCATATAATCACACAAAACAGTATTTTTTTGCAACGAGTCGTTGAGCATTCTGCAGTTTTATACTCGAGCCATTAGCATTTATGCTAGCGGATTTTTAAACCTCGGGCTATTGTTTTGGATACCGGCCGGTAGCTTAGCAACCAGCTAAACCACAGGTCGCGTGCAGTGGGCGGGAACAAGCCGTAGCGCAGTTGCTCTCTAACTAGAGCGTCTCAGTAATCTGTGTTATTAGGAGAGAAGTCAGACAGAACGCTGCTACTTAAACAGCTGCCTACTTAGACACTTACTAGGTTTTGAGACAGACCCATTGCGTGTATGTTTTCTATCACTCAAGGACAATTCACACTGAAAGTCTTTCTGAAGCACTCCTTATGCCTAGTTCACGCTACACGATTTTAGCCTGGTTTTTCAGTACGTTTTCATTGATAAAATATTAAACATTTACCTCCAGCTCTCTCTGCAGAACAGACAGTCCCTGCTGGCCCTGTGCCTTTATCTATCTTCGTTACTTTTTCTTCTTTCTTGCAAATCAGTGCAGAAACAACTCGTATCGCTGGTTTGTTGACGTCCGTTTTGGAAATAGTGTACGTGGCATCACTAGCTCTCACATGCGTTCAGTTCTCGCGTTTTCTCGTGACAATAACGTGTTTTTGGACCGAAGCTAGAAGAGTTGGCGATTCTCCAGAGTGAAAGTCGTGTAATTCGTGACTCTGTGTTGCCGATCAGTCATGTAGTGTGAAAGCCACAGTAACTGAAAGAATCCCGATTACAGCACAACCAGTCATGTAGTGTGAATGACACAAAAACCTGACTTCTCACAGTCGTGTAGTGTGAACCAGGCAGTCAGTGTCAGTGCCTCCCTCTCTTCTGTGCGCTGTTGTTAGTGTGCGTTTTGTCTCATAACAGACTAACAGCAACAAGTAGACACACAGCAAGAGTATAACAGAGTAAATTAAAAACAGGTGCAGAATGTGCGTAGATGCCCTGCCGCTAGACGCCATGTACAGTCGCAGGGGACGCTGTAACATATGGGAAACACTTGCATGATTGTTATATTAAACATCCAGCAAGGCTTGAATGAAAAATATAAGATATAAATATAATACAACACGGCTTAAAACCTGCTGATCACACCTGATCTGAGAACTGTGTGGGTGTGGATAATGAGCAGCTTAATGGCCACTCATACAGAACTAAAGTCATTATCCAGCTTTTATGTGACACTAACTGGACGAAAAAAAAGTTACAGATGCACAGACGTGCAGATGCACGGATGAACAGCTGTGCAGACAGACGAACAAACAAACACATCAATGCATGGAGCAATGCACAAATGAAGGAACAATCCTGTACACTTGATGTATGTATGTATGTATGTATAAAGAAATTTACAGGTGAGAGGCAGCTACAGACAGGAAGTCTAGCTTGCTACTTTATAGTTATGCTAGTTTAGCTTTATCTCACTAACTTACTTAGACTCTGAAACCGGTTTGCGTGGGCAGGTCAAGAGGTGACAGCCTAGTGATTTGGTTGGTTAGGAAATGCTTACACAAGCGTTACCTGTAATCAGGCCTCCCCAGTTTACATGGAGAGGAAAGAAATATGGGGAATATATATCCATCATTCATTAGTCACTAGAACATCATTCAAAGGATTAACCTAAATAGAAAGATTTAGGTCTGTCTCTTTGAATTGCAATACTGGCAATGCACCCCGTCCCCCCACTACCCTAACACTTTTTAGAAGTCTTCTCTTCATCTCTCTCCAGCTAGCCTTTACAGTTTAACTTTCCGCTTGTTATCGATGTGCTTTGTTCTGGGTCTGGTGGGATGACTACACATTGAGAATTCCGGGGACCTGCTAATGTGTCTAGTGTGTGCCCAGCACACACCTCTCTCTATTCATTTGGTGTAGTACTACATTAAAAATGACCTCGTATTTCTCTCTTTTTCTCTCTCTCAGCAGCCCACCATGTCCTATACAGTGAAAGTAGCTCCCACTTGTGGACAATCTTATCAAATATGAGCGAGTGAGTGAAAAATAAATAATAATAATACAATGCTGTCCAGACTCGCTTGTTGATGATGGTCATAATGACTAGTCAGCTACTTTCTTGAACAACTAATGAATTAGAAAGAGCCATGCAGTCCCTGCTGAGTGCTGACATCCCAAAAAGTGGACCAAATGTGTGTGTGTTGCTCCCAATGATGACCTGTGGTGTTCAGTTTTGCAGTTAGGGTTAATATTTAACATGTTACATTGTTGTTAACTGACCAAGAAAGCATGCTCATTTACTGAAAACAAAAAGGTAGGTGTCCCCAAACTTTTGGCTAGCAGTGTACATACCACGACGGCACTGTAATTATTTGATTTATGTGCACACGGAGGCTATAATGTTTTAAAAGATAGGATGTTCCACACCCATAGTTATTATATGAAAGACAGTAAATTCTCATCTAGTAAAACGCACTTAAGTAACCTGAGCTCATTTTAGCAATCTAAATTAAATCTCTTTTTCTTCCCACAACGACTAGTTGAGCGTCCTCAGGAGCCCTCTCCACACACCTGCTGAAAAGCTGTGTTCTGCTTTTATGCCATAACCAAATCTGATGAAGCGGATGGTAAATTGGCCCAGCAATGGAGACTTTAATTAGCTAATGAATCGGTTTAATATTGTCATGCAATGCACAAGAGACAGACAGAGTGACAGAGACAGACGCTGTGATGTGGAGAGAGGGAGAGAACAGAAGGAGGAGGAGAAACCGGACTCAAACTTGGTAGGAGAATATCTATCAGAATTATAACTCAATTTCCTCTTTAATAACGAGCTGAAGGAGATAACCAAAAAGTAGCTTTTTCATAAAGAGAGGGGCCAGCGAATCAATACTCATATAAAAGCCTGGTCAGTGTCGTCTTAGCAGAACAGAGGGACGCGCCACTTTTCACTGGGCTGCCTCCCGCTCGCCTGGGGCGGGCCGCCCCTCGCTGATAAAGGGGGGGAGGCGGACAGAGGGCCTCCAAATCTCATTTATAAATGTCCTTCTCAAGCATGAAGGGCAACTGGCCAGACAAAAGGCCGAGCGGCCACTGCGATCGGCATATGAAAATAATGAGAAACGGAAACATGCTCGCTGGGAACGCCTGCGTGAAATGCTGAGGGACAGAAAGAACCTCCGGCACTCCATTTCTGAATGGACACTCCAGACTGTCCCTTCCAGCTATTGACAGCTAATCAACTCAATTATGAGTAGCATCTGTGCAGGACACATTTTGTGTGGTGGTACTTGTACACTAGAGCTGACTCGTTGCCTCAACGTTCAGTTTCACTTCATTTAATAATATTATTATTATAAACTATAGGGGCGTAACAACACTCTTGGCTCATGACTTGGATATTTGGAACATGATCTGAATGAGAGAGAATGATGACTGTACATCAACCAGTCACTTTATTAAGTACACCTCCTCATATCTACACACAGCGTCTATTTCATCAGCTCCACTTACCATACAGGAGCACTTTGTAGCTCGTGATTTACAAACAGTCCATCTGTTTCTTTCTATGCTTTGTTAGTCCCTTTTCACCCCACCACCACAGAGCAGGTATTATTTGGGTGATGGATCATTCTCAGCACTGCAGTGACCCTAATGTGGTGGTGGAGTGTTAGTGTGCGTTGTGCTGGTATGAGTAGATCAGACACAGCAGTGCTGTTGGGGTTTTAAACACTGCGTCCACTCACTCTTCACTCTATTAGACACTATTACCTTGTTAGTCCTCGTCTGTTGCTGCAGTTTATGTTTGCGGTTCCTCTAGTCCTTCATCAGTGTTCACAGGACGCTGCTATCTGGGTGTGTTTGGTTGGTGGACTATTCTCAGTCCAGCAGTAACACTGAGGTGTTTAAAACTCCAGCACGTTTTCACATATTTGCAGCACATATGCTTTTCAAAGTTACTCTACTTGCCAAACATACATTATTTCATCAGTGCTTTCCACAGCTTTCATTTGGAGACAATATCTGAGCTTTCAGCAAAGATTTCATTCCCACTTGCAAACAGTTTCAAGGTTCTTAAACACTTAAAGTCAGAAATAGGGAACACTGTCTCCTATATCTACAGCTCTTTAAACACATCAATGCTGATCAGCGCAGGAGAGAAAAGGAAAATACACAGTGTTTCAAACACTTTTTTACATTTTTATAGCTATTTAAATGATCGGTTTAGACTTTGGAGTTTTTTACAAACTAATTGGACTATTTCCTATTTGGGGAGATCGTTCAAATGTTCTCGGTAGCAAGAATCTGTGTGTCCCTAACAAAAGATAATCAGTACTTTTATTAGTTGCATTTCAGTTGCAATTTTCACATTGGTCGGGTCCTACAACAAAGAGGTTGACTGTAAAAAAAAAAAAAAAAAGCTGGTCTTATGAGGTTTGCATGCATTTTGCAAATTGGCCCTGCATAAAAATGATCGGGATGTTACAACAAAAAGAACGACTCTCTCAAAACTCCCACTATTTCTCAGCCCCCCTGTACCATGCCCCCTTTCAGCCTGATGTTTGAAGCGAGTGGACTCTCTCTGCTGGGTTAGCTCTGACAGGAGACACAGTGTACAACCCTCGCCCGTGGAAACGTCAGTAACTCTGATAGCCGGCAGCAAACACCACTCAGCCGACTCACTTTGGGTTTATGCTATTTTAACCCCCACCTCTCCACCTTTATTACACACACACACACACACACACACACACATCCACCCTCCATACTCTCCTCTCACACACCGCACTCTGACGGGGAAGTCAACTTTTTTTTCCTGTCCAAATTTCCAGCCCACTAATTATCCCCTAATTATCTCTTTGATTAAGGTGTGTGTACATGTGTGTGTGTGTGTGTGTGTTGGGGTGGTCTGCTCTGTGACAGCCTCTGTGATGAGGATTAATGGAGCGACTGGCTGTAGTGTACTGGTGAGACACTGAAGCCACAGGCGAGACAGACATCACTCACATACACACTTACCTGCACGAGGCCTGTCATGATCCAGAATTTGGTACCACTGTACAATTAGACCACTCTAATGTATGAACAGTTAAAAATAACAATCTAATAAAACATGCTTCATTTTTTTGTCAGCTTCCTGTTCAAATTCGGGCGACTCTTGTTCGAATTTTCCCACTTCACTGGTGCGGCAGTTGTTTCCAGGCGACACAATGAAAAAACGCCTTGACGTCCTTTCCTGAGCTAAGAATTTCTTTCTGAATGTTTGTTCTGCAGGTCTTCTCCTCTTTGGCTGTTTCTTAGCCATCTCTCTTTCTTGACAATGCATGGAGTCCAGCATGTAACCCTTGCCTTCCTCCTGTTCTGTGCACAAAAGCTAACCCTGTTGTTGATTGGCTAGAAATAGTGTTGTATGACTCAACCCTCTTTGTTTCCATACACATAACTGACAGCTAACGTATCATGAGGAGACGTTCCCTGAATTGAAAAAACAGTTTACTGCACCTTTAAGAATGTATCTTTTCCTTGAAGATGGGTTTTGTCCTGACAGCGACAACATAAAACCGAATTGTTCTCGGTTTACATCAGCGTAAACTAGGAGTACAGATTAGAACAGTATAACACTCCCTGACCACACTTCCGTAAATGAATCATGTTTTTTGTATTATTAGTTGCTTATTCAGTCAGTTTCCTATATGCCTCATAAGTATATGGTGTTTGAGTCTCAGACACCTAAAACAATGAATTCAGTCATTCCCAAAAAACTCTCATGTCTGCCATTGATTGCATCAAATATGTTTTTTGAATGTTACATAAACAATGTAACATCAACCAGCAGCATGTGCAAAGATGACCGTCCAATCATAACAAAACACAATACAGAACATGCTGCACAAATGATACAATTTCAGTATTAAAGCAACTTTTAAATAAATATTCTGTTTAATAAAGAAAGCACTTTATTTAATTCAGATGTTTCCTAATTAATGGAGCTCAGAGTCTGTCTGGTCTAGTAGGCTGCACTAGTTGGATCCAATCTACAGCACAGTAGTGCTCAGTGTGGTACATTCTGGCTAGAACACTTAAAGAGCCACAATTTTCTGTAAATACCGCACCACTCCAGCAGTCCTCATAATTTACTACTGACAGGAGCCTTTTATGAAAGTGGGCTACCAGAGCCATTTTTTCCAAATTCAGACACGAGTAGGAACATTTCTGCACTGCACTGTGCAAGTGTCATATACAGTGCATTAGTGTCAGCATCCCAGCATGCAGTGCTGCATACGAGACCACAATAAATTAATACCTGCATAACGCTGCAGCTTCTAACATCAACTGCGTCCGTCTCAGTAGGCCCATAATAACCCATCGTCGTATTCTTAGCATTGATGGTCTTGGTAGTGCCTACCTAGCTCTACCTAATAAGTGACATTAGCAGCTGTTCAGGACACTTGACCACTGGGGCGGCCTGGGGGTTTCTGGACTGTTATTTTTCTACCATTATGCTGTCTAAGACGCTGGAACGAGGGGGGAAAAAGCAACTGGTTAATCATGTCTCAAAAAAAGCATGCATGCATGTGGAGCTGGAAATGGGAAAAGAAAAAAAAAGGTACAACAATTTCCTGTTAATCCAGATTTAGATACTCAGGCTGTGACTGATATCAGTGTTTGTACACAAGAAAGGGTGACAATTATGAAAAACGGCCAATCCCATGGACCATGAAGTGTCACCAAAGAGGGAAACCATATCCCCTAAATATGTAGAAAGTAAAGTATTTATGAAGCAAGGCTGTTTGCCACTCTCAGCTGGGATGGATCAAACTAAGCCTAGAGGGGACATTTTAAGCTCATTTCCAAATTCAGAATTTTGGTTTTGGATCTACTGGAACAGATTTACATTCTTCAATTTCTCCAAAATAATCTTGTCTTCATACTGTACATCTGTATTCACCCTCTGTCTGAAAAACTCGGTTAGAGCTCCTGTGCCTCCCTATGAGCCCAGTGTGCTCTAAGTAGTCAGCTCTTCCACAAACTGGTCAACAGCAGAAGCAGTTCGGCCCCTACACATTCGGCCCCTGTCTTATAGTGTGTAGACAGGCCCTTCTGTCCTAAGTGGCTGTAAACAATAATATGGCTATACACCTAAACAAAATCTTTTCAGCCTCCAGTACTTGTGTAAGGGCGTGCCAAGCTTACAATATGGGCAATATGGATTGTGTTACAAGTTAATGTCACCTTATAACAGAGAAAAGAGGCTGGAATTAAAATGAGACATTTAGGAAAGCAGAGAAAAGAGATAGAATGAAAAGGGCAAAAGGCAAAAAGGAAAAACTGAAAGCAGGAAATACTAAGTTAAGAGACAGAGGTCTAGATTGAGAATGCAGAACTGTGACTTATTAGATCTCTAAACGAGCATCCAATCACCAACAATACACAAAGTAGCTGTGGTGGTCTCTGTTGTTAGTTAGTCTCTAATTGAACAGTACAGCAGCTAGCAAGATGTCGGTCTTCATAATGGAATCTCAGAGAAGGATGGCAAATCTGTTTTATCACCTGTTGCATGACAAGAACCGGTCATCTCCTCAAAATCCTTCAGCAGAGGTGACAGTAAGACTTTTTTTAATAACTTTCAGAAAAATGATTAGATAGTGAAGACAATTTCAGTGACCTCCCACTCCTTAACTCCAGTTCCTTAACTCAATTGTCTGGACACAATGCCTGAGCCAAAGCTGAATGTTGCGAAACAGGGATCATTACTGCACACTACTACATTTTTCAACATGGACTCAACACCCTAAATTCTGCTTAGTGACCAGGACTGAACTTTGATTAGCCCTCCAAACACTCCACTCCTCAGTAACAACAAAGGCCCTTTATTTAAAGTAGTCATAATATGTTACAGACCACTGTGACCCCAATGTGCAAACCCAGAGCAGTTAGCAGTTTCAAGTCAACAGTTAGTCCGTTGACTAACAGATGCTGCCCATGACAAAACTTTACAAATCAAGGGCCCAATGTGGCTTTGGCTGAAGAAGCATCCAGTTGCAAATGAGTATCACAGCTGGAGTTCTAGAATAATAATAAAATGGAGTGAGACATTTCTTCTGACACGCCCCACTGAGAGAAGAGGAATGTGAGAACATTATGAAGAGGTAGATGGATATATTTCTCTAACGACCTCTAAGAGACCAAGTATGACATTGCTAAAAAAGAAATTACTGAACACAACAGTAAATCAAGTGCATGTTTATACATCAGAAGACTTAATGTTCTGTGGTCTTTAATAAGCAGGTCTGGATACGAAGTCAGCGGCAACAGAACTAGAATTTCTAAGCTGCAATTCTGGGATTACTGGTTAGCGACCAGTTAAAGTTGTTTTTACATAGTAATAATATTCTGTTCTGCTTTTTTTGTTTACAGCTGCCACCAAAGTACTTAATGACACAATGAATGCTCTTGGTGGGAAATCATGTGCCACTTTATTCAGAGATTTGTCAGAAGCTTTTAAAGCTGTTACTCTCATCTTATTGTCAGATTGGCTAGTACAATCAGACTGTCTGGCAGTGTTATATGTTGGTTTAGAAATCACTTACAGTTGGAATGAAGGAGCCACAGGGTTCCATTTGGGTTCTTGTTGACGGATCAGAAATGTACTTTTATGCAGATTAAGCAATCATCCATTGTTCTGCTTCATCACCAGCAGATGCTTTTTAATTTACAGGAACCATTTGTAACTGTACAAAAAGATCTTGGCTTTCTAAAGCTATTTTTAAACAATTAATTATTTTTTCAATATTTCTTATCAAAAAAACTAAATATATATGTTATTTTCTGAAAATATAAAGGAAATACCATCTTTTTTTTTTTTTTTTTTACAAATTTACACACTAGGGGACAGACCAATAAAATTAGTCTCATGTCATACATATTTGGTTTTATGTTAAATCTTAGCAGATAAATTTGCATGTTGAAAAAGGTTAGGTTTTACTCAAAAGGCATGGGGAAAAAACTATTCTAAATTATGAAGATATTTTATCAAAGATAACTTCTCTGGATTAAGACTGATAACACATGCTACACATTCGAATCATTCCTATGAACTTTATGTATTGACCGGATTCAGCAGAGTCAAATTCATTGGATAATATTTGTCTATAAAGCAGGTATTGGTGTGCTCCTGTCATATTTGTCTGCATTCTTATCAACCAACAAGTCTGTATTCAACTGAATTCCATTCCAAAGCACGGTCTAAATGTCAAAGCAGTTTTTAGTTGCAGCACTCAATCTGCATGCTATTTTTACAAGCAATATATATAGTTGACTGATTCAGGAGAATTATTAAGTAATTGTACGATTCCTTTTGGTTGTGTTTTTAATGTGAATTTAATTCTAAATATGACATCATGTGTGGCTGCCTTGGCACATGACTCTCTGGTCCTTTACTTGTTTTTGTTTATTTTCTGTGTTTATTTTATTTAAACCAGTTACACTGGGAACAAAACTGCTTAAGATTCCAACCTTATTCCAACATACAGTCTAAAATGCACAAAGCCTGTAGCAAAAACTGTAAAAGGAAAATGACCTTTGGTACAAAGCAAAAACTGCAAACCTGTTTTGAATGCACTGATTGATTTGTGTCTGAAGCTGCAACCAGCAGCCTAGATCAACTGATTGACCCTGTGACATTTTTTGCAAAGACATATGTGAGCCAACCAGGACGTTCTGCATATACAACAATAAGAAACCATGGTTCACAACCAAACTATAACAACTTTGTCAGGCCAAGGTAGATACCTAAGGAAGTGGAAACAGGACTGTGTACAAGCAAGCCAGAAACCCACTGACAAATAAGATCAGAATGGCTAAAAAAGCTACTCTGTAATCGTGAAAAACAGTGATCCGTGTGGCATGACCTTCAAGACATTACAAACATCAGACGCCAATAAGGCAAACAAAGACCTGGCTGATGACCTGATGATCTAAATGGCCATCATACCTCTGGCAAACCCCCTACCCTCCAACCCATCACTTATGCTGCACTTGGTATTTCTCCCTCCTGTCTTAAAGCCTTGATTGCACAGGGACATATGGAAGGATCCTGCTTGTGGACTTCAGCACAGCATTCAACATCATCATCATCCCAGATCCCAACCTGGATCCAAATTCTCTTTTCCAAACTTTTTAGCTCACTGTATCACCTGCCATCTGTCACTAGATCACCAGCTTCTTGACAGGCAGAATCTTGACAGGTGCATCTTGCAGAAGTCAGTTTGGTATACTGACAGTCAGCACTGGTGCTGCTCAAGGTAGATGTGTAGTCTCCTCACTGCTCTTCTCTCTTTACAACACACTGACTGTGTCTTTAAGCTGCATATTGGAGGGAGGCTAAATGGCTGATGCTCTGGTGCAGTCAGAACAAACTAGAGCTGAACACGCGGACTGTGCAGTGGATTTCAGGGGACCCCCCTCAGCACAGCTCCTCTTTCAACTTGAAGTGGGTACCTTCAAGTTTCTGGGAACTACCATTTCCCAAGATTTGAAGTGGGAGACCAACATCAACTGCATCCTTTAAAAGGCCCTGCAGAGGATGTGCTTTCTGCGACGATGGAAGAAGTTGGGTTTGCCACAGGAGCTGGCGAGCTAGTACTATACCGCACTCACTGAATCCGTCCTGTCCACGCCTATCATGGTCTGTTTGGAGCAGCCATAAAACAGAACAGGTACAGAGTGCTACCAACTGCTGCTCTCCTCCAGGACTTATACTTTTCAAGAACCAAGAAATAGGCAAAGAAAATCATCACAGATTCCTCACACCCTGGACACAGCCCTTTTCAACTCCTCCCCTCCGGCAGAACCCTGTACACTAAGACTACGAGACCCAGGAGTTTCTTTTCACATGCCATCACCCTCATGAATAGATGTTCAGTATGATTGTCTGCTGGACACACAGCTACTCCTGCTTTCTCCAGATATTTCTTTCATTCTGCTTCACTCACATATTATAGTTGCACATTACAATCTGATCTGTCAGATATTTGCCACAGAACTCGTCCCCCCAGTTTTTGAAATTTCAACACCGTTCCAACTCTAGACTGTCCGGTCTGATTGTGTGATTTGGGCCTGCATACAGCTTTTTGATCAGATGCATGGATTTTGGAAAGCAGCAGATTTTTTTTTGATTAAAAAGGGTAGAAAAGTGCACGTCAATCTACTGAACTTCTGCTTGACCAACACACACTGTTTCGCATACACTGACTCACTGCAGACCTACAACCATGACTGCAGTGTTAGTTTGACCCACACTCGTCATTTTTTTCCATAACTCTATTTTCCCCATAGAGTCCCATTGTTGGTATATTACTTGCAGGGGCGTCAAGTAAGGCAGTCGTTATGTTGGGAATTTTTTTTATAATTAATAGCATGTATTAAAAGCTTATTAGACAGATGGCTAAGAAGGCTCCGAGCTCACGGTTAGGTCAGGACTTTTTAGGACCCCCGCCATATAGGGCCATATACCCTGCAGTGTTTTCTTGGGAACTTTTATTTGGGAACCACTGGTTACTCAAAAGAATAACGACTGACCAGGTGTACTGGTGGGGCGAAAAAAGCATAAAGGTAGCCCTATAAAAGACCATGCAGCACGGACGTCTTTGAGATCAGGGCAGACCAGGGTGTGAGAGCTCAGAGAAATGTTGGTACCGCAATCCTAAGAATAAAAAGCTTAAACCCTGAACTGGTCTCCCTCTTCATTCTGACGGTGAAAACTAAGTTATGACAGTTACCTTACTTAAGTAGAAATTTTGGATATTAATACTTTACTGGAGTAATTATTTTTCAGATGACTTTTTACTTCTAGTTCTACATTTTCACACCATTATCTGTACTTTCTACTCCTTACATTTAAAAATAGCCTCGTTACTCCTGTTTCATTTACAGCTTGTTTTCATTCATGAACATTTACATTCCAGTAAAGGTTATTGATAACATGTCTTTGAAGTTTGACTTTTTGCACCACTACAATACTTATAGACAACTAGTCATCATATCTTCTGCTCCATGAAACACATGTTAATGCTCAGTAGTAAACAGATATGCTTCTTTAATATATTTACATTGTACTAAAATACATTCATTTTCAATGGGCATATATGCGTCTGAAACAGGAAGCCTAGCGCATCCCAAATTTATCAACATTAACATTTTAATATAACATTATAGTCATTATAGCTTTTAGAAGATTTTTTTTGGGGGGGGGGGGGGGGTGAGGTAGTACACTATAGATACCTGTGATGCAACCTATGCTCTTGTCCTTAATAGTGCATTTTTCCCCTTACATTACTTTTACTTTTATACTTTAAGTAGTTATGAAAGCAGTGCTTTTACACTTTTACTGGAGTAAAAAACTTGAGTTGATACTTCAACTTCTATAGAAGTATTTTTAAACCCTAGTATCTATGCTTCTACCTGAGTAATGAACGTGAATACTTTTGACACCTTTGATTACTTGTTCTTATATAGTCTGTCTATTGTTTGCATACAACTGTATATTGTGCATTGTCTGTATTCATTGTGTATATTGTGGACTGCCTGTAAATTATGTGTACATTGATTGTATATTGGTGGGTCTATTGGTGTGTTACACATTTTCACATTTCTTAAGGACTATTAAAACTAAGATTAGCTTTATATGAGAAGCTTTTAGTTACTCCTGTTTCTCATTGTTTCTGGTCCCATTTGTATATGTCAGCTTCAGGAGGGTCTTAATAGGCAACCTTAATAAACAAAATTAAAACATCTTAAAGGAATAACTAAACAAATAACTCACTGACATGCTATTTCTCTTTGTTTTAGTAAGAGCTTTTGTCTGTTCTATCAGGGTAATGCTCACTGACCGGAGAAGGAAAAAAAACACTTCCTACTTCCCGACTGCTTGACTGTCGACTGACAGGTCTTTGACAGATGATTTGCACGTCAAGTTTCGAGGGGCAGCCCTACTAATAATTCTGACTAATATACTGCCACCACCATTCTCACTGCAACTTTATTCTGGGGAGTTTCTTTCTTCACTTGTCAAAAGTGACGGCTGATTGGTTAAGTGTAGCGTCAATCATTACTTTCAAAGGTGAACAAACAATTTTGGTTCACAAGATGATTTTAATGTAGAACCTGGATTCTAAACTCAGCTGGGTGGCCAGATAAGAACCCACGACGGAGGCCCATCCTAGCCAATGGGCCGTAGGGAAGGTTCACACTCTTGCTTTATCCCTTTTGTTGACAGCACAAGTAGAGCATCGCTGTTTCAGTTATCTCCAGTGTCAGTAATAAAGGCAGTGGTTACATTGATGTTAGAACATTTCCCAACCACCACTGAGGGAGCTGACTGTCAGCACCTGAGTATACAGCGTCTACTCTACCCTCTCAACGCTTTCTGTTGCCGTCCCGCTCGTCTGTATGTGCATATAGCTAGAGCCACTGTCCCCCGCCTGGCTGGATGAAGGCTGGCATGAATGAGATGATCGTGGCCACTGTTGGGCAAGCCTACACACCACATCCCTCTTTTCATTCATCATTCATACGGCTGGATTCGGGGCGACTATAAGTGCTTTTTTGTATTCTATTATTTAAGGTTGAGGTTCTCACTCCGAAACCCTGCTCACTTTATCACATTATACATAAAACAAAAAGAACAAGAGCCAAGCGCCAGAGAGGCTGGCCTTTGAGCTTTCGCAGTTCAAAGCCAGCAGATCCACAGAGAGCTCTGCATGTGTGTGTGTGTGCGAGAAAGAGAGCGAGAGACAGTGTGTGAGGGGAGTTGGGAGTCTCTCAGTGGAATACTGTAACTCACTCCTCTCTAGGGAAACGGCACAGTGTTCAGAACCAAATTTTAACCTTTGCCATCTTCCTACAAAGCCCCATCTGGGGACTGCTGCAGCTCCAGCACTTCCAGCCATTTGCTTCAAAAGCCTCGAAAAACACTCCTGACTGCAGTGCTAAAAAAGCCCGCTCCTGCCGGCAGCGCTAACTCCTGCCTCTAAATATTACCCATTAGCCAGAAAGGCTTCCGAATAGCAGTGTGAACTCACAATGGTCTGATCCAAAAGTGAAACATACACATCTCGCTCTGAGTTCACATCAAAAGCTCAGCCCAAGCGCTGTCTCCTCCGACAGCACAGCTACAGCCAATTTCTGACCGTTTCATTCATTCCTCTACTTGTACTTTCTTCCTCCCTGCAGCTCTCAGCAAGGCAACCCGACGCTCATAGCACAGGCTGGAATCAATGTTAGCGTCTCCCTCCTGTTAACAAAGCCTTGTTCAGCCAGAGTAAGAGCTCGGAAAAGGCTGTCTGGAAGGCCGAGGGCTGGTCTGAACGATAATGCCAATAATGATGGTATTTTTCCATATTACTGTATATTCATAATCACTATACTAGGATTATATGTCTACTGTCCATAATAACATTCTGAAGAACGCAAAAGGCCTTTGGTTTTTTTTTTATTAAAAAAAAGTTAGATTTCATTTAATTATGTCAATCAAATTCCACACTGTGGCCTTTTTTGTTAGTCTTCTCTTGCTCCAGGAAGACAATTTCCTCAAATCCATGGTCTTTTTAACTCTCTATGATTTCTATAACACTCAAAATAGATCACTAGCTAACTCTGCCAACTGTCATGCTAGGTTATGCTGTTTGGAGTGAATGGCAAGACTTCTTCCCCACCTTTCAGGAAGCACAAGGCCAACGCTGCCATGTAGTGTACAAAAGCAAACATTCCTTTGCCGCTATTGCTTTTAAACTTGAAAGCAACAAAAATACAATATACAAACTTTATCAGTGTGAAAGTCAAGTTAAGGTTTTTATATAATGTCTTTTACTACAGAGGTTGTAACAAAGCAGCTTTACTAACCCCCACAGTGAACAGGCCAGTGGCTACAGTGGCAAGAACAAACTCCCTCAGAGTTCAAGAGGAAGCTCCCTCAAGAGGAAGAAACCAGACTCAAAAAGGGACACCTATCCTCCTCTGGTCAACACTGGACAGCAAAACAAATACAAAAAGAATAACATTTGCACGTATATGCATCACTGAAACTCCAGGAAGGACACCTAGTTACAGGAAACGTGAACTTTGGTATTGAATAGAGTGATTAGTAGAATAGGCTGACGTATCCTATTGGTTCAAAACAGTCCAAACAGCACTAAAAGAAAAAGAAATGCATGGTAGGATGAGAGAAAATGATAAATACTGATAAAAACTGTTCGTCCATTCTCCACGAGGTTGAAGGTAGCTTCTCGCTCACTAGTTTCTTATTTAAATTTTTAAATGTGTGCAGCTCTTCACAAATACATTCCAACAATTCAAGCAGCAGCAGATCAACACTTAAACGCCAGACTTCTGGAGCTATTGAGCGGCTTCTGCAGGGAAAATTAGAGAAGCTATTTGTAGTCATTGTTCATGTTGAGTATCAAGAGGGAAAAAGCTGTTCACCACAGGTCAGCACTGGAATAAAATATGAAGTCACTAGCATGTCGATGCCTTCTGCAGCCTCAGTTTTTTTGAAAAAATAAAAATCATTATTTTGCTGTCCAGCTGTAGCTTTCATACTGTCACAATTCTGGTTTAAAACGAAATCATTTTATGTAAACCATTTTCTTTTTTTTTTTTTTTTGGTTTTTGGCTTTTAAATGAGTCAATTTTATCATTTCTTTTATGCAAACTGTTTATTACAGTTTTGTTTTTGTTTTTTTGTTTTATTTGGATTTTTTTCTGGCACAGTGTGGCCTGAATTTCGCTTCAGGAACTTTTTTATTTTGGTGCATCACTAGATTTCTACTAAACACTGGCAGCATCATGTAATGACCATCTAGCCTCTGAGAAATCTTAGCTCTAAGTGAGAAATCGCTACATTTCTCAGATCTGAGAATTAATCTGAAGTTGTCTTTTCAGAAGATTTTTGATTAAATTATATTTGCTAGGAAAAAAACTAAATCATAGACCTGGCAGAAGAAAGCAGCCTGTTTCTGCAGCGAAGGCTAAATAAATCCAGGTGAATGTGAGGATGCGCAGCAATACACAAACAAACTGGAAATGTGGCAGAGCGATAGCCTTCCTCCCATCCTCCTCTCACCGCAACCTGCTTTCAACAACATAAAACAAAGACCCTCGAAAACGAGCCAAACACCCACACGCTCTCTTCATACACAATGGCAGATCTCATCTCACCACTCTGGCCCTCAAACGCAACACATTTCAGCACGACATGCTCCTTAGAGTCGTCTGTGTGTCTGCCCCCCCTCTGCGCCCCCCACCTCCCAGCTTTCTCGCTCGCTTTTAATATTGAACAATGCAAGGCTGAAGTCTGGCCCTAAGTGCTGTTGAGTCTACTGCTTCCTATGAAAGCAGCCGTTATAAAAATGCACCTGCTGAACTGCTCAGCGATCCACTTTCTCTTCAGCTGTATCCCTTTTCTGGCTCACGCATTCACCGTCCTCTTCCTGAAGAGATCACGCTTTCAAAAGAGTCTATCAGAATCCAGAGATAAGCGGTAATAGCTGAATTACTGAAATGCTCTGCACTGGCCTTTTACAGAAATATGAATCTAGCAGTGATAAAAAAAGTCCTCCCAGGACTATTAATCTACAATAGATAGTGATCCTAATAAACCATGCACATACACACAGAGGAGCTCTCCCAGGACTATTCATCTAAACCCGATAGAAGCCTAGCATGGATTATTTATACACTGAAGATGCAGATGCTTGCAGGAATATTAATCAAGGCCACACAGAGGATTTACAAGATAATCTCTCTAAATTGAATGCACATGCCCATGAGAGCATTAATCAGCTACAGATGAGCCTAAATGTGCACTAATTCTCACCAGTCCTGCACCTTCACTGGCTGAACCGACAACATAAACTCAGGTTTTTTTCTCGGCGGCTGGCATTTGGGCAGCTCTTTGACTGTGTGACTGGTATTCTGCACAAGCTGCAGGCAGTCAGCAGTATTTAAGGATATTTTTCAGCGCAGATAAAATGTCAAGGAAGCCTCCAACAGGTGCAGCAGCAATTCCACCTTATCTAGCCCTCCACCAGCCGGCGGGCAGGTTTAGGCCCCTTAACATGCAACCCCGCGCATATCGGCTGTCTGATAAACGAGCCGGCGCGCCAACATGCAGCCAAGCGTCTTCCGACTGAGTAACATTTACAGAAATATCCTCAAAAAGCCCAGAACGGGAGCTGGCTGGTCTGGAGTGTGTGTTCAGAGGGGTCTTTTGAATGGATGTAGTGCTGATGCTCATTGGCTTCGAGGATGAGATCGAAGATTGAAACAAAGCCAGCGATAATACTGCTGTGAGAACATGGTGTGAAAAATAAAGACAAAAGCTGACTTAAGCTGAGCACTTCCAAAACCTGACAAGATAGAGGGAGCGGGAGAGAGAGAGAGAAAGTGAGGAGAGAGGAAGACAACCAGAGAAAGGCAGGAAGAGACAAAGAGCGAAGGAGGGGGAGAGACAGGGGTAGAGTGGTGAGAGAGGCCGAGAAAAACAGTGCGTGAATGATGGAGAGAGTGATGAAAGGAGCAGATGGAGGAAGTGATGGAGAGAACAAGTTATGGAGAGAGGAAGAGAGGTAGAGAGAGGGAGACAGAGAAAGAGAGGAAGGGAGAGAGGCAGAGAGGAATACAGAGAGAGGGAGGCAGAGAAAGAAAGAGAGGCAGAGAAAAAGGCAGAGGTACAGATAAAGATAAAAAGAGAGAGAGATAGACATGGAACTAAAGGGTGATTGGGGAGAGAGAAACAGTGTCAAGAGAGATGAAGAGAAGGAGGAAAAGAGTGTGGGGAGAGAGAGTGAGAGCGAAGAGACAGTGAGTGAGTCAGAGAGGAGAGAGAGACAGAGTGAGTGAGGGAGGAGAGAGAGATGGGGAAGGAGTGAGTGAGAGAGAGAGAGAGAGAGAAATGATGAGAGAGATAGAGTGAGCGAGGGAGGAGAGAGAGATGAGGAGAGAGTGAGCGAGAGAGAGAGAAGAGAAGTGATGAGAGAGAGTGAGTGAGGGAGGAGAGAAAGATGGGGAGAGCGTAAGTGAGAGAGTAAAGAAGAGATGAGAGAGGGAGTGATTGAGGGAGGAGCGAGAGATGGGGAGAGAGTAAGTGAGAGAGAGAGAGAAGTGGTGAGAGAGATAGAGTGAGCGAGGGAGGAGAGAGAGATGAGGAGAGAGTGAGTGAGAGAGAGAAGAGAAGTGATGAGAGAGAGTGAGTGAGGGAGGAGAGAAAGATGGGGAGAGCGTAAGAGAGAGAGAAGAGAAGAGATGAGAGAGAGAGTGATTGAGGGAGGAGAGAGAGATGGGGAGAGAGTAAGTGAGAGAGAGAGAGAGAAGTGGTGAGAGAGAGAGAGTGAGTGAGGGAGAAGAAAGAGATGCGGAGAGAGTGAGTGAGAAAGAGCGAGAGAAGTGGTGAGAGGGAGAGTGAGTGAGGGAGTGAGGAGAGACATGGGGAGAGAGTGAGTGTGAGAGAGAGAAGTGGTGAGAGAGAGAGTGAGTGAGGGAGAAG
Organism: Megaleporinus macrocephalus; assembly: GCA_021613375.1. Taxonomy (NCBI): domain Eukaryota; kingdom Metazoa; phylum Chordata; class Actinopteri; order Characiformes; family Anostomidae; genus Megaleporinus; species Megaleporinus macrocephalus. The sequence continues at coordinate 26,174,300 of CM038706.1, forward strand.
AGAGAGATGCGGAGAGAGTGAGTGAGAAAGAGCGAGAGAAGTGGTGAGAGGGAGTGAGGGAGTGAGGAGAGAGACATGGGGAGAGAGTGAGTGTGAGAGAGAGAGTGAGTGAGGAGAGAGAGATGGGGAGAGAGTGAGAGAGAGAGAGAAAGAGAGAGAGAAGAGAAGTGGTGAGAGAGAGAGTGAGGGAGGGAGGAGAGAGAGATAGGAAGAGAGTGAGTGTGAGAGAAAGAGAAGTGGTGAGAGAGAGTGTGAGTGAGGGAGGAGAGAGAGATAGGAAGAGAGTGAGTGTGTGTGAGAGAGAGAGAGAGAGAGAAGTGGTGAGTGAGAGAGAAAAGGTGAGAGAGAGAGGGTGAGTGAGTGAGTAAGAGAGAAGTGGTGAGAGAGAGAATGAGTGAGAGAGAGAAAGAGAGAGAGAAAAGAGAAGTGGTGAGAGAGAGAGTGAGTGAGAGAAGTGGTGAGAGAGAGAGAGAGTGAGGAGAGAGAGATGGGGAGAAAGTAAGTGAGAGAGAGAGAATGAGTGAGAGAGAGAAAGAGAGAGAGAAAAGAGAAGTGGTGAGAGAGAGAGTGAGTGAGAGAGAGAGAAGTGGTGAGAGAGAGAGAGTGAGTGAGGAGAGAGAGATGGGGAGAAAGTAAGTGAGAGAGAGAGAAGTGGTGAGAGAGAGAGTTAGGGAGAGAGAGAAGAGAAGTGGTGAGTGAGAGAGAGACTGAGTAAGAGAGAGAAGTGGTGAGTGAGAGAGAGAGAGAGAGAAGTGGTGAGAGAGAGAGTTAGGGAGAGAGAGAAGAGAAGTGGTGAGTGAGAGAGAGAGAAGTGGTGAGAGAGAGAGTTAGGGAGAGAGAGAAGAGAAGAGAAGTGGTGAGTGAGAGAGAGACTGAGTAAGAGAGAGAAGTGGTGAGTGAGAGAGAGAGAGAAGTGGTGAGAGAGAGAGTTAGGGAGAGAGAGAAGAGAGAAGAAGTGGTGAGTGAGAGAGAGAGTGAGTGAGGGAGGAAGGAGAGAGAGGTAGGGACAGTATGATCTTCAGATCTCATAATTTGCACTGCATCGTATGTATATATAACAGTAAGTGTTGAGAGTAATAACTGCATAATGAGTCTGCAGGTTAATCAGCAGGTCAGTTGGGTTACATGGGGTTTTGTCTTCATGTAGACAAAGAGGATCAATAGGACTCACAGGTTATCATTCGCATAAAGAACTCTATAGAAGAGAGGAAGAGGAGAGAGACAGAGACAAAATAAATGAACGAGAGAAGAGTAGCTAGCACAGCCTGTCTCAGACAGCTTTGTATTCCTCTACACTCTTACACTGACCTATATTACAGCTCAAAACCGAGCTGACAATCACACCTTTCAGTTCAAACGCCACAGAAGCTGTGGAGCCAACAAGCACTCAGCACTAAGGGTGGGTGGAAAAAAAAAACATACATCATAACAGCAGCAGCCAGAATTTCAAACTGGGGGGCCTGCTAGGAAGCATTATGTCCCTTATACATGATTAGAGTGTGGTTCACAATCACCAATTACAAAACTAGCCTACTTCACTGCAGTCACGATAACCACAAAGAAAAAAAATAACACATTTTAAACATAGCACACAATAGCTGGCCTCCTTGAACTGCCTAGTTATTATAACAGGTGACAGCTAATCATGGCAGATGAAGTCCTACCTTTAACAGCACTAGGCGTAGATGTCAGAGCCACATGGCTGAAGACTGCAATTTTCTCGTCATTTTCTTGCAGTACTGAACTTTGATTTCTTTAGTCGACTTTCCTGCATATCTAGCTCTCTACTGCTCTTTAAATAGCCTATGATCAGCTTAACTAATGCTAACCTTACACTAGACTTTGAAAAGACTCTCAAAAGACTAAAGTCTAAGTTTGTAGATGCAGACTATGCTTTTGAAAGGCTGAGAATCTTGAGCCAAGACTTAATACTGATAAACTGATTTTACTGGAAAGTCAAGATGAGAATAAGTCTTCAGAAGGCTGTCCTGACCAAATTACATCAAACGATTAACATGACAGGAGCACTCTGCAACTCCAACAGAACTTAACTGCTTCAAAAAGTT